>SKCR01032761.1:0-466295 GCA_019454045.1 Zanthoxylum bungeanum | reverse complement strand
ATAAGAACTTACCAAAACTGATGCTCATAAGGTTTCAGGCTGTGGATCTCACTTTCCAATTAGTTACACATGAATCTTTATGTAAGAGGCCCATTTTTAAGGACCATAGAACTGTGGGATGCAAGGACTGGGTTATAATTCTTGAAATTAAGCTAACATTCAGACACCATTATTTCATATATCTATAAAATGCTTTAAATTAACTTAAATTTGTAGTCTGATTAACATCAACTTAATTCGAGAATGTTTTAAAATTCACATGAACCACTTTATTTGACAGAACAAACATTGTTGTACTGAATGTAGCTAGCTAGCTGCAGATAATACAATTCTAGGTAAAACTTGAGAGATTTGCTACTAGAACTACTACTTGTAACTCCTCCAACAGATTATCAAACAATTCTTAGCACTTTGCGTGAATCAATAAGTCGAAATAAGCCATAAAGGTGGAAATATTTTCTAAAAATTTCACAATCTCATAATGCAAATACAGATACCAAGTTCCAAGCTCCAAAAGGAAACGTTTATGTAATGATTACTGCAACATACCTTTGGAGGTCTCCTCACAGAGTACAGCATCGTCTTCAGTGATAAGATAAATGTATTCTCATTGTACTTATGGGACTCTGTTTCACCGTGTGGCGTGCCATTCCAATTTGCATAACCAGGTTCATTAAAGTAGGGCTTTTGATTCAAGATCAGTGCTTGTACAGAGACCAAAACTTGCAGCATGGTTGACATAGAAGGGATCCACTTCTCATTCTTATTACCAGACCAGGTGTTAAGAAGACTGAGGCATACCTTCCCACTACTATATAAATTTGGATTGAGTCGAAGGCCACCAGAGTGGTAGTACATGTGCTAACAAAAGCAAATCCCTGTCTCAGACCGAAAAAATCCAACAGGTATAAAATAATCCCACTCACAGACAAAGCTCAGTAGCATACCGGTGGTACGTTAGGATAGCCGCTAGGGAAGAAAACGTCAAAGAAAAACAGACCATCGTGGTAGGGAGTTCCCTCTGCTCCTACAATTACAGCCCTCAAAAGATCCATCCTTGATTCATAAACTCTCACAAAAATTGTATCTGTTCAAGTAAAAAATTGGACAAACAAAGGGTTAGTGATACTATTAGCAATAGTATAGCATTGAACAGAGAATGGTTGAGGGTGAGTGAGGAGCAGACAACTATTTTTTATTATGTTGTAATTAGTGGCATTAATCATGATTAACAAACCTGAGATATTGCATATGTGGTCATTAAATAACAAGAAAATAAAGCATTAAACCTTACCTGGCAAATCATTTTCCAGGATTTTCCACTCTTCCTGAATTCGCTTCACCCATTTATTTGATGGCTATCAGGAAAAAAAAATAAATGAATGTTTAGACGTAGTATAGTAATGATGATACAAAAAAGATGTGAAATGCATCTAACAAAACTACTTACCTGCTTCAACGAAGAAGCCTTAGAAGCATAGTGATGGTCTGAATGATCTTCAACGGAATCAAACTGTTTAAAAAGATTGAACTTCCTCAAAATATCAGCTTCATCTAAGCTTTCCTTACTCCTACCGCAATCTTCACCACCAGGGGAATCCGCCGGTTCTTCAGGAAGCATATGCCCAACATCAAATTGATCATAAAAACTTGGATGAGTATGGTAATTAGCAAAAGTTGAATTCAGTTCAGCATTCGAAGAACCATGCAACCCAGGCATTAACGGTCCTACTGCAGGAGGATAATTCAGTGTGTCCTTAAGTGCGGGCGTACCATAATAAAATAAATTACTAGTACCAACTTGATTCTGTACAGGAGCAAGAGTACCAAAAGTCCACAATGATGGCCCTACTCCATGAGGATTTATCATAGGATCAAATTGATTTACATAATTATTGTTAGTTGAAATCCCTGAAGCAACCGGCTTACCATCACTCTTGCTCTTCTCCCAAACCCATGGCGTAATTGATGATTTTACATAGAATGGAAGATTCTGAGCACTGCTACCTACATCTTGCGAAGCCATGGTGAATTTGTGACCCAAAACACCCACTGTCTTCTGCAAACTTGAACTACTCTCTGAAGCAGGCTTTACATATATTGAATTGCTTCCGTTAGCCGTATTCTCTTTCCTTAGAGAAGGATCTGCTAACCATGGTAAAGGTGCCTCCACTCCAGCAGGGATATCCGCACTGTCAAAATACGCTTGCACAATTGCATAATTGCCATCATCGATGGAATCATCGACAACATTAACATGCTGGTCATCATAAAGATCAAGATTGATATTACTATGTGATCCCGAGACATAACTCTTGGAAAACCCCTGGTGGAAAAGTTAAGGAAAACATTTTAATGATAATAAAGGAAAAATGTAGAGACATTCCATCTCTAGTGCATCGACACTTTATTACAAATTAAATACGAGGAACAACAATAGTAAAAGAGAAACAATCAACAATTAGTATTTTATAAAACTTAATAACCTCTTTTGCCCTTATCAACAACTATAACACAGACCTTAGGTTGATAACTACCAGAACCTGTAGAATCATTCGTTATAGCCTTCCCTTTGCTCCCTGTCTTCACTGTCTCATTAAGCAAAATGAAATCGGAAGAATCTTCATATTTGTCAAGATCAATAACCTACGAGAGAATGATTACTGTAAAATTCCATAATCATATTACCAACAAGGGAACATCAAACAAACTGGCAGCAGCTTAAACAACGTTACACAGGGTCTGGTAAAGGAAGATAGATCAAAATATATTTTTCACCAAACATTAAAGTTGGGCAGCTATCCTTAACAAATTCCAGCCAGAACCAAACTCACTTTCAACTGTAATGCAAAGGCCTGATCCTATGATAGCTCAGGTTAAACCACAGAACAGGCCAAGTTTTTCTCATTAAAATAATAAAGTGAACACTCTTGAATGGACAGTGCTATCTCGAAGAGAGTCATTTGATCATTTCATTACGATATTCATTTTATTTTTATTACTTTCCCCTTACATCAAGTGCAACCCAACAAAATGATATGTCTGTAATAAAGTAATAGTTGTGCTTTGCATTAATTTGGATAGCAAGTCAGCTTATATTATTTGGTAAACCACCCACTTATACTTGATAGCTAGTGATTTCATTCTAGGCAAAGAGTTGTCAATAACAACACCTCAATCCAAGCATACCCAAAGAACATACATTTCATTTGCTCTTCCTAAAGCACTACCATAAATTTACACTTATTAGTTGTCATCAGAACCATCTCAACACACACTGCATTATCTCACAATCCTCCAAAACTGAACTAAATTTGAAGTAATTTACAATAACAAAATCCCATAAAATATATATATATTAAAAAAGAAATCTAACATTAGAAACATAACCAACCAAAATTAAATTCAACATGATCACTAAAGCAAACCCTCAAATTTAACAACAGCAATAATAAAGGAGAAAACTTAAAATTTAAAATTTTGTTGAAAAAAAATTATAAATAAATAAACCTCTTTTCGTTTACGCCTTCTCGGAGTCTGAAAAACGGGAGGCGGAATTTCGATCACTTCAGGGTCCATGAAAGCTTGTCCTTCACCGGAGATAATGCACTTCCTGTTTGTTTGGCTACTACGAAAAAAAACCGAGAGAAAAAGCAACCACAAAGTTCCGAAACTTTTTCTTTAAAAGCAAAAAAATAATAATAAAAATAAAAATAAAAATGTAAAGACCTTGAATTTTGCCAAGTAATTTGCGGTTTTGCCACAGGCGGCGTCTCAAATGGTTGATTGATGATCGGATCCTACGTTTACGACGGCTCGATTAAAAATAAAAATAAAAATAAAAATAAAGAAAAAGAAGAAGAAGAAGAAAGAAATGGCGTTGTGGTTTTAGCAGAGTTTCAGTACGTTACGGCTTCGCGCCTTTGTTTAAGAGAGAAAAAAAAAACTCACATGGGACGTAGGGACGTGTATATAAGTTTTTTATTTTCCTTACAAGGGAAACTTTTTTTAAAAATAAAGCATAGTGCATATATATTTATATTAGATCCGGCCAAGGTTCCGGTTCCGAACCGGAACCGAACCGCTTGGAACCAAACAGTTATAGTTTCAATCGATTCTGGTTCCGGAATCGGAATTGGAACCTGACCGGTTCGGTTAGAGTTCCTACCTTAATCGAACCGGCTGGAACCGTTGGAACCGAACGGTTCCAGCGGTTCGAACGATTCCAACCGGAACTATAAGATTCTGGTTGGAAATTTTATATATATATATTGAAATGTTGGAAATTCCGCGTTTAGTAGATTTTATATATATAATATGTTAATCAATAAATTTTTTATTTTATTATTATTGATTAATTATAAATTTAGCTTACATTTAGTATAACATCGTTAGAACGTGTTTAACGCTAACGTTTCAATATTCTGTCAAACTCCTATTTTAATGTTAGCATTAACATTATAAATTTATTTTTTATATTAATTCATAATTTACCGTTTATTCTCTAATTTATAAACTAATTTATATTTCTCATAATACTCTTTTATCAAGTCATTACTGACTGATTATAACTTATGCTTCCCATACAAATATTTCTCACGAGGCCGAGTATATTCCTCTTTCTGTTTTTAATTACTATCCTGCCACTGATTACTTAATTGGATATTGGATAAAACATTACCTTTACTTTTTAAGTCTTTGTGAACATTTTCGGTTTATGACAGACATTAGATTCTCGTGATTTTGTGATATAAAATTTATGATTTAATTTTTAGGAATTGTATTTGAATTTAGGGGATGTATTTCTTGTAAGAGTATGTGATAATTGAGGATTTTACGTGTTCCGTTTAAGTTCGAATCAAGTGATTTGATGCTGAGATTTTCAATATTTCCAAAAAAAAAATAAAAAAAATCAGTTAGATTCTGCCACTTTTGGTGCGTTCGACGGGTGATTTTATCTTCCATTATACGCAGTTTAGTCTAATAAATTATTGATTTAATTTTCTATTGAAAATATCGATTTTTGTTCGATTAATCATTAATTTTCAATTTTTAAAATCATCCAATTTATAGAAATTTTAGTCACTCTTCCTAATTTTGGAGGATATAGAAAATTGATTTTTAATTTTTATCATTATTCTCGATCATGTGAAATGACGATTTTACTTAATAATTTTCGAATAATCTCTAAATATTTTCGATTAATAGGCTTGGTTTAAGCCGTGCATCTTAAATGGAAGTAATTAAGAATAAAACAATTATTAGATCCACTAAAGAGTACCATAACCTAAGAAAGAAAGAGAGTCATCAATAAATATACTCTTTCAGTTACAAAGAAAGAATAACAATCACCAACACAATTGTTAACTCTAAAATATATAATAAAATTTTTTATTTACACTATAAAATATGGTTTGGGTATTAATTAATAAAAAAAAAAAACATTTTCAAGTTTTATAATTTGGTTGCTTTTTAAAAATATATCACCTTATATGATCCATATTGTCAAACTTTTCTATAAAATTCAAGTGATATGAGATAATAGTGTATTATTTAAAAATAATAATACTTCTTATACATATTTATTATTTCTCTATTTTTTTTTTGTAATAAAATGTAACAGTTTATAGTAAATGTAAAATTTATAAAGATATAGTAGTAAAATATTACATCTCATTCATTCTTTTACCCATTTGTTATTTCACAATTTGTGAAATAATGAAATGATAGGCACTTAAAAATAAAAACCTAATTTAATTATTTTTATAAGAATTAAACTTTGAAATTGGAAAAAAAAAATTGAATCTATTTTTGGTCTCTGTGATTAACTTAGTAAAAGATGAAAACAACATGTTATGATTTTAACAATGAGCAATTTGTTGACAAAAAATTTGCATTTAAAATTATAAAGAGTTAAATAATAATAATGGGACAAAATGTTATATGGTGGTCCATTGTGTTTTGTTAGGTCAGATGCAATATAACATATGCTTGAAGAAGTATTAATTGTATGTAATAAAAACTATACTGGTCCATGATTTGATTAAATAATTTACTCAAAATGCAACAGATTCATAAAATGTAATATTTTTGTTACTTTTTTTTTTTTTCATTTTTTCTGTCACTCACTAATTTACTATCATACATCATTAACTTTCCTTTGTTTTTTTTTAGGTAAATACCCGTTTAGTCTCTATATTTAGAGTAAATGTCATTTTAGTCCGTATATTTTGAAAAATGCCTCAAGAGTCAATATATTCTTAAAAATAATTTTCTTATAGTTAAAATTAAATTTTCGGGAATTTTATAGTATACCATTCAAGTATCGACTGATATAAGATATTAGATGTCTTGTTTTTATTGTAAAATCTCTGAAAATAGCTTTTAACGGTAACAAAATTAAATATAATGGTATTTTGAGGTATTTTTCAAAATATAGGAAATAAACGAGTATTTAACCCAAAATATAGAGATTAAATGTGAATTTATCATTTTCCACATACATTGTTTGTTAACTTCAAGAAAACGCTTAAATTAATTATAAAAAAAAAAAATTTAACTATATAATAAATTTATTAAATAAGATCAAAATAGAGGAGTCCATGCCTCATCTGACATGTCCATTCATTTTATCTATTTACATGGTAAATAATATTCAAATGCAATTATAATTAATAATTAGTAATACTAATAAATTTAGTAAATTACAAAAATAGATCAAGTAAGTTGCTATATCATGCACAAATGTAATCCGTCAAGATAAATAAGGATTTTTTTAATCCCGAATTCCTGATTTTGTTTTAATTATGAATTCGAGATGAAAAATTATTTTAAATTTCATTTAAATTCGGGTTTCTCAACTACTAATACCATGTGTTGAAAGTAGACCAAAAATAAGCCCATATTGTCAGAGAGAGTGAAAACAAACATAAATTTCATGTATAAATGCATTCAATTTCATGTGTTATTGATAATGTAATTGATATACATATGTTTTTATTAGGGGTGTTCACGAGTCGGGTCGGATCGGGTTTTTTGAAATTTTTTTTAGACTCGATCGGGTCGAGTCAAGGGAAAATCGGGTCGCGGGTCGGGTCACAGAGACTTTGAACCCGATTGGGGTTCGGGTCGGGTCGGGTCATTTTAAAAAAATTAATATTTTTAAATGAATTAATTATTTTGAAATATTAATATTAGTTATTTTATGTCCTAAAAATATCATATATATAAAGTTTTAATAAAAAAAAAAGTAATAAACAAATGAAATAATAGTAAAAACTTTAAAAATAATAATAAAAATTTTAGAAAAATAATAAAAATTTTGGAAAAATAATATATTTGTATAGGGTCGGGTCAATGGGATCAAACCCGTTACGCAACCCGAAAATTTCGGATCGGGTCGGGTCACGTCGGGTCGGGTCGCGGGTTAACCTGACGCTATGAACCCCCCTAATTTTTATTGGCTATTGACAATGACTTGCTTATAAATTCATTCCCATCTTAATTTATACTACTATTAAAAAGTAGGTTTTTCACTACAAATAAAAAAGTAAGGATGGTACAATGTATGATTATTTTTTTTTAGTTTAGCATAATGGACAATCCAATTATCTATACATTTATGTAAGAGTGGCAAAATGAATTCACGAATCGAATTTATATCGAATCTTAAACGAATAAAATCCAAATGTGATGGATTCATATTCGATTCGTTTATTAAATAAATCATAATATTATGATTCATATTTGATTCGTCTAATAAATGAATCGAATACGAATATTTGTTTAGTCATTATATTATTCAATAACATAAATTATCATAATTTATTTACATTAATTTTTCATAAATATATAAATATGAAATACGTAATTAATATATTTTCTAAAAATAGCTCACCAAATATCCACAATATTATTTTTCTAATAATTAGCCATAATTTCTCGAATCTTAATTGAAAAATATCAATAACTATAAGAAGAAGAAGAAAAAAATAAAAAAGAATCATAAATGAATAAACGAATCAATGAATTTATTCGTATTCGATTCGTTTAATAAACTAATCGAATCGAATTGACCTATTTATTAAACAAATTCATTGATTCGCTTTAAACGAATCGAATCGAACGAATAAACGAATACTAACCCAAATTGTCACCTCTTGCATCCATGTAAGTAGGGTTCGAATCCCTAAATCCCTTATTTTCAACACAATAAATTTTACCAATTCAATTATATGACACCCACCGATACAATGTATAAGGTTTCTCATGTTGTGAACTCTGAAAATGATTCAATATGTATATAATATTATCCTCAATTTTTGTTCATCTATGTCAAGATAATCATGAAATAAGATCAGATTTAATTACGGTGGGGCCAACTAAAAGGTACAGTATGTATGTTACTGTGTGAGTGAATTGGAGGGTAATGTTTCTCACCTAACTCTATTTAATAAATAAATAAATAACTGAAAGCATCAAATGGAAAAGCCAACGACCTTCTTACCTTTTTCCTAAGAAGAAGTTAAAGCAGTAGTTGACTGACACTGTTGTCAGAGTGGTAATGGGTCGGGTCAGGTCTGAATTGAGCATGGTAAATCTTTTTTGGCCCGGGTTCGGACGTCTATCGGGTCGGTAACTCGGGCTGGATTCAGATCGAGCTTTATCCGATCCGATTTTTATTAATAAAAAAATTAAATATATATAATTTATTATATAAATATAAATAATATTTTTTAAATCCGGACCGGACCCGGGCTTAATATGTTAGGCCGGACCTCCCCTTCGCGGACTCGACCTGGATTTTTTTACCGAACCGGACTGGACCAGGTCCGGATTTTTCTACTATTCTTATGGAAAACTTTTTTCGGGGCCAAGTAATTGCACTTTCTTAAAAGCCACGTGATTGCACGCGCTTATAAGTTTATGATATTTTAATAAAAGGAGATTGTCTTTTTTTTCATAGTTATTCATTTAATCTTTATTATTTTAATAATAATAAAACAAACTATAACAACCATGTTTAACAATTAAAAAAACAAGATATATAATCATGTAAAATTAAGGACGTAATAGATAATTATTAAAAAAAATTAAAACGTAGATGACAATTTTTCTTTTAATGGCTAGTTTGTTTGTAATTGCATTTATATAAAAGACCTTACTTGTGACATTGGTTTAAGAATATTATTCTGAATAAAAAATTAATACTTTGCCAACTTTTTGGTATTTTATCTGTATTTTGTGATTTATAAGGTTATATAATAAAGCTGCCGGTAGAAATTTTATTGATGGCATTATATGTGCAATTCTTTAAATATGTCCGAATATGTAATATCAAATGTTTTGAAAGATAATTATTTATCTTGTTGAAGGAGAAAAAAATTTGCGAGAATTTGTATCTTCCAAAGTCTTTGGGCTTGTAATTATCCAATGAATAGTTGAGTGTTCTCTTTTTGATTAAGATATTCATTTTCTCTTAAATGCAATTTAGCAATTGAATGTTCAAGTTAATCTTTTTTTTATTATTATTATTTTTTATATAATTTTTGAATGTGGGATCCAGAATCAATTTTTCCAACTTTTTCATTGACTTATATAGTCTCGTGTGCTTGGAGATTTTAATCTCCAGCTTACACTTATTCATCGCCGAATTACTCTTATTGCATGAGATACATTTGCCACAATACATGTTGAAATAGATTATGTATGATTATACATGTTATTATGCATACTAAATTAAGCTTGCATGTTAAATTATGTGGATTGTCATTAAAGCTAGCCCTGGGCATTATCGGATTCGGATCGGATCGAACCGAATCCGAATCCGATCCGATACGATTTGTGAGGAGAAGTTTGATTCGATCGGACCGAATTAGCCTATCAAATTCGATCCGATCCGATCCGATCCGAAATGAGATGCTTCCGGATCGGATCGAACCGATCCGATTCGAATTATTTCGGATCGGATCGATTCGATCCGAATGCATCCTGTTTTGGTTCGGATTAATTCAAATAGCATATTGTAGACAAAATCAACTGTTGTTTGGATATTATAATCACTCAGAGAATTGAAATAAGAATTGTTTATGGTGTCAGCTGTCAGATATTTGTGTTCTGTTTTTGGTTATTTGCGATGGCCCTTAAAATGAGAGTGTTTTGTGAAGCCTAATCAAAACATGCATGCTTTCTAATGCATACAACCAGACAAGAGAGATTATTTGAAGTACTTCATGATATCCAATATAGTTGATGCATGTCAATCTCACATGTCATGTCCCTGTGTTCTTTGAGCAGCACCATAGACAAAGAGAAGACAACGTAGGGAACACAGTTTTCCTTCTTGGTAAATCAGAAAAGATATTGAATATCCTAGACCAAAGGGTCAACCGAAGTGTACATCCTAAAAGTGAGGTCTATCCCCTAGATTTCTTCAGATTTGTAATGCATAGATAGGTAGGAGACTACATCCCTTGGATTTTGTGAAACTGAAAACTGAATAGCATCTCACATTCAACTAACCCAGATGTATTAAGAAAATTGATCTTCCCCCCCCTCCCTGCCAAACCTGACAGCCCCCCTCCCCTTGTCTCCTTGTTTATTTACTAAAATATCCTTATCAATATTTGCAATGATTTTTTTTTAAAAAAATTTTTGAAAATTTACACATTACACAATTTATATATTTTATATATTAATTTTTTAATTATTTTTTTATTTCTGTTAATAAATATTACAAATTTTTTATCTATTCATTTATTTTTTTGATTCATTTTAATTTAATTAATACTTCTTGTGTATAAAAAAATATAATTTAAACAATATAATTTTTTTTTTTTCGAAAAAAAAAAAGGAAGTAATATTTTACAAAAAAACCTTTATCAATATTTACAATGACTTCTTTTTTTTTTTTTTTAAATTTACACATTATAAAATTTAAATATTTTATTAATATTAATAAAATGTTAATTATTTTTTTATTTTATATTTTTTTATTTTTGTTAATAAATATTACATATTTTTTATCTATTCGTTTAATTTTTTAATTCATTTAAATTTAATTAATACTACTTATGTATAAAAAAATATATTTTAAATAATATAATTTTTTATTATTTTCGAAATTTTTTAAAAAAAAAAAAAAAAAAACCAAAAATTGGCCATTGGGGCCTGGACGATGATCGTCCAGGGAGGGGAACAATCGTCCCCTCCCTCCTTTTTTTTTTAATTATATATTAAACTCAAAGTAAACGTACTTTGCTTGTTATTTAAGAAAATTTAGGCAGACAGAGTAAGCTAAAGCAAAGTAAACGTACTCTGCTTGCATCTTTGAGATACTTTTTTGTCAAAAACACATATCTTCTTTACTAGCACTAGTAACTTGTTTAATGGTGGTGGGAACATTCATCATACGAAACTAAAGAATGAGCAACTCATTATATGATTCGTAATCAATTACCATAATATCCCTCTCATTGTGTGAAATGTCTCAAACAATTATTACATATTACAAAATTTATGTATTTATATATATTAATTTAACAATAATTATATACTAATTATAACTCACTTTCCCATTTTATTAATTATTTTTTTATTTTCTAATTTTTTTTATTTTTGTTAATAAATATTACAGATTTCGTATCTATTCATTTATTTTTTTTGAATCATTTTTAATTTAATTAATACTACTTATGTATTAAAATAATATAATTTAACCAAATAAAATTAAATTATAAAATAAATATTTTGATAGTATTTTTATAAAATAGATTTCGTATCTATTTATAAATTTTTTTCAGAATTAAAAGAAAAAAAAAATAGGGGGAATTCCCCATTCTCTGAAGTGTGCGCCCCAGCAGATCTGCTGGGGCGCACAAACCCCTTCTTCAGAGAAGGGGAATTTCTTGTTGTTTTTTTTTTTTTTTTTTTGTTTTTTTTTAATTCCGAAAATAGGCCACTCGTTATAGTATTCGTAATCAATTATAGTACGGAGTATTGAGTATATCACCAAGTGCTCTATGAGAAGACTTTAGAGACAACATAGATTAAAATTTATGTTTGGATATTTTAAAGTGTAACTTTTTATATTGTTATTTGTACTATTTTTAAATAAATATTTTTCTAATATACATGAGAAAATTTTTTATAATACATAAGTAGTGTTAAATGAATTAAAAAAGAATCACAAAAATTAAATGAATAAATGAACACAAAATAAATAATAATAAATATGAAATTTGTAATATTTATTAAACAAATAAAAAAATATATAAAGTAAAGAAAATATAAATTTTTAAAAAAATTATAAAATAAAAAATTTAATTAATAAAATAAAATAAGTACTTATGTTATTTTTATATTTTATATATATCAATGTATAAAAAGTGGGATATATTTTATTTATTTGGAAAATTGAATTTTTGAGAAAGATGAAGGATAAATTCGGAATTACATGGGAGACAAAGAAAAAAGTAAATGTCAGGGGAGGGGGGAAGATAAGGCCTCATGTATTAATATTAATTAGTTGATGCATGTCAATCTCACATGTCATGTCCCCAATATAATAATGAAGTATGAACAACTCTTTTTGGCAATGAACTCAATCAGATATATCAGTGCTCCACATAGATATTGGGTAACATCACTAGATTCTGCTGAAGTAAATCAATAAGCAATGTGATGTTGAAGACAGCTGCCAATCTCATCACCGAAAGTTGATTTCGTGAGAATGAGCATCTGTTTGCTTCCAGTTCTCATGCCAGCAATGCAGGAAATGAAAACAGCTTATGGCAAGCTGTGTTGAAAACGTGTGCCAAACCGCGTGGCACTGTTCACGCGGTTTGGACACTATAAAATGAGCATTTTGAAGTCATCCTAAGAATCCCTAAATGTGTGAAAGTGTAGTAGTGAGAGTGATTGGTGAGAGTTTTTTGTAAAGCTTGTATTGGAAGCTTTGTAATTCTTTTGTGGGTATATAAAAGAAGAGTTTTCTCTCAAATTATCCTCTATTTTGTGTGTTTAATCACAACAAGTGGTATCAGAGCTACGGTTCCACGGAGGGATCCCGAAATTCGGAAACGAAGCTTCGGTTCGGAAAGTCGATTCCGACGAAAGTTGTCAAAAATCGATTTTGAGCATACCATCGGACTTTTCACGGCGAGACGAGCACGGTGGTATTTTCCGGCGATCGAACGGAGGTCCAGAACGTCGTCACGCGCCGCACGCGCCTTAAGAGAAGCCCACGCGCCCGACGGCTATCCACGCGCTCCCGCGCAGCTTGAGGTTGAAGACGACGCCACGTCAGCCGCCACATGTTGCCCAGTCAGCGCACAGTCAGCGCCACGTCAGCACACAGTCAGCAACCCAGTCATCCGCCACGTCATCGCACAGTCAGCGCCACGTCAGCGCACAGTCAGCAGCACCCCAGTCAGCTGCCACGTCAGCGGTGCCTGGTAAATTTCAGATAGTTCCCTGAACTTTCTGAAAATTACAGTTTAGCCCCTATACTTTCAGATATTTTCAATTTAGTCCCTGAACTTTTTTGGAAATTGCAATTTAGTCCCTGAACTTTTCCGTAATTGCACTTTGGCCCCTGAACTTTCGGAAATTGCACTTTGACCCCTGTAATTTCTGAAATTTGCAATTGGTCCCTGTGTCGGATTTTGACAAACGAAGTGTCATTTCCACCATTTTCGACCATTCCGGACGCAACGGTGAGGTCCGTTTTTTGAAATTCTGCTTAGAATTTTTATGATGGAGGGGAGCAACGGAAAAATGATTTTGTTAACCAGTACAAACTATTTCACATGGAGAGGAAGGATGAAAGACCTTCTGTATGTGAAGGACTATGATGGATCGGTATTTCTGGAGCAGAAACCAGAAGGAATGACCGATGGAAAATGGGCTAATCTTCACTAGAAAACATGCAGTACTATTCGTCAGTGGATCGACGATAGTATCGTCAACCATGTCAGTGAAGAGACAAATGCACGTGTCTTATGGAGAAAGCTGGAGGAGCTTTTTCGAGCAAAGACTGGAAACAACAAGCTGTATCTACATCAAGAAGATGATGGGTTGAAATACCAGGAAGGTACAGCTGTGGCGGACCATATCAACGATTTCCTCGGAACCATGAAGGAATTGTCTGGATTGGGCATAGACTTCGGAGATGAGGTAAATGGCTTAATACTCCTTAATACGTTACCAGAATCTTGGGAAACGTTCAGATCTACGGTGATCAATTCAGCCGCAGATGGGAAAGTCACTATGGAGATGGCAAAGACCAGGATCTTCGAGGAAGAAAAGAGGACGAGAATGCAGGAGTCAGCATCAGCCTCAACCTCAGAAGCTCTAGTGACAGAAAAGAACACCAGAAGGGGGAGGAGTAAAAGCCGAGGCCCAGGTAGACCAGACAAGAACCGGGGGAAATCAAGAACAAGAGATATTGAGTGCTATCACTGTAAAAAGAAAGGCCATATGAAGCGGGATTGCTACAAACTGAAGAACGAGCAGTCCAGGAGAGATGGTGACTCTAATCAAGAAAGAGTTGCTACTACCACCGAGAAAACCTCCAAAGAATTTCATATAATATATGAAGAAGATGTTGTGAATCTTGCCAGCCACGAGACCAGTTGGGTGATAGATAGTGGGCCCATCCATACACGCCACATCTCGCAGAGACTTCTTTTCATCTTACACACCAGGGGACTACGGTGCTGTAAGGATGGGGAATGACGGACAGTCCAAAGCCGTCGGTATTGGAGACATCTGCCTTGAAACAGAGAACGGGACAAGGCTAGTGTTGAAGGGAGTCAAGCACATCCCAGATATCCGGTTAAACCTGATCTCAACAGGCAAGCTGGATGATGAAGGTTTCTGCAGCACCTTTAGTGACGGATGCTGGAAGCTCACTAAAGGATCAATGGTCGTGGCACGAGGTAAGAAAGATTCAACTCTGTATTTGATGCATGCTAAGCTTTCAAATAGTAGCATAAATACAGTCAACAGTAATGAGGCAGCCGAGCTATGGCATAAAAAGCTCGGTCACATGAGCCAAACAGGGATGGAGATACTACGCAGGCGGAATGTTCTTCCGGAATTGAAGAACTCACACTTACGGAAGTGTGAACACTGCATGGCTGGAAAGCAGAACAGAGTATCCTTCCAGAGCTCCCCGCCTCAACGGAAACCGGAGGTACTAGATCTCATACATTCAGATGTATGCGGTCCGATGCAGACACGAACACTTGGTGGGTCACTGTATTTTGTGACATTCATTGATGATCATTCAAGGAAGATCTGGGCATACACCTTGAAGAGAAAAGATCAAGTGCTTGGAGTGTTCAAGGAGTTTCATGCTTTGGTGAGAGAGAAACGGAGAAGAAACTCAACTGAAGTGCATCAGAACAGACAATGGTGGAGAATACAGAGGTCCGTTTGATCAGTACTGCAAGACGCAAGGAATCGACATCAAACGACACCTCCGAAGACACCTCAGCTGAATGGCCTAGCTGAGAGATGAACAGAACAGAACCTTGTGCGAGAGGATCAGAAGCTTGCTGTCACAAGCCAAGCTGCCGAAGACATTTTGGGGGGAGGCACTCATCACAGCAGTTCATGTTTTGAACATGTCCCCAGCGGTCGCACTGAAAGGTAATGTTCCTAACCAAGCTTGGACAGGTAAAGAAGTGTCATACGAACACTTGCATGTCTTTGGGTGCAAAGCTTATGTACACATCCCAAAAGACGAGAGATCCAAGCTTGATGCAAAGACGCGACAGTGTGTCTTTATTGGCTATGGTCAGGATGATTTCGGCTACAAACTCTATGATCCTGTGGAGAAGAAGATTGTCAGAAGCCGAGATGTTGTCTTTATTGAAGACCAGACCATAGAAGATATCGGAAAGGAATTGAAGACAATGCCCCAACAATATAGAAATGTGAATCCAGAACCTCATACACCGGTGCCAGTACGAGTTGAAAATGAGGTTCCCAGACATGAGGGTACAGGTGATGAAGCTCCCAGAGATGATGATCATGATCAACCACCAGTACCAGAAGTTCCACCAACAGTTCCACAGAGAAGGTCTGACAGAGAGAGGCGACCTTCAACAAATACTCTGCATATGAGTATGTGCTGCTTACTGACGGGGGAGAACCCGAGAGCTACCAGGAGGCTGTGGAAACAGATGACAGAGAAAAGTGGGAGGAAGCCATGCAAGATGAGATGAAATCTTTGCATGACAATCACACTTTTGAGTTGGTGAAATTGCCAAGAGGCAAACGGGCTTTGAAGAACAAATGGGTGTACAGAGTGAAGCAACAAGAGCACACTTCACAACCCCGGTACAAAGCCAGACTAGTTGTCAAGGGATTCAATCAGAGGAAAGGCATTGACTTCGATGAAATCTTCTCTCCAGTTGTGAAGATGTCATCCATCAGAGTGGTACTCAGCTTAGCAGCAAGCCTCGACCTGGAAGTTGAGCAGATGGATGTCAAGACCGCATTTCTTCACGGAGATCTGGAAGAAGAAATTTACATGGAGCAACCAGAAGGCTTCAGAGTCAGCGGGAAAGAGGAGAGGTTGTGTGCAGACTCAGGAAAAGCCTCTACGGTTTGAAACAGGCACCGAGACAGTGGTACGTGAAGTTTGAGTCAGTTATGGGGGAGCAGGGATACAAGAAGACCACTTCAGACCATTGTGTTTTCGTTCAGAAGTTTTCTGACGATGACTTTATCATCTTACTGTTATATGTAGATGATATGTTGATAGTTGGCAGGAATCAATCGAGGATTGATAATTTGAAGCAGCAACTGAGTAAGTCTTTTGAGATGAAAGACTTGGGGCCAGCTAAACAGATTCTTGGCATCAGGATCGGTCGTGATCGGAAAGCCAGGAGGTTATACTTGTCACAGGAGGAGTACATCGAGAAGGTACTTCAGAGATTCCAGATGGACAAGGCTAAAGCGGTTAGCACTCCTCTTGCTACCCACTTTAGATTGAGTACACAACAGAGTCCCTCTACTGAGACAGGAAAGGAGGAAATGAAACAGGTTCCATACACCTCAGCAGTGGGAAGTCTTATGTATGCCATGGTGTGCACGAGGCCAGACTTAGCACACGCAGTTGGATTGGTCAGCCGGTTTATGTCAAACCCAGGACGGGAACACTGGAATGCTGTCAAATGGATTATGCGGTATCTTCGAGGCACATCCAAATGAGGTTATGTTTTGGAAGCAGCGACAAGCCAGTGTTGATGGGCTACACCGATTCAGATATGGCAGGAGATGTGGATACCCGAAAGTCTACTTCGGGGTATCTGATTACTCTCTCAGGAGGAGCTGTGGCATGGCAGTCTAGGTTGCAGAGATGTGTTGCACTTTCTACAACAGAGGCAGAATTCATTGCAGCTACAGAAGCTTGCAAGGAATTGCTGTGGATGAAGACATTCGTCCAGGAATTGGGTTTCAAGCAGGAGAAGTACATTTTGTACTGCGATAGCCAGAGTGCTATCTATCTCGGTAAAAATTCCACCTTTCATTCGAGGTCAAAACATATCGATGTGAGGTATCACTGGATACGGGACGTCCTGAGCTCAAGGCTGTTAGAACTCAGGAAAATTCACACCGACGACAACGGTGCCGATATGTTCACGAAGGTTTTACCGAAGGAGAAGCTTGAAATCTGTCGTGCCATAGCCGGGATGACAAAACTCTCCACATAGTCAGAGTGGGAGATTCAGAGAACTACGATTGGCTTGATCCCAACTCAGGGTACGTAGGCAGTCATACAGATGCAGCCAGGGGAGGAGATCCTTTGGAGGATCCGGATTTGGATGATTGATGGTCGGCTCAGATTTTGGGAAATCTTCACCGAGGGGGAGATTTGTTGAAGACAGTTGCAATCTCATCACCGAAAGTTGATGAGAATGGCAGCTCATCATGCAAGCAATGCAGGAAATGAAAACAGCTTATGGCAAGCTGGTTGAAAACGTGTGCCAAACCGCGTGGCACTGTTCACGCGGTTTGGACACTATAAAATGAGCATTTTGAAGTCATCCTAAGAATCCCTAAATGTGTGAAAGTGTAGTGAGAGTGATGGTGAGAGTTTTTTGTAAAGCTTGTATTGGAAGCTTTGTAATTCTTTTGTGGGTATATAAAAGAAGAGTTTTATCTCAAATTATCCTCTATTTTTGTGTGTTTAATCACAACATGTGAGGATATCAGCTTGTATTACTAGTAGTAACCTAAAATGCATTTGCCCAAATTTCTCTAAACAAGCCATGGTGAACTAACAAAGAACCGGGGGAAGAGAGAAAAGGAAACACAATTGAACCACATTTAAGAATAATTCCAGGACAAAGGCAATAATAGATAAGGAAACATTAAGCAGAGTTCAGCGGGTGTAGGATTGCCAATTTCACTAACACCCATAACAATTTGGTCAAAGTGACTACCAAGTCAGGGAGAATGTAGAACTTCAGATTAGTCACCTAATCAAAACATGCATGCTTTCTAATGCATACAACATTCAAAAACTGTTGGGAAGATATTTTGGGTATCCACTTGCCTCTATAATATAACATAGAATGCAAACAAGTATTTCGAAAGAGCAGCACTCACCTGAAAATATCAACATACAATAGCAGCAAGATATTTTGGGTATCCACTTGCCTCTATAAAAACATTCAAACAACCAAACTAGCTTCTGAAAAAAGCAAACAAAAGTTACAAAACAACAGAAATAATAATTAGAGATCAAAGATTCAAAAGAGCAGTTGGGACCAAAATGACCAAAGGCACAATAGCAGCAATACTGTGGCCACTCACACTCTCACAAGACAAAGTCCCAAGCTTAATATGCACAACATTAATCAAAACCAACATCAAGAACACGCATCTAATAGCATGGCTATAATTAAGTTTAAAACCACAAGATCCAAGCAAGCAACGGAGCTTCAAAGGAATATCACAAGTTTAATATGTGTACCTTAAGGATAATTGGACTCAAACTCAGCTACCAACAACATGATCCAGTGATTTTGATTCAGTTTGTAACTTGTGATATTCTTCAAATAAAATACAAAAAAAAAAAAAAACTTATTCTAAGTTAGTAAGTTTGCATTTAATACTATAAAACTAATTAATAAGTTTTTTTTACCTTCCTAAAGCTTTTCGTAGTACTCTGCCTCCAATAGCATGGCTTCCACTTCATTGGTTTTGTCAATTGTAAGCCTATTCCGTATCCAATTTTGAGTGCATATCAGAGCCTCCACCATAACGGGAGTTAATAAGCTACGAAAACTATCAAGAACACGACCGCCCGTACTAAATGCCGATTCAGATGCCACTGTCGATACTGGCATTGCAAAAATGTCACGAGCAATCCTAGCCAAAATTGGATACTTACCAGTATTTATTTTTCACCACATCAGAACACTGAAGTTAGGGTCACGACTAGTCCCATAAGGTTCCATCAAATACATTTCAACCTCAGTACTATCTTCTTGATGAATGACATGACTAGTCTGAAAAATTTCAAATGGATCATCAGGTTGCACGTTTGTATTGCGCTTACGCACTCTATCATGTGCTCGCGGTCTAACAAACAGCGGAGATTGTGTCATACCGGCACTAGACCCATCTCCACCAACACCAGTTACACCCCCAGCCCTTGATCCATCACCGTCAACAAACAACCCATTTATGCCATACCAATCATTATACATATCGTATAATCTTTTCAATAAATCTCGGGTAAACTTTCTCATTTCCTCTATCTTAATATCATCATTATCAAAAAGTATACCAAAGCAAACAGATGCAAATGTCATCTTACGTCGTGGATCAAGAATAGTACTCACAATCAATAATTTATTGATTTTGGCAGTGGTCTCCCAATATTTATCAAACTTCATCTTCATAGATATGGCCATTTCTTGTAAAAGATGATGTTCATTACGCACCAGGTTTTTCAAGCTAGTATGAATCTTGCAAATCTCATTGTATGTGAAACAAGATGTGACGGTGGATGAGGCACTGAACATATTCGTTGCATCATAAAAAATCTCCAAAAAATCAGCAAAGTATTGAGCTTTCTCCCAATCAATATCTGTAGGAGGCCCAATCATTTTGCTCCCATTTTCATCATCTCTAAAATATGGAGCATAATGACCATCATCATCAATCATTCGATCAAATGCCTTCTGGAAGTCTAATGCAGCATTCAACATTAAGTAGGTGGAATTCCACCTAGTAGGAACATCTAAGATGACACTGCCATTGTTTTCAATCCTCTCACGAGCTACCGCCGATTTAAATGCTTCCAATCTTGATGGAGAAGATCTCACATACTTAACAGCATTTGGAATTGCTACAATGATGTCATCCAATTGTTTCAAACCATCAGACACAATTAAGTTTAATATGTGAGCACAACATCGCATATGCACATACTCTCCATTAAGCACTAATGCATCTCCCCCCCACGTATTCATCTTCCTAACCAACTGTTGGATGGCTACGGCATTGGCACTGGCGTTATCCACAGTTATAGTAAAAATTCTCTCAATACCCCAGTGCTGTAAACAAGACTCTATTAACCTTCTGATAGTGTCTCCTTTGTGATTGTTAATTGGACAGAAGTTAAGGATTCACCGATGCAATTGCCAATCATTGTCTATAAAATGGCCAGTGATAACCATGTAATTAATGTTTTGAATTGACGTCCATATGTCCGTGGTCAAACTAACTCTCTGATTACCCGCAGACAATATACTCTTCAACATAACTTTTTCATCAGCAAACAACTGTAGGATATCTCTAGTTATAGTCCTACGAGATGGGACATCAAAACGAGGGACGACAACACTACAGAAATGTCGAAAACCATCTTTCTCTATAAAGCTAAATGGTAGCTCATCAACAATGATCATCTTCACAGCTGCTTTCCGACACACTGCTTGATTGAAATGACCGTCTCTCACGGAGAGATTTCCACTTGTGCCTCCCTCTTCACCAACCCCAACCAAAACACTTTGTGCTTCACAATAAGCCAAATATAATTTACAGGTCTGCATATGCCTCTTCAAGTTGGTTGTTGACGATCATTCGCACTATAAGTGTAGACTATCATTTTTGCATATCAGCCCGATGATGAGTCTCGTATGGAGACACTACCTCTTTAGTTGTGTAAGCCGCGGGAAACGGACGTTGGAAGGGGTAAAGTTGTGAATTAGCATTTTGTCAGATTTAACTCGCTTGTTTCGCTTCGGGTTCGCTTGTTGGACCTCTGTTTTAAAACACACCAAACCCATTAAAACACATCTCACAAATAAATAATTAAAACATTTAAAATACATGTCACAAACTAAATAAATCCAATTAAATTAAATAAAACACATGTCACAAATTAAAATTCATTTCCCAAATTAAAATATTCAAATTAAATTCCATAAATAACATTCCTAATTAAAATAAATCACATTCCTAATTTAATTAAATCACATACCAATTTAAATAAATCATATCCTTAACTAAAAAGAACAAATCAAATCAATTCCCCTAATTAAAAGATTTCCTTATCATATACTAAATTAAAAGATATCCTCAATTAATACACAAATCATATTCCTTCTCCAACAAGGTAAACCTCCTCCCTTGGCCTATAAAAATAACCCTTCTGCACACAAACCAAACCCTAGCTAGCTGGCACATTCACGCAAAATCACAAGAAATTGCATAGCTGATTCACGCCCAAAAGCCTCCCAAAATTCACTTCATATTGCCGCCACTACTCACATATCCACCAGAAGAAAACCCTAATAACTTAAGTCTTGAACAGCCACCACGCCCCTAGCTTCATCACAAAACACACGACACCTAGCCCCCATGCAGACACCCCCTTCACGGTAACTGCCCCTTCTCACTGCCAAGCGTCCACAAGCCTCCCCCACTAACGTGCAAAGCAAACTAACCATCCTCAGCCCCTTTACCTTAACGCCACAAATCGTCCATTGCCTTCACGCCCACTACACTCACGCCCACTGACTTGATCATCACGTTGCTGCCTCACCATCAAGCCTTAGCGCCACCTGCCACACTCACAAACTGCACACACACACTTAAAGCCCACTCAACACTCACTTACTGCCCACACTCACAAACAAAGCTCACTCATACGCAGCACCTATGTTGAAATAGCCTACCTTCACGTAAAACCCAAAAACCCCACTCAACTCAGCACATACATATCCCTCAAGCACGCCTAAGAGACTCATCTAAGCCTCCCTTGCACGCCCAAGGATCTCCTTCAAGCCTCCATTACCGAATCATCAAGCCAAAATCACCCTTTAGTGCCGCAAATCCACTTTCTTCATCTATACCCTTCACGCCCAACACCCAAACTTAAGCCCTCTTTGCTGCGTCTTTAGCCACCATTCACAGCCCCAAAACACCCTCAAATAAACCTTATTCACAACCTTAAAGTCGTGCAAAATATCCCCCAAAAGCATCCCCCAATTGTGCGCCCAAGTCAGCCCTGAAAACGGCTTCACTGCACTAGTGAACTGCCGAGTTTAGCTTACTGTTCTGGTCAGTATTTGCTGCGACTTTAGCCCATAAAACAGCCCTAAAATCACCTAGAAAACCCCCCAAAAACCTCCATAAAGTTTCCCTAAAAATATCCCACAAACGCACCTCCCTAAGCCTTCAAAATCACCCAAAACAGTCCGCCAAACCACCAAGACAGTGACCTGAAACGTAGCAGCGAAACGGACTTGAAACAGCAGCCCGAACAGAAAAACAACGAGGAAAGATGTTGAGTTGGTGAACTAAAATAGTAGCGGATCATTCACCCTTCCAACGGACGTGTAACGCCCTTTCTTAGACGACAAAAGAGGTTAGACCTGAGGGCACCTTTCTACTTATCTTCTTTATTGTTGTTTTATTTATTTTGATATATAATTGCATGAGAGTCGTTTGAAGCATGATGTGATTGTTGGATGAGCGGGATATGTGTTCCCTTTTGTGGTGTATCGGATGGAAACCCGGACGTAAATTCCGTAGCCGATTCCGAATGGACGGTAGTATGGTCTGCACTCGGGATACAACGCCACGTACCACTTAAGATACACGTATCTCGTCTCATTTTTGTATTTGAGCATGTCATAGTTCTAGGCCGTTATTTATTATTTTAAGCATGATTTAATTTAGTCTTGTTATTTAATTTTCAAAGCATGATTGTGTTATTTAGGCATGTTGTTTCTTCATTCTTTATGCATGATGTTTCGTTTAGTTTATGTTTATGTTAATTAGTTATTTGTTTACTTTGGTTTAATGGTTCAATATGCTCGTTGTGTTATATTGCGTGAAGTTATTTGGATGAAAGCATGTTAGATCTAAGTACTCTTGAGCATGATTATTGAGTAGACTCGGTTGATTAATTGCACAAATCATATCATCACAAGTGACATAAGTAAGGGACCATTCCGAACCCAACGGTTTGAGGTCTTCCCTTGCGAGGGGTGAGTGCGGCCTTAAATATTTGTCCCGGTTCACACCGGGTGGCGACTCCATGTTATTTCGTACTCCCAACTAGGCCGCGAGCCTAGAACAGCGTCGTCAGGTCCTGTTGTCTACAATAAGCATAAGTCTTCTGACAATATGTACATTCAGCCCTATCCGAATTATCTTCACACATGCAGAAAACTTTCCACACTTCAGATCTTCTATTTCTTATTTTAGTTGCTACTGATGTGATTGGTGGCGATGAATCGTGTTTTTTTGACAATGGCGGTCTCTCAGAGGTTGATCGAAATTTTCTTTTCTGTTTCCTTGTTTCTGTTAATGGTATATCAAAAGAATCTGATTCTGAATCACTACTATTGGGTGAGCTTTCAAACCCACTCATCTATAATGAAAATAGAGAAGTAAATATTAAAGTTTTGAACAATAAACATAAACAACTTACAACTATATAAGCTAAATCTAACAGTGTACTAGGATTCATGAAACATAATCGAGCTAGAACCAGTAACTGGAAGAAATAACTTGATCATATAACATTAGTAAAGATAACAAAATGTTACAATCAAGAAGCAATATACATTACACTATTACAGTGAAGACCGAATGCAAGCAACTGATAGAAAATTATTCCGAATTTATAATCTAATCAAGAAAAGATAACATTACAGTGAAGTAATATCCACCGGCTTACAATGCAAGCAACTGATAGAAAATTATCAGATTCTTAACTAATGTCAGTCATTTGACTAATATTTGTTTTGTCATTAACTCAAAATTTACATGTCCAAGCATGAAATACATGTTGGTGTTACATCTATCATATTGGGATGCAATCAATCGGTAAATCCACAATTCTCTAAAAGCTGGTGCGGTAAATCAAATGCAGAAAGCTTTTGACCTCCAAACCTAAATCGGTAAATCCCTAATTCTCTAAAAGCTGGTGCATAAATCGGTAAATCCACACCAAATCCAAACCTAAATCCCTAATTCTCAAAAACCCTAATCCCTAATTTGATTCTAAAAAGGACCAAAACTTAGATTAAGTTTTAATTTGATCTCCAAATCCCTATTTTTTTTTATTTTTGAGGAGACGACAAACTGGCAAAGGGAAGTAGGGAACTTACTTTGTTGATTCTTCGACTTCGACGATGAGGACTGAGGAGTGAAGATGAAGTCTGATTCGTGAAGACCGAAGAATGATTCGTGAAGACTGAATTGAAGACCGAATAAAAAGATTAGAAGAATGAAGAGTTGAAGAATGAATTTGAAGCCTGAAACTGAATTGAGACTTGAGAGTTGAGACTTGAGAGTGACTGAGTCTGAGTCTGAGCGAGCTGCGAGCGTGTTTCAGTGTTTCTGTGTTTGACTTGAGAGTTGAGAGTGATTCGTGAACGTGAAGACTGAAATGAAGTAACCCTAACTGGCAACTGCTTATGCAAAACGACGTCGTTTATGACACTCAAAACGACGTCGTTTTGCAAATTAAGTAAAATAAAAAAAACGGTTCAGATCGGATCGGATCGGATAAAATCGGATCCGATCCGAAATCCATCGAATCCAGTGATCACAGTTCGATCAGATAAAATACTCGGATCGGACACGATCCGATCCGATATTATTGGATCGGATCGGATCAAATCCGATATTATCCGATCCGATGCCCACCCCTAATTAAAGCCCATTAATTTTAGATTGTGGTATGTGGGCTTTGGAGTACTGATATTAGGGTCGGAGTACATCCATAGTTCCCTAAAAGATCCCGGGGTTAATTCTCTCCGGAATAGATTAAGATCGGATTGGACAAATCTCAGAGTGTCTTGACTTCGGAGTGAGTTGGCATCGAAGTAATGTTACTTCGGAATGACATAACTCCAAGGTCAAGTTCTAATTTTTCCGGAAGTTTTCAAATTTCAAAGATCATCCTGACATTTTCCCATCTACTAGTACTATACGTTTAACAATACCATAACATGTGTCATTACTTCGTTGGACATCTGTCTGTCCATAACATTTCCACTACGTAAGCGTAGGAATATTCATTTGTGTGGCGACATATGGCTAATAGTGCAAGACTAAAATTAAGCACATACAATTATTATACATTAATTAATGTTTAATTAAATAAACACAATCTAAAATTTTATAATATTTTTTAAAAAATATTTAAAATCACATATTATAATTATGATTGAAAAATAAAAATAAAAATAATCGTATTTATTTATTATATTTATTTTTTATAAATACTAATAGAATTCTCTTAAATTCACTGTGAAAATTGATTATTTTCACATAATTAACGACATGTCCAATCGAATATAGACTAATATATCAAAACTACGTATCATATACTTTCTTTGTTTTTTTTTTTTTTGCTCCTAATGATATGTTTGATGGTTTCAAGTAGTTCCAATTATCATATTATTGATTTACGAGATTATGATAGAAAATTTAAAAAATAATATAATTTAAAAAAGATTGATTTTGCAAAATAAATAAATAGAAAAAAAAAAAGAAGAGGATAACCGTAGCTCCACAACACAAACGGGAGCGCGTGATACTGTAAAACACCTGAAATATGAATGTCGTTTTTTGAAAGCTGCGCCTTTTCGCAATATAAATATAATAATTAAATTTTTTAAAATTAAATTATCATAAACAACAAACAATAATTTCAATTTCCATTTCCACTGTTCCGAGTTTCAAATTTTTTTTTCTAATTCTTTGCTTGAACTAGTGGCAATACCAATAAAGCATGCTTAAGGTACTCACATTGTTTTCAAAGATGAACATTTTCGTGTTTTTTGAACTGGGTTTGTGAGTTTTTAGGTTTTATTTTTTGGTTGCACTTAAGCAGTAATTTGAGTTTCTTGAGCTGTGAATTTATTGGATTTTGGTAGTGAAAATGTCTGTTGTTGCTCTAGGACTGTCATTTTTAAGGTATTATGAATATTTTGGGACTTAGGGTTATTTTTTTTAGTGGAAGAGTTTAATTGATGGTGTGAGAATTGGGATGCATTGAATCTTGAATTTTAGTTGGATTTGTTACTTTATTTAGTTGGAAAACTGTTAATGACAGAGTTTGCTAAATATGGGTATAGAAGAAGAGGATGGTAGTGTAATGGAAATCCAATGCTTGAAGGGTGACTATTGATTTTGAAGGAAGGTTCTGTTGGGGTGGTGTTGGTCAATAATGGGTTGCATTTGTGGTAAACCCTCTGCTATTGAAGATAGTAAAGAGAGTCCAAGAGAGCGTTTCTCGAGCAAGGCCTCGTCAAATTTGAGAGGATCGAGGGCAGCCCCCTCAAGGAGAGAGGAAGCATATCGAGTGAGAGATCGATATGATAGTAATGATGGAAAAGTAATGTTAATCCATAAGCAGGTTAATGGTTCTGTTCGGTTGCATGACGAGAATTTTGATCGGAAGAGGGAGAAGATGGAGTATGTTGTTGCCCAACATCATCCTGGGAAGGGTAGTATCCCAAAAGCTTCAGAAGGGGAGCAGGGTGCAGCAGGGTGGCCAGCCTGGTTAGCTGCAGTGGCTGGAGAAGCTATCCGAGGATGGGTTCCACGGCGTGCAGATTCCTTTGAGAAGCTGGATAAAGTATGTTCCTTCACTGAATTTAGCTGCAATAGTTATTTCTTCTTAAACTATACCTATTGTTAAGGAGAACTGAACTCTGTTGGATAATTTAACTTTAACCAAAAGGAATGAATAAATGCGAAAAAACTTGAAAAATTATAGGTACATTTAAGTGCATACAATCCGTCCTACGTCGGTAGCAAATGCACTGGGTTTCACTGTCTAGTTTGTTTCATTTTGTTTTTAAATGGAGTACTTTTGTTGCTGGGAAGTCTCATTATAGTTTTTCCAGACTGTTCTACTTGATGAGTAGTTACTATGATTTATCTTCATCTTTTTGTCCTTGCCCACTTTGGTTGACTTCACTTGGTGGCTAGTTTTGGTTTATAGTTTGATGATATATATCGGAATGCAGATTGGTCAGGGAACTTACAGTAATGTTTATAGGGCTCGTGATCTTGATCAAAAGAAAATTGTTGCTCTGAAAAAAGTAAGGTTTGATACCTGGAGCCAGAGAGTGTTTGCTTTATGGCAAGGGAAATCCATATTCTCCGTAGGCTCGATCACAAAATGTAGTAAAGCTGGAAGGCCTAGTTACATCAAGGATGTCTTGCAGCTTGTATCTCGTTTTTGAGTGCATGGAACATGATCTGGCAGGGCTTGCCACAAATCCTGGACTGAAATTTTCAGAAGCACAGGTATTTATGAATTTGTTTTCCTCTTTTTTTTTCCCTACAGCTAGAACAGTGTATTTAAAGTTCCAGTTAATTGTGATGTTTCCACTCTAAATATTTTTCCTACATAGGTATTTGTGTACCCATGTTTAATATAGCAATTACATGGGAGCTGGAATGTTATTATGTTAAATGTGGATATTTTTAGGTATTAAGTGTTTATTTTTGGGTAGGTTAAATGTTGCATGCAGCAAATTTTGCATGGGCTTGATCATTGTCACAGCCGTGGGGTTCTCCATCGTGACGTAAAGGGATCCAACCTTTTAATTGACAACAATGGCATCCTGAAAATTGCAGACTTTGGTCTGGCTAGTTTTTATAATTCCCATCAAAGTCAGCCATTGACAAGCCGTGTTGTAACTCTTTGGTACCGGCCACCTGAGCTTTTATTGGGAGCAACTTACTATGGCACTGCTGTGGATTTATGGAGTACAGGTTGGCTGGTTGCATACTTGCAGAATTGTATGCTGGCAAGCCTATAATGCCTGGAAGAACTGAGGTAATTTTTTTTTGCAAAACAGAGAGGAACAAATTACTAGATTTTCTGCCATCATTTAGAAATTATGTTCTTTAACTTCTTACCATTTAATGGGATATTTATACTGCAATATTTTCCTGTCAGGAAAATGCCTGTGATTAGTGTTCCTAATAATATATTAGACCCAGCATTTTGGTAGATGACTTTTCTGATTTGATTTAGATGGTGGTTGAAAGACAGAATTAGATTTTTTTTTTCTGTTGGATCTACCTGATTCATACAAAGGCTCATGATATTTGAAATACAAGACTTCTCTTCAGAAATGCCTGTACCTTTATAGCTTGCATTTGGAGATGTTAGTTTACTGCTTTATTTCACGCTTGTCTGTTACAGAATACAGAGAGATACGCTTAAGATGGTTTCAGGCTGAGTCTGCCATAAAAAATTATTATAGTTGTCCTGAATATGTGGAGTTGGCTGTAAAATGTAGGTTCAAACTTCAAAGCTATGCTGTTAAAAGTGCCGCCTTAGTGGTGTTTGGGCGGGTTTTTCAAACAGCCGCCTAGGCGGCGCTTAGGTATTTTAAGTTACGACTCTTTATATAGTAGATAAAATTTTGCATGTTTGACTAGTCAACTGCCCTTTGACTGGTCAAAGCCGGCACTTGGGCAGGTTGAACTATCAAAAAGCATTGCACCACTTACCCCCTTTGCAACATAGGTTCGAAGTAATGCTTGCAGCCAACTTAGTTGGGCTTGTTTTTCAGAAAATATTGTATCTTTAAAGTTTTTTATTTTTCATTATCTAGAAGGCAATATTATAGTATAAACCATCTATTGAAGATGAATCTAGGGGACTCATTTACAATTAGTGACCACCACTTTCGGAATGTCATGAAACAATGAAGTGATTTTTTTCTCCTTTATGATCCCAGAAAGTTGGGAGAAGTTCCATACTGAATTGGTTCTGTGCACAAGCTTGAATGCAAAATAAACTCAATTCATTTGTATAAAAGTGTTTGTGTATGCATTAGTTTCGACCTCCTTTAAGCAACAAACTCTGGCGTTTGGACACTTAGGGTATTAGTCCTATTTTATATCATAGCATATTCTCTTGTTTTTGTTTTTATTTTTTATTTTTATATATCTTATGTTTGCTCTTTCTAATAAGCACCATTATTTGACTTAATAACTCAAAGTTCACATCTTTTTGTCTTGTAGGTGGAGCAGTTACATAAAATTTTTAAGCTTTGTGGCTCGCCTTCTGAGGATTACTGGAGAAAATCTAAGTTGCCTCATGCAACCATCTTTAAGCCCCAACAACCTTATAAACGTTTTGTTGCTGAAACATTTAAGGGTTTTCCTGCGCCAGCTTTAGCCCTTATGGAGACTCTTCTTTCCATTGATCCAGCTAATCGTGGATCTGCAGCATCTGCTCTCATGAGTGAGGTGTGAAGTTTTTGATAAATGAACTCATATAGAATATTTTAGATAATGGCTATACCATTTTTGCATTGTGTTTTTTCATGAAAGGGTTAATACGTGACTTGTGAGATTGGGTGGACATTCACTTGTTAAGTCGAAGTACTAGTCCTTTAAGAACTCTAGATTTTAGTCTTACGGAGGGTGTAACAACTTTTCTTTGAAGATGTCAATTATTTTTGTTTGTTAGGTAAGATTTCCAGTAATAATTTCAGCTTGTGCCTTGTATAATACAGTATATCCTCAATGGCTCAATAAACCTCAATTAGAATTTTAAATGAATAGTACGCTGATAGCTAAAGTTTTTGGTATAAATTTTCTATTCTTGCTTGTCAATATTTCTTGTATCATGCCAGTTCCTTAACTTGTAAATTTTATGCCAAGTTTAAATAATGCAAATATTCTTAATGTTGTAAATGATGCAATATCATAACACACGTGTGTTTTTGCAGCTCTTTAACATCAGGAATAGGGTTGGCGAATGGGCCGGACTTTGAAAAGCTCAACCATATTTTAAGTAATTTTTATTTAAGTTCGGGTATGAAAAAACACACTAAGAGCATCAATTCAAAGTTTAATAAACTGATGATTTCCAATATCTTGAAAATATTAATAAATAACACTTGAATTTAGGGATAAGCTTTTGAAAGTCCGGCTCATTTGCCAACCCTAATTAGGAAAGAATTTCTTACCTTCTGCTGAGAGTAGTTGGATATCAAGATGCAATTATGTTTCTAGGAACTATTGCAGGATTTCTTGATAACTGTTGATGGTGTTTTTTAAGCACTATGATATTTAAGCAGTACGGTAGGGGTAAAAAGGTAACTCCCTTTTTGATCGAGACCACTAATGCCGACCCGACCATTCGATGTTGCATACGCCAACGGTAAGGGGCCGAGCACTTGGTGATCAGTGACCGACCAATTAAGCTCGGGTGGACATGTATTGTCAGATCGATAGCAGCATTCTCAGTTCAGAGGACCATTGTGACCGACCTCATAAAGACCGACCAGATAGCGAGATATGCTCCAGAGATAAGTTATCATATTCTTATGGGATAAAGAGATAAGTTATCCTATCATTATGGGGTAAGGAGATAAGTTATCCTATTCTTATGGGGTAAGAAGATAAGTTATCCTATTCTTATGGGATAAAGGAGATAAGTTATCCTATTCTTATGGGATAAGGAAATAAGTTATCATATCCTTATAGGAAAATGAATCTGATTTCTTCACTATTATAAATAGGAGGGGAAAGTGTAAGTAAAGGCATGAGTATCAATATCATTATCATCAGACTTGTAAACACAAAAACAGAGCAGAGAAGCATATTTCAGTAATAAAGCATCGTCCGTTCTGTGCCCGTGGACGTAGGTTGGATCTGATCCAGATCCGCCGAACCACGTTAAATCTCTTTGTCGTTGATTGGCGTATTTATCTGTCTTTTGCCAAATTTGCTTTTGGTTTCCCATAAACAAAACAAATTCACAGTTGGATGAGGATTGTCTCGGGAGTAAAAAACCCCTTATTGCCCCTGAGACCAAAATCAGCCGTCAACAGTTGGCGCCGTCTGTGGGGGAATCGAACAAAAAGCGGCTCGCGTAGTAAGACGATGGCAGAAGGTGGAAATCACCGGTCGACAGAGAGTTCAACAGCCCGATCCGATCTAATACAGATCTATGGTTCCAGTGTCAACAGCCCGATCCGCCACAAATGTCTTTCAGTGATTGAAAAAGGGAAGACGACTCCCTCAAAATTTCGCAATATCAAGCTATGGGGCATTGGTGTTGATTTGCCAACTGAGGTGTACACGGCCGCTGGTTGGCCCTCTGTTGGTGGAGATGCTTTAAAGACCTTAGCTAGGAAAATTTCTGCTCAGTATGATTGTGTGGATGGGGCTTATGACTTGCTTTCTGAGGATTATTCTGGAAATACAGAAGAGTCTGGTTACCAGTATGCAGTTACATCAAATGGCAAGATATTTGAAACAGAGAAAATGGCAAGGGAAGCTTGCGATGCCATTGCTGCTTTATGTGAAGTTTGCTCTATTGACTCCTTAATATCCAACTTCATCCTTCCCTTGCAGGGGTGTAATGTATCAGGCAAGAATGGCCGTGTTCATGGTTCATTAAATATCAACACAGAAACTGGGCGCTTGTCAACTAGGAGGCCAAATTTGCAGAATCAACCTGCTTTGGAGAAGGACCGGTATAAGATCCGTCAGGCATTCATAGCTGCAACTGGAAATTCTCTTATTGTTGCTGATTATGGGCAGCTGGAACTTAGGATTCTTGCACATCTTGCTAATTGTAAGAGCATGTTGGATGCCTTCAAAGCTGGTGGAGATTTCCATTCAAGAACTGCAATGAATATGTATCCACATATACGTAATGCTGTTGAAACAAGGAAAGTTCTTCTTGAGTGGCATCCTCAACCTGGTGAAGATAAGCCCCATGTTCCGTTATTAAAGGATGCCTTTGCTTCAGAAAGAAGAAAAGCTAAGATGCTTAACTTTTCCATTGCCTATGGAAAAACACCTGTGGGCCTTGCTCGGGATTGGAACGTTTCTGTGGAGGAAGCCAAGAAAACAGTTGAACTCTGGTATAAGGAAGAGACAAGAGGACCTCAAACAAGAAATGCTGCTCGTAGAAAAGCTGCTCTGGATAAAGATGCACAAACGAAGCAAGTGACTGAAAATTCCAGTTCTGAGGATGAACTGGATATTTCTCCTGTGGAGATTGATGATGCATTAGTAATTGAAGATAATGACATCTCGGATGATGAAGATGACGATCATGAAGATGTACTAAAAGATGATTCTCTGCCCCTTTGCCTGTCCGAAAAAGTACATGATGTAAAATTGGGAGATTCAGCTGAGGATAGTGCCACTGCTCCAGCGGCTAGTGATAGCCAGAATAATCCAGCTTCTGAATCCAGTAGCAGAGGTGCTACAGCTAGAGATTCTGATCCTGCTGATTTTAGGAGTGACAATTCTTATGGTTCAAGGGGTGAAGTGTATGAGGGAGCGCGTGAACCCTTCGTGGTAGGATCAAACTCCCGAAGCCGGAACGTAACTACCCCATGACTTACATCTGTCAAGGCTCGGGGCTGGATTTGTCCGCTGAAGCCTCTGTGTGCCACCGGCTCGGGGCTGGGTTTCGTTCCGCCGAGGCCACTTGTTTATTCGGCTCGGGGCTGGATTTCGTTGGGCTGGGTTTCGTTCTGCCGAGGCCGCTTGGTTATTCGGCTCGGGGCTGTGTTTCGTTCCGCCGAGACCGATGTTTCTTTCCGGCTCGGGTCTGCTCTTGTACCGCCGAGACCGATGTTTCTTTCCGGCTCGGGTCCGCTCTTGTACCGCCGAGACCAATGTTTCTTTCCGCCTTTCCGGCTCGGGTCCGCTCTTGTACCGCCGAGACCGATGTTTTCTTCCGGCTCGGGTCTGCTCTTGTACCGCCGAGACCGATGTTTCCTTCCGGCTCGGGTCTGCTCTTGTACCGCCGAGACCGATGTTTCCTTTCGGCTCGGGGCTGGATTTCGTTCCGCCAAGGCCACTTGGTTATTCAGCTCGGTGCTGGATTTCGTTCTGTCGAGGCCTTATGGTTTATTCAGCTCAGGGTTGGGTTACGTCCCACCGAGTCGGCTTCTTTGGACTGAGGATGTAACATTCCCCCATAGCCAAGTCTTTCTTTTAGCTCGGGGTCGGGTTACGTCCCACCGAGTCGGCTTCTTTGGACTGGGGATGTAACATTCCCCCAGAGCCAGTCTTTCTTTTAGCTCGGGGTCGGGTTACGTCCCACCGAGTCGGCTTCTTTGGACTGGGGATGTAATATTCCCCCAGAGGCAAGTCTTTCTTCAGCTCGGGGTCGGGATACGTCCCACCGAGAGACTTATTATCGGCATGGGATCGGAGCATCTCCCCCATGGTCGGCCCTCTATTGGTCTGGGGAGGTGACATTCCCCCAGAGCCAAATGTTCTTCTCAGCTCGGGGTCGGGTTACGTCCCACCGAGTCGATCGTCATCAGCATAAGGGCAAAGCATTTTCTCCACGGGTAGATATCGAGATCCTCGTTGACTGAGCACATGAAGGTGGCATGAAGGACCAGATTAGCAGCCAAGGCATTTTTCTCTGCGGTTCCTGGAATGACCACCGACAGATTCATCGGCACACCATCTTTTTTTATAGTTCCCGGCATCAACTCGCAAACTCGTTGTTACCGAGAACTAGGGGATAGATGTTGATGGTGTTTTTTAAGCACTATGATATTTAAGCAGTACGACAGGGGTAAAAAGGTAACTCCCTTCTTGATCGAGACCACTAAAGCCGACCCGACCATTCGATGTTGCATACGCCAACGGTAAGGGGCCGAGCACTTGGTGATCAGTGACCGACCAATTAAGCTCGGGTGGACATGTATTGTCAGATCGATAACAGCATTCTCAATTCAGAGGACCATTGTGACCGACCTCATAAAGACCGATCAGATAGCGAGATATGCTCCAGAGATAAGTTATCCTATTCTTATGGGATAAAGAAATAAGTTATCCTATCCTTATGGGGTAAAGAGATAAGTTATCCTATTCTTATGGGGTAAGAAGATAAGTTATCCTATTCTTATGGGATAAAGGAGATAAATTATCCTATTCTTATGGGATAAGGAAATAAGTTATCATATCCTTATAGGAAAAGGAATATGATTTCTTCACTATTATAAATAGAAGGGGAAAGTGTAAGTAAGGGAGATCAGAATCAAGATCAGAATCATTACCATCAGACTTGTAAACAAAAAAGATATCGGAGAAGCATATCTCAGTAATAAAAGTATCATTCAATTTGTGTCCGTGGACGTAGGTTGGATCTGATCCGCCGAACCACGTTAAATCTCTTTGTCGATTGGCGTATTTATCTCTCTTTTGCTAAATTTGCTTTTGGTTCCCCCTTAACCGAACAAATTCACTATTGAGGGAGGATTGTCTCAGGAGTAATATTCCCATATTGTCCTGAGATCAAAATCAGCCGTCAACAATAACTAATGCTGTGTGGCTTACATGTCAAGAAATGTATCACCTTGGTGGCACTATTAAATAAAATTTGAATGCCAATATACTTGGTTACATTATCATTTGTGGTTGTCGAGGCCAGCGATTCTAGTTTGTGGTAACACAGGCTTGCATATTTAAGTACTGCAGTTCTTTTTATCTCTTATGATTTCACATTGGTTTCAAAGCACTACAGGTTAAAAGGCATCACGAGTTGGTTTGCAAAAAACAGATTTGTTTAAAATGGAGTTGGAAACTGAATTTTATATTCGAGATTATATTTGAGACTTAATCGAAAATCAAGTATTATAAAATAAAAACTGTTATGGTAGGTTTTTAAGATTGAGGAATTTTTATCTGATGCGATGGCATTACGTACACACTTAAGAAAATCTGTTGATTGATATGAAGATTAGCCAGGAAGTGCCTTTTTTTTTTGGCCTTCTATTCCTACAGTTCTTTCCCTAGTTCTTACAGTTTTTAAAGTAGTCAATGTACTTCTTTGTGATTGTACAATTTATTGCTTTTTTAAATCATGATATTTAACTGTTAATTACTCTCTTGGGGCTCATCAACGGCTCCTCCTATGCTTTGTGGCATTCTGATTATTTTGCTGTATTTTGTACAGTTCTTCGCAATGAAGCCCCTGCCTTGTGATCCATCCAGTTTGCCAAAGTGTCCTCCCAGCAAAGAATTTGATGCAAAAATACGGGATGAAGAAGCTAGAAGGTGCACATAGTAACGATTAGAGCATGTTTTTTCAGTATCAATATCAGTAGAGCAATTATATAGTCTTTCAGTTTGAAATCACTGGAAATCATACTTCATTCAAAATTGATGGCGTTAGGTAAGAGTCCATGTTGCTTGTTGGTTTTGATTGTTAGGGTTAAGATTACATTTTAGTTGGGTGCTCTAATAAGCTATGTAGTCATCAGGTCTCTGTTGGATAATTTTTTACTTTTTGTTTTGGAGTCTTTAATTTGGACGGTCACTTATTTTTAATTTTCACTCAAGGAGCTATTTTTCTGTTCTTTTGAAGTTATACACTTATACCTCAACTAGAGTGCTAATCTAAGGGTGGTAATGGGCCGGGCCCAGGCTTATTTGATAAGCCCGGCCTGAGCCCGGTAAGTATTTTTTTGGCCCGGGTTCGGGAAAAATCCGGCCCGAGCGTCTGTCGGGCTGGGCTTTATCCGGCCCGGTTTTTATTAATAAAAAAATTAAATATATTTTTAATTTATTATATAAATATATATATATATATATATATAAATATATAATTTATTGTATAAATATAAATAATATTATTTTAAGCCCGGGCGGGGCCGGGCCTTTACTTCGCAGGCCCGGCCAGAGATTTTTTACCCCCGGGCCGGGCCAAAGCCCTTCCGGGCCGGTAGGCCCGGCCACGGTTCCGGTTCCAACCGGTTCCGGTTCCGGAACCGAACCGGTGGAACCGTACGGTTCCACCGGTTCGGACGGTTCCTGATGGAACCGTTCCGGTTCCGATTCCGGAACCGAACCGGAATGGGACCGGTTCGGTTGGGGTTCCACCCCAACTCGAACCGGTGGAACCGTACGGTTCCACCGGTTCGGACGGTTCCTGTTGGAACCGTAGGGTTCCAACAGGAACCCTACGACCCCCAACGGCTACTAGCCGTTGGGGGCCAAATTTCCCCCAACGGCTAGTGCCGTTGGGGGATGCAGGGAGCCGTTTGGCTCCCTGCCAAAAAAAAAAATAAAAAAAATTTTATTTTTATTATATAAAATAAAAATTACTAATGTACCCCTAATAACGGTAATAAAACAGTTATATTTAGAGGCATTTTTGGTATCAAAAAATTCTAAAATTCTATAAATAGGATTCATTTTTCATAATTTCATCACACCAAATTCTCAACTCTCTCATTTTCTATAATTCTGTTATTCGCAATTATTCAATTTTCTTATTTTTCTTCCTAATTTCTCAAACGAAAAATGGCAAGCTCATCTGAGAACATAATGTCAAATATGCCAACCCAAGAGAACGGCCCTAGTGTCAGTGCACAATCACGGAGAAGAGAAGTTAAGGCTCGGTCCTCGGATATTTTCAAAATTCATTTTAATTTGGAACGCCTAGAAGATGATTCACAACGAGCAGTTTGCAACTATTGTGGGGTTATCTACAAATTTTCTGGTGGATATGGCAATATGATCAAGCACATGGAAAAACATCATCCGGTTGAATTTGGCATTGATACGACGTAAACTCAAATGGCCAGGTACGCATCATCAAGTAGAGGTACGAGTGCTTTAGATTTATTTAATATTCTGATGCAAAAAATAGAGAAGAATTTGCGAAATTAACTTGTATGGCACATCTTTCTTTAAGCTTTGGTGAAAAACTTCATTTTACTAATTACGTGCATAATGCTTTAAACCCTTCTGCATGTAGAATGACTCGAAACACAACAAAACGTCATATTTTTAAATTATACAAAGATGGTAAAATTATTTTAAATGAAATATTTAAAGAGATGAAAGGTCGTATTTCTGTATATTCTGATATTTGGAGTGATCATTGACAAACACACTCATACATGAGTGTGACTTGTCATTGGATTGATGCATCATTTACCATGCAAAAACGACTTATTGCATTTAGAGTTTTTGATGACCAACATACTGCACATAATATTTATAGAATGATGAAGGTAATTTTTGATGAATATGGTTTAGGAGAAAAAATTTTAACAATTGGATTTGATAATGCATCTGCAAATACTGCATCCATCAATGATTTAAAAGAAATATGTCAACCAAATTTAGGGGGTCGGTTTTTTCATATTCGTTGTACATGTCATGTCCTCAACTTATGTGTGCAAGACGGTTTAAAATTATTATCACCTTTCCTTGATCCAATTAAAACGGCACTTAACTGTATTTGGTCATATTCTCAAATTAGGAGAGAATGGACCAAGTTTTGTAAAATAAATGGTATTAAACCGATTAAATTTTCAAGAGATGTTCCAACACGTTGGAATTCTACTTATTTTCTTTTATGTCAAGCATTTCAATACAAAGATGCATTATGTAGTTTTTTTTCTCAACATGTTCAAAATATCACACTTTATCCTAGTCAATGGGATATTTGTGAAAAAAATTTAGATATTTTAAAAGTTTTTAATGATGCTACTTTAGTTTTTAGCGGCGTTTATTATCCTACAGCACATTTATTTCTTCTTGAGAGTTTAAATATTGTTGGCACTCTCGATGAGCATGTTGACAGTAGCGATCCTAATGATATTGTTTTGTTAGAAGCCATTACTGTTATGAAGGTAAAATGGTTAAACTATTTTAGAGAATTCCTTTACTTTATCTTATTGCTGCTGTTTTTGATCCTAGATTTAAATTAGAAGGTTTGAATGATGCTTTACAAGCTTATTATGGTTATTTAGGAATATTAGATGAGATTGACATTACTAGATTAATGACGAAATTAAGAAATGATTCAATTGAGTTATTTAATGATTATATTGTAAGATATAACTTAGGAACATTAGGTCAATCTAGTAGTAGCGAACCGGTAATTCAAACAAGACTTAGCGCAGGGGATCGTTGGTTATTGCAACGAAATAAAAAAGCTAGGGATACGACAACTAATAACCCTGAATTAGATAATTATTTATCTACAAATTTTGAGTTTTCTAATGAAAGTTTATGCAGTAAAAATTTTAAAATCTTGAATGGTGGAACCGGCATCAAAATATATATCCTGTTTTATCTATTATTGCTAAAGAGATCTTGGCAGCACCTATTTCCACCGTTGCGGTTGAGCAAGCCTTCAGCTTGGGAGGTAATATATTGGAAGTTAGGCGATCTTCATTACATCCAAGCACTCTAGAAGCAACAGCTTGTGTGGATGATTGGACTCGAGCTGATCTGAGACAACAAGAAGATGCCCCCGATGATTGTGAAGATTTGTTCGATAATGCTTCTGCAACAAGTGCAAGCGGAACCGGAGCCGAAGGATCAACCGATAATGATGATTGATAATTGTAAAATTATAATTTACAAAGGGGATATGTTTAAAAGACTAAAACTTGTAATGGAACTACGTGAGCTTTGATTCCTCTCACCCTTGGAGGATACGTAGGCAACTTAAATTTTTAAAAATTTAAGCTCAAGCTCTTCAATGTAATAAATTTTTTTTTTTTTTATAAATTTAATCTCATTTTTTATTTTAATTAATTAAAAAAAAAAAAAAAGGAACCGAACCGAACGGTTCGGTTTTCGGTTCCGGTTCCGGTTCCACTTAAGTGTGGAACCGGTAACCGGCCGGTTCGGTTCGGAACCGGTTCGGTTCCGAACCGGAACCGAACCGCCGGCCGGGTCTACGGGCCGGACCGGGCCCGGGTTTTTTGCCACCCTTATGCTGATCTGTATAATAAAGAATTTGTTTTTGTTAACTCTTGTAGGCAAGGAGCAGTAGGAAGCAAGGGCCAGAGAATGGACCTTGAAAGGAGAGGGACTAGGGATTCACGAGCCATTCCAATACCGAATTAGTGTTGTCAATGCAGGTAAGTTATTTTTTTAATTATTAATGTCCTCTTGTACCATCATTCCTCCCCTTGTATCTAATTGTCAGTGCATGCTTTAATTGGTATGATGTGGTTGTGTACATCATCTGATCTCTAAGCTTTGCTTACTCGTGTCAAATTCACATTTGTGAGGTGTATATGAAGAAAGTAACAAAGAAAGTACTGGACAAATTGGCACAATCTTTCTATAAAGGAGGTAATGCAAGAAGCCAAGTACACAAAAAGCAGAAGCTAATTTCTGAATATGAAGTTTATAGCTAATTTAACGAAGCTATATTACTTTGAATATAGTTATGAAGAGCAGCCACCTTAACAGAAGAAAAAGGAATGCAAGTATACAAAAAGCAGAAGCTAATAGCTAATAGCTAATTTAGCAAATAATATGATAGGAAGGTTTTTTAGTCTGCAATTCTCCAATACCTTTTAAGCCTCCTTTTGCAGCTAGCCAGCAGTTACTGCCCCCACTTTGGTCTAACCACTTGATCCCAGATGGGAATATCTGGAGATTGTAGATTGCTAGAAATTGACCATTAACTAAAAAGTGATGCACCTTTTCTCTATTCTGTTTCACCGAAAAATGCCAATGGATATTATCCATTCCTCTTCTTGAGGTTCTTTATTCTACCCTGGCGAGATTGCATCTCATCATCTCTCAAATACCTTCCCATGAAAAACCTTCATGCTACCATCAAGGGTCAATATTCCCACTTCTCCCCATTTATTAATTCAAACTCCAAATGCCATCCTTCTCAGTTAACATACCTATAATTACATTTGCTATAATTTTCAACACCAGTTTTATGGTCTTTTTATCCAGTCCAACACTGTGGTTTGAGGGAATATTATCGTTCTTTACTTGGATGTTGTTGATGATAAACTCGAATCTCACTGTGCAGCATTATTGTATTGGAGCTGACAAGTTGGCACCACATCTGAATTTTTGGTTGAAACCAATTTTAAGATTTGGATTTGGATACAATTGGATTAGTTATTTATCACAATAAATGATGAACAGGATATTTTGTAAGTGTGTGTCTGTTTGTCAAGATTTTGCTGTTTAATAGGAATAGCCTGTTGCCACAATGTATTAGTCTATGCATTTTAATATCCTGTCCACACTTTATGCTACTTTGGCCATCTTTCAACTAGTCTACTATATATTTCAATATCTTTTCAAATCGTCGGTTGCTTTTTTTCCCCCTCATATCACTTTTACTTCAAGTTGATGGACACACTGAAATGATTCTTTCTTGTTTCTAGAAAAGAAAAAGCCGGCCCAACTCTAAGAGCCGGAATGAGAAGTTAATCCTCATCCAGAAGAAGCTGCATCTGGCTTCCCAATCGATCCACCTAGACCATCACAAATGACGGAGCCAAGTGCAGATTCCCAGGGGCATAATCATAAAAGAGCCTCCCATTCAGGGCCACTGGCTCAGCGTGCTGCATAGGCAAAGGGAGGAAAAAACATAGATGATGCCCCAAAGATTTCAACTGGTGCTGACTTGTCAACAATGTCAGGTCTGGTGGCTGCTAGGAAGAGTTTATTATCCGAAGATTGTAGAGAAAGGTCTGGTTCCTCACAACCAGAAGTTCCAAAACTAATTGCAAGGTTTCCAGGATCCTTCAAGGAAGCCTCCGAATCTTTGATCCAACATGATCAGAAGCATCACAGTCAAGGTGTTGCAGGTTCTCATCAAAAGGAAGATGGGATAACTAGCCACAGAGATCCAATTCTTGTTAGTAATTGATGTGCTTTATTTTCCTTCCTATGTTTAGGTTTACAGGTTTTCTGGTTTTCTGGTATTGTTATCCATGCTACCTTGATTATTGAATGCCTGACGCACTGGTTCTGTTATTGTTTGCATTTTGGTCCAGCTTGGTATGGGTCAAAGGGTCACAAAATTCATTATTCTGGTCCATTGATTGTCCCTTCAGGCAACGTGGACCAGATGCTTAAGCATCATGATCGGCATATTCAAGAAGCTGTTAGACGAGCACGTGTTGACAAGGCAAAGGTCAGAAAAGTTCAGGCAGAAGGGAACCAATTATCAACCAATTCAGTATTTGTTTCTGGCCGTTGAGCTGGCTCAAGTGCCCCCCCAATGGAGACAAGCCTTGTCAGGTCAGGAAGATCACTGCATAATAATTTGGGTGGTTATTTTCTCTTTTGTGAAATATAATTTTAGTCGTTAGTCGGGGTTTTTGTATAGATGGTGTTTTAGAAAGATGGCCAGTGGCCACAATTAGCTATGTTTATAGCTCACTGAAATATCTCCGCAATTTCTTTCCACTCGGAAACTGTAGATTCTAAGCTATAGGCCATTCACGTAGAGCTTATTATTAGCCATATATTAATTTGGAATCATGACAACTTATTATGTGATAAAAGGAGGAATATTTTGAGTGTTCCTTGCTGAAGTTGCCAAGTATTGTGTTTATCCCCACCTCTCTTTAAGCCTGATGCATCTAGAGGAACAATATTATTAAGTGGTCTCTCACTACTTGCTAGTCAACTTTGATTTGTAAACTTGCAGATGCAGCAGCCCAAGTTAGAAAATGGGGCAAATGACTATGTAGTTTGTGACTTGAGTTCTGAAGAAGATTCAGATTTGTTGCTGCAGCAGCTGCTACATATTTAAAGCCTCTTTCAACCTTCTTCACCACCCCATAAAAGGACCAGCTTCCCGGCCATAGTCTAGTCTCTGTCCTCGTGCCTTCGACAGGCATCCAGTGGTGTAGTGTAAGAATGGCTCCTGCAAAAATGAAGAAGTTCGGTGGCCATTGTTGAATGTTCCTATTTAGTGGTGTAAATTTTGATTTTTATAAAAAAATAAAATTTATCCCATTAATAAATCATATTTTCATTAATTTATATGAAACTTTTAGGCTGTGTTTGGTTGTGGGGTTTTGGAGGGGAGGGGAGGGGAGAGATTATTTTAAATTTTGTTTGTTTGGTTCAATTTTTTGAAGGGGAGGGGAGGGGAGCAAAATCCCTCCTAAGTCAATTTTAGCTCCCCTTCAAAAGTGGGGGGCTTTGGAGGGGAGAGAAAGTGATGAATTAAAATTTTAAATGTAATTACTAAATTATCCCTACTTATATTGTTTTACTTTTATTTATAACATGCTATAAGGATAAAATAGTAAATTAGTTTTAAAATCTCTTCCCAACAAACATATATTTAATTAAAAACACTCATCTCCCCTCCCCTCCCCTCCTTTGAACCAAACATATATTTAATTAAAATCACTCCCCTCCCTTCCCCTCCCCTCCAATAAAATCCCTCCCCTCCCCTCCCATCCCCTCCCCTTCGTTGAACCAAACAGACCCTTAACAAATTTTCGAATTGCTGTCTCTACTAGTTTTTTGTGGCTATTCCTATTGATCTCTTAAACTTTTGCCCCCAAGGGGTGTGGCTTGATGGCATAACGTTTATGATTCAGTTGTTCAAGTCATAAGTTTGAATTCATTGGTGCATTTCTTGTAAGAGCCTGTAACAGTCAGAAGTTTTACCTACTCCGCTTAAACCTAGATCGGGTGGTTTGACGGTAGGGTTTCTAACATTTTCAAAAAAAAAATCTGAGACTTTTTTTCTTGATGAAAATGTATGCTGGTTTCTGTGCAGCCAAATGGACAACTCATTGAAAATCATAAAAAATTCTTAGTTGGAGCTTCTCTAATTGAAAGTTTAGTTTGATCTTTTTCTTAAAATATATGACTACCTTTATAATTTTGGTGCTTTTCATATCCCCTAATTGTCATATGGCTTAGAAAGTGCTATTTTTTTTTTCTCATAGTATACAAGTATGTCAAATTGCTTTCTGAATTGAATACCAAACAAGTAAGTACTTCCTTACAAAGTATTCTGAAATTGGGGTGGGGGGGGTCATTTGTTTCCTTTTTTTCTTTCTTATTTTGATATATAACTATTTTATTTCATCCTGAAAATCAGAGAGATAAGGCAGATTCAAAAAATGTGGACAAGAATGTCTTGTATTGATTATCTAAGCAACTTATCAATGAAACCATTATTGTACAAGAAATGGTCCCTAGCTGTCCATCGCTTAGTCATATTTCAAGATGACTAGCACTTTTCAAACTTCCTCTTTACTTGTTCATTCATGTCCCCCCACCCAAACATTTGCTCTAATTACCCTCACATATTTTACATTACCTCATACCAATTACATACATTATGGTTTTTAATGCTTGTTCATTTGTAATATGAACAAACTACCAATTGGTTTGGTGGTAAATGACTTAAAATTTGATTGTCAGGTCCTGAATTTGGATTCAGTTCTTTATAAAATCCCGTGACAGCCGGAGATTTACTCGCTCCATTTAAAAAAAATGAACAAACTGATCTAACTTAAGAGAAGAGAGATTATTATAAAGTTTATTGACATTTTTTTTTGGAATTGTTGGAAACCTCGCCGCCAAACTATTATTTTCGAGCTTAAGCAGAGCAGATAAAATACCCAACTGTCCCAAGCTCTTACAAGAAATATGCCCCCTAAATTCGAATTCAGTAATTCAATATGAGATCATGAATTCTATATCACCAAACTAGAAGATAAGTTGTTGATTGACATTGATTAATGCAATCTGACAGATTCATTTATAAAATAATGCTAAATTTCATCCATAAATCTTACTGGTCTTTACATTGCATGTTTCCTTGTGAGAAATTTCAATAATAATAATAAACGGTTAAAATTTAATTATTTATAAATTTTGAAGTAATAATTTTAAATTATATTTTATAAAAAAAGACAATGTAAAATTCAACTTAGCAAAAGAATCTAAATCTATTATTTATTCTAAATTCTTCACAAATTATTCATATTACTTTTAAAAATGGAAAGAAGATTGTTTTATTTATGGAATTTGGATATAGTGTTGAATTAAGTTACGTTGACATTTCATAATCTAAATTATACATAATAATGAATAATTAAAATTAAATTACATATAAATTATTATCTAATAATTAGTACTATTTTTTTAAAAAAAAAACACTCAACGGAATTAAGATAATTTGTCATTTATTTTTTCACATATTGCATTTAAAACAAATAAATAAAGGATAAATCTGAGTATGAAAGATGGGAAAGAATTATCAAGTTTGCCTTTAGTTTTTAGATGACAATTTCCTCTAGGTGGTATATCATGTGCCGGGTGTATATGACATCTTTCTCACAGTAGACGGGTCCCACACAATTGTAGAGCCCGCTTGCTGTGAGAGAGATGTCATATACACCTGACACATGATATAATTTTCACTAAATCTGAGTCTGGGTCTGACCCTACTGCCTGCTTCTGTTCAAATCAATAAACAGTTAAAATTTAAAACTGTTAATATTTTCATTTACATAATTAAAGTTTTTTTGATAAGAAAAAAAAACTTATTTTTTAGTTAATGAAGTGAGGAGAAGTTTGAGTAAACCCAAAAAGCTGAATTGGGTACTATTTGTTTATAAATACCCAGTTGGTGATTCATCACGCAGATCAAATCTTGAAGATGATTCCAAGGTGGGTTCTCATCATTTATGCATCTTGAATCTTAAAATTTTTGTAGTTCCTGTAACTTTCACCACATTGACTTCTTTGTTTCTTCCTGATTTGTTTATATTTAGTTCATCATAAATATAATTTAATATTCTTCAACTGGATTTAATCATCACCCAAGATTCTTCTGTTTTTTCAATTTTTTAACTCTTAGTGGTAATCTTTTTGATATTTTTTTATTTGTTAAATGGATATTATATAATACATTCACACATTTGCGATTCATGGCCCACAATTGTCTTAATTTATGTATTTTTTTGCTGATTTCCGTAAACTACCTACAGGTGGTAGTTGTGCCACGTAGCTCAATGGAATAAAGCGGGAAGATAACGAAGAGTTGCTTAAAGAAGTAGCTTATGATTCAAAAAGAATTGTTAAATAAGTCGCTGGCGTACAGATACAGTTTTTTTATCCAACACGTTTGGTTTTTTTGGTGGGTAGTTTTATTTTACTTATTTTTTGTTTATAAGGAGATTTTATTATGAGGCTGTGAAGCTTTTGTTGTCTAGATTGTAAAACTAGTAGTCATTTTGGCTGTGTGGTTCTGCTTTCAAGTTGCCTTGGCAAGATCACTGGATCATAGGTTCACAATGAAGATCCTTTCATGGTTCGGCTGGTATCTCTCTCTCTCTCTCTATTAGAATCTATTTTATTTTATTTTATTTTATTATATTGATGGTTTTTGTTGGTGGTGTTGCTTTTGATGTTTGGTTTTGAAAATTGCATGCAAGTGTTTGAGGCTATGTGCTTGTTGGGGTTTTGTTGACTTGTTTTGTTTCCCGGGAGGGCTTTTGATGTTTTGCATGCTGTAACTGTGTGTCTCATGTAAACTTTACTTATGTTTGTTGCCAGGAGGATTCTATGTTTCTGTTTGTGAAGCTGAGGACTTTTGCTTGATAAGAACTGAGAAGTTATGTTGTTTTTGCTTGTATGAAATGAGTTCTTGAGAGAAAGTGGTAATGGTGGAAGTGAGGAAGTGTGGTAGAAGTTGGAGAATTTCTCCATTTCTTGGGTGTGTGTGTTCTGGTCTTCATGCAGCAGTAGCTGGATAATAATGGAAGGTTCTTCGGATTCTGCTTGTCAGGAATCCAATAGTTCTAGGGGATTGAATTTTTCTGGTGTCTCAGACAGGAACCCTAGACTTCAACGTGGTGAAAGATTCAGCGTTCTAGGTGATAATTCACAAGATTTTGAGTTTACAAATGAGAGTGACAGGGTTGAGCTGGCTCACAGTGATCACCTTAGAAACCAGGGTGGTTTATCTGGGATTTGTGAGGATGAGGCAGCAGTTGACCCATTTGTTCGTGCCATAGAATGGGGTGATGTTAGCTTGAGGCAGTGGTTGGATAAGCCAAAATGTTCTGTCGATGCCTTTGAATGCTTGCACATATTTAGGCAAATAGTGGAGACTGTAAATGTAGCACATTCACAAGGAATTGTTGTTCATAATATTCGGCCATCATGCTTTGTCATGTCCTCATTTAACCATGTCTCCTTCATTGAATCTGCCTCGTGTTCGGATTCCGGGTCTGATTCTCATGAAGAAGGATTAAATAGCCAAATCATGGATAAGGATATATCTTCTCCATTGCCCCTCGACATGCTTCAGCGGAGAACTAAGTTGAGAAGGGAAGATCTTCAACTGGTGACAACTCAAACAAATGTTGTATCTGAAGCTAGTTTTATGCAATCAAGCTCAGTTAATGAAACACATGCCATGTTGGTAGAAGGGATGCAAGAAAATAAAATTTTAGATGATAGAATGAATGTTGAACAAGTTGAAGAAAAGAAGCAGCCATTTCCAATGAAACATATATTGCTAATGGAGACAAACTGGTATACCAGTCCTGAAGAAATAGCTGGTGCTCCTGTCTCCTGTGCTTCAGACATTTATCGATTGGGGGTTCTACTTTTTGAGGTTTGTAATTTTATGCAACAATTCTTTTATTCATCATAATTTGAGCTGGGGTTCGCAATGTAATGCTGCTGAAGTATCTTGTTCTCCTTTCTAATATTTTGAAAAAAAGTTAAAATTTATGCTTGGTTGTCTTTTTACACTAATACAATTATTCTATTTGTCTGATAGTTATTTTGCCCGTTTAGCTCAAGAGAAGAGAAGACCAGAACTATGTGTAGTTTGAGACATCGAGTTCTTCCTCCTCAATTGCTGCTGAAGTTTCCAAAGGAGGCTTCTTTTTGCTTATGGTTACTGCACCCTGAGCCCAGTGGTCGTCCAAAGATGGGGTGATCCTCCTTACAACACACCTAAATAATTTATAGTTTTTATCTTGATTGTATCCAATGTCTGACATGTCTACCTCCTAATATTTAGTTCTTTCGCGTATCACCCACTTTGGGGTTCATTACATTTCTTCATAGCTCGTCATATCATTTAAAGAGTTTTTATTAGAATGAATATTTCAAATTCAGTTTAATTTTCTCATGGATAAATTGTTTTGCAATGCAAGTCAACCGGTATACTTTTGCTTAGGAGATAAAATCCTTCAACTATAGTGCTTTAAGGTGATTGTTTTTTATTCTCTTAAAAGTATGCGAACATACTATAGTTGAATGATTTTATCTTTAAATCTTATCATAATTTGTAAGGTATTACCATATAAACTGACAGTGGTGCTGTCTTTGTCCATTCGAGGAGTGTTGAATTAGTATTTATCAGGAATGAAAATCCATGAATTAGTATTTGAAGATTATCTGTTACCCCTTTGTAGTTTGTCCCCTCCCTCTTCCCATCTTGTGTTACTTTGCGGCACCTTAGCTCCCATTTTTACCTTATAAAGACAAAATCATCTACCACATGAATCTCCATATGGATACCCAAATCATGGAATTGCTTTATTTATATCTCACTAGATTTTTTAGTTTTACAAATTTTGTTTTGCAATGCTACCTAAGCCACAAATGGTCAGTATACCAATCCAAAAAAAGAAAATTTTCCCATTAGGTGAGTTAGACTACATGGATCATTTGATGCCATTGTAATCTATTCAAAAACATTGTCTTAAGCTCAATAAAATATTGGTCTCTGTTTATGGTTCATGTCCCTGCAACTTAAGTCATTCCCAATCTCGCTTGACGTATAGCAACGTAATTTTCCCTCATTTTCTCATTGGAGCACTTAGAGGTTTATGTTGTACATGTCTAAACCATCTTAGTCGTGTTTCTCCAATCTTCTCCTCGATCAATGCGACACCCATTGTCTTTCGAATTTCTTCATTTCTAACTCTGTCTTGGCTAGTCCACTCACATCCATCTAAGCATTCTCATTTCAAATATCCTCATTTGTGGACATATTGATACTTTATTACACATCATTCTATTGCATAAAGCATTGCAGGTCTCACGACCGTCCTATCGATTTTTTTTTTTAAGTTTTAAAAGAACTTTATGATCACATAGGACCGCAAATGCACATCTCCAATTCTTCCAACCCGATTGAATTCTATGAATAACATCTTGATCTACTTCTCCATCTTTTTGGAGGATGGATCCTAATTACTTAAAACACTTACTTCTTGAGATTGGTTGGTCACCAATTCTTATTTCTATCACATTACACTACAACTTGTGAGTTTTTTAACCTAGAGTCGCAAGCCTTTATATTTTAAAATTTTTCCTTCACATCTCAAGTTTAGCCTTTCCACATTTGGATGCCATTACTATATCATAAAGCATACACTATGGCACCTTATCTTGAATATTTTTGGTAATTACATTCATAACAAAGGCAAAAAGATAAGGACCCAATACAATGTAAACCTCTGGAAATAAGAATGTGCATTGTCCATTCTTCTTGAGGCCTAATATAAGTCATTACGCCTTCACACGTCTTTAATGATTTGAATGTATTAGGCCAATACACGTCTTTAGTGCCCTCCAAAGAATTTCTTTTGGTGCTCTATAGTATGCTTTGTCAAAATTTATAAATATTATAAGAAAATATTTCTCCTTCGATAATGTTCCATTAAATCCCTTAGCAAGTGTATTGCTTATGGTCGATCTTTTTGGTATAAACCTGATTTGGTTCTCAGATATATTTGTTTCGTCTAAGCCTACGCTCAGTTATTCTTTCTCATAATTTCATTGTATGACTCATTAGTTTTATGCATCTGTAATTGACACAGTTTTGTATAGGGATGTGCAGTGATTCCGATTTTACCCGGAACCGCGAGGAACCAGACCGATTTTTCAATTTTAGAACCGAAACTAGTTCCTTTAGGGTCGGTTCTGTTTCCGAAGTGAACGAACCTTTTTTTCTATCCAATTCTGGTTCTACTATGGTGGGAACCAGAACCAATTTGGAACCGGTTTCAGTACTACAAAATTAATATGTTGCTAAGCTATTTTACTTTATGTATTGACCATTCAAGTATTGGACAAATGCAAGTTTGCAGTAAATGTATTGTTGTTGCAAGTTTGAGAAGTAGTCATTACTTTATGAATTATTGTATTTTTTTTTTAAACAATGAACAAAGAATATATAGAACAAATGGAAAGTATGGTAACCCGGAACTGGACCTAAATCGATTAGGAATCAATAAATAAGGTAGCTTATTTAATCGGGTAGGTTTCGGTTCTAAAATGTTAGGATCGGTTTTTCCCGAATAGGTTCCGGGTCCACTCGGAATAGGAATCGAAACTGGTTTTGCGCAACCTTAATTTTGTATATCCTTTTATTATTGTATATAGGTATCAAAATACTCTTTCTCCAACCCTCTGACATTTTCTTGGTACTCAAGATAATATTGAATAACTTAGTTAGCAAGGTTATTCATTTTTCTCCATATATTTCCACACTTGTATGCATATTGCATATGGATCAACCACTTACCCGTTTTTTTCATTTTTTGAAATGCGTCTTTTACTTCAAATCGTTAGATTCTTCTGTAAAAAAACATGATTCGTATTTTCTTTTGAGTATTTTAGCTCCGCTAGATCTATATCCATCTCATAGCCATCATTAAATATCTGATTTAAGTACATACTCCATCTTTCTTTAATCTCTACGGCAGTAACTATGATTTTTTACTCCTCTTCCTAGATGCATTTCACCCAATCCAAATTTTGAGTTTTCTGTTATTTTTGTCAACTTATTTTTTTATACCCAATCTCTTATACAAGTTCTCATATGCTTATATTTTCCCCTCGCTCACCACCTTTTACTCCTCGTGCTTTGCCAATTTATAATTTTCTAAATTATTAGAATTTCTACATTCATGCAAAGCTTTGAAACAACTTCTTTTAGTCGAGTTGTACCTCTTCCCTTCACCACCAAGATTTTTTATCCTTAAGGGAAAATCCTTTCGGTTCTCCAAGGGCTTTTTTAGCCATCGTTCTAACTTGATCGGTCATTTTCTCCCACAATTCATTAGCATCTCCTTTTACATCCCAGTTTACTTGTTCTAATAATTTTCTTTTGAAAATTATATATGTCCATTGTCCTTGAGCGTCCACCATTTGATTTTGCAAACTTTGAAAGTTTTATCATTTCTCTGCAAGATTTGAGATCCTTTTTTCTCATTAAGATGAAGTCAATTAGGGTTCGCGAAGTGTTGTTCTTGTCACGAGATCATAAGCAATTGAGAAGTTTAAAATAGCTTTTATTTCCTCATTTCTCTTCCCAAAACCAAAACCTCCAGATTTCCCTTATAATCTTGTGAATCCTTCCCAACATGACTGTTCAACTCCCCTGCTATAGTAATCCTTTCTCCATGAGGTATATCTTGCATCGAATCCTTGAATTCTTCCCAAAACTTTTCCTCGGTATTTTGGGTCAATCCAAATTGAGATGCATATACGGTAATGAAGTTCAGTGTTTACTCTCCTAACACTAACTTAATATCTACTCTCTCCAATATGTTCTGCATTAGATCTGCTGACATCAATTTATAGCATGGGAAATCTTACATTTTTATTCCATGCATGACAGTGAGTTGTTGCAGAGCGAGTTCCTTAATGAACCAAGAGACAGCATGGAAGAGCGTGAAGCGGCAGTAGAGCTCAGGGAGCGAATAGATGAGCAGGAGTTGTTGCTGGAGTTTCTGTTGCTGGTACAACAAAGAAAAAAGGAAGCTGCTGATAAGTTGCAGGACACTGTTTCTTTTCTATGTTCAGATATTGAAGAAGTTTCAAAGCAAAAAGCTATTCTTAGGAAAAAGGGAAGCTCATTTCCGGACTTGGCAAAGGATGATCACTCAGGGTTAAACCCCTCTTCATTAAATATTGTTGATAATGATGATTCTTCTACCTTGGGTTCTAGAAAACGATTTAGACCAGGACTTCAGATCCATGACTTAGAGGAATGTAATGATAATCAGAAACAGCATGACCTCTCAGGAAATGAGATAAGCATCCTTTTTAAAAGCACTCGATTGATGAAGAACTTTAAAAAGTTGGAGTCAGCGTATTTTTTGACAAGATGTGGACCAATCAAGCCATCAGAGAGACCATTGGTTAGACGTTCGCAATTAAGTAATTATGGTAGAGGGTCTACTGTTGCAACTGAAAGAAGTTCTGTCAACAATTTCGGATCAAAAGAGCGGTATAGTGAAGGTAGAAGAAGTGGATGGATAAATCCATTTCTTGAGGGTTTGTGCAAATATCTGTCTTTCAGTAAATTGAAGGTCAAGGCGGACTTGAACCAAGGAGATTTATTAAACTCTTCCAACCTAGTATGCTCTCTCAGTTTTGATCGTGGTGGAGAATTTTTTGCTACAGCTGGTGTGAATAAGAAGATTAAAGTATTTGAATGTGATCCAATCATGAACGAAAATCGCGACATCCACTATCCTGTTGTTGAAATGGCTAGTAGGTCAAAGCTAAGCAGTATATGTTGGAACACTTATATTAAAAGCCAGATTGCTTCAAGTAACTTTGATGGTGTGGTGCAGGTAGGTCAAGTTTATACTTCATTCACCTTTCAGCTTTGTAGCACTTTATTTTAAATAAGTTGCTCAATATTTTCAGGTATGGGATGTTTCAAGAAGTCAAGTGCTAACAGAAATGAGAGAGCATGAGAGTCGCGTATGGTCCGTCGACTTTTCATCAGCAGATCCAACCTTGTTGGCTAGCGGGAGCGATGATGGTTCCGTTAAGCTATGGAGTATCAATCAGGCAATTCTACTTTTCCACTTGGTGGATGTCAGCTTTGAAACTAAACGTACTACAGTCATCTAATTTCTTACCACATATATTTAGTTCTGGATGTGTAATAAGTTGTTCCTCTTACTTGGGTTGCTACTGCAGGGAGTAAGTATTGGTACCATCAAAACGAAGGCCAATGTTTGCTGTGTTCAGTTTCCCTTGGATTCTGGTCGTTCACTTGCATTTGGCTCAGCAGATCACAGAATTTATTACTATGATCTCCGTAATTCAAAAATTCCTCTGTGTACATTGATTGGGCACAACAAAACTGTGAGTTATGTCAAGTTTGTAGACACAACCACCCTAGTTTCTGCATCCACAGATAACACTCTGAAGCTTTGGGATTTGTCAATGTGCACATCTCGGGTTATTGATACTCCCCTTCATTCATTCACAGGTCACATGAATGTAAAGGTACATTTACTCCGGGCTGATTTATTTAATTTATGATGATTGAAGTTTGTTTAGTGCATATGTTTATTTGTCTTTACATTTTAATATGGCGTTTATTTTAAATTGGGTAAGCCAATACTAAAATTTGTTAAAAGAACAGAAACCAGTCAAACTTCATGGTGTTGGTAAAAACATGTGGCCGGAGATAATGGTTATCATGCAATTATTGAATGGTTTAATCTCATTCTTTAATGCTTAAAGATAAAATTTTGATATCCATCACACTTCGCAGGACATTTCGTTATTAAAAACTGCTGCAAATAATCTTCTAAAAAGAAGAAGGATTTCCATATGTTGTAATTTGATCTATTCTTGTACTTGGGAGTTTTTGCCTCAGCAGTTTTTCACATATCCGCATATTGATGACTTCCTTTTACTTCATAATTAGATAATGAACCGTCTTTATGACAAATTCGTTCTCTATCTGACTTTTTTTTTTAATTAATCCATGAGATATCTATTCTAACATAAAGTTGATTACTTTGTGTTTATATGTGTGTTCTTCCTGTTGCAGAACTTTGTGGGTTTGTCAGTATATGATGGTTACATAGCTACTGGCTCAGAAACTAATGAGGTACATCTGTTTCATCTTGATTGCTCACTTTACACGTATCGTCTGGGGGCAGCAGTATTTGTTGCTTTTGATATTGTTGATTTTGATATTGCTGATGTGAGACCACCATATGTTCGGCTCAGAAACTTGCTTTGCAAAATCTGTCAGATATCCAGTAATTATCAGAAATTGCTATGGAGTTGTAGTAATCAAAACACTCACTTCCCAAAATACGTCATTCCAGTTTTTGCATTTTCTGATTTCATTCAAATATTGATGTTAAATATTCTCCTTGCAACAGGTTTTTGTGTACCACAAAGCTTTCCCCATGCCAGCTTTTTCATTCAACTTTACCAACACAGACCCGTTGTCTGGCCATGAAATGGACAATGCGGCACAGTTTATCTCATCTGTCTGTTGGCGTGGCCAGTCCTCCAACACATTAGTTGCTGCAAATTCCACAGGGAATATTAAAGTTCTGGAGATGGTTTAATTTGACATTTGTCTTCCAAATTATTCTTGATTTTAGCAAGGACGATAGAAGATATCATTGTTGGCTCATGAAAACGAATGTGGACAGAAAATCTTAAACCGAAGAAGATTGTGTAGCTAATATAGATTTAAGAAGGGTATAGGGACTCTAACAAAACAATTTTTGGAATTAGTTAATAGCGGACGCAGACAATGAAAAAGAGTGAGGATGATCTTGATCAAGTTGTATGTAGACATGACTATAAAACAAATAAGAAAGGTAACTCACTTGTGTTGTATATGATGTAACATTTCATTTTCTTTTTTTCCTCCTTAATTGCAGTTATTAAAGTATTTTCCATGTCAAGTGTGAACTGAACACTTGGATAGATGTGAGCATGAAAAAATTGTTCAAGCTATGGAAATTCTTGTTTATGATAATATCACTGAGATGGAGACTCTGAGTCTTGTGGCATGATGAATGGGTACTGAGGAAAAGGGTTAGTAATGCTAGGTTAGGTTTCCAGGAATGAAAAAGATATGACAGTAAGTGTGGCTGTGAGATTCTGATGTTATGTTTAGTGAATGGGAAATATGGACTAGTGAGTGTGCAGCTGCAATTATGTTGAGAAAGTTTGTGATTCAGTTCTAATGATGGTTTAGAATCAGGCAGCCTCATGGGCACTAAAGATTGGATAAAAAAGTTGGTGGATCATGAGGACAGGTCAGGTCATTTGTACTATGAAATTGTTCAGATTGATAGTGGTCTAGTGTCCATTAGGCAGCAAATGCTTGAGTAGCTCTTTGCTAGGCAGTCAATAATGGAATAGAAAAGGCAGACAATAATGGAATAGAAAAGAGAACCTATTCGCACCTTAGTCTTGTCTTTTTTTTTTTTTTTTTTTAATCGTTGGAAAAATCTGCCGCCAAATCATCCATTCCGGACTTAAATGGAGCAGGTAAAATCCCCGACTATTTCAGACTCTTACAAGAAACACACTCATTGAATTCGAATCTACGACCTGAAGATTAAATTATATGATCCTTACATCATCAAGTCACGTCCATTGGGGACCTTAGACTTATCATTAACATAATACTAGTAATTCTCATTTGGAAAAAAAATCTTTTCTTTGCCAAGTTTTGCTTGCTTATATTCTATAATTAGGTGACATCATAACGCACTTGTCATTCATTTGCAGTGAAGTTGCCTCCTCCTTTACATTTGTTCTTTGGGAAATATTTGAAAATTGATAGGATATTCAAACAATGACAATTTCCAACATCAACCAAGTATTTAATTGTGAAACAACTGTGGAATAATTTTCAAGTTTTGGTCATGACCATTGCCACTGAATATAAATTATTTGAGTGCTTGATCAGGTCAATTGTAAATAATTCTCTCTCTAAACTAATTAAGGTTGAATCTAGAATGATCCTGCATTTAGTGCTGAGTTAAACTTTTGTGATGAGTTTTTTTACAAATAGTGATCGATAATTACTAGATAATAATTTAAACGTAATACCAAATCCTTTCAAGGTCAGATAAAAATATATTAATTGTGCATGTTTATTTTATAAACCTTGAACTGCCATGAAGCACAAAACAGAACAGAGATTCTTATTTATGCAATTGAAGATTCATGAGCCTATGGAAAATAATAGACATTTAATTATTATAAAGCTTATAAGGAATATTCAACTACAAAGTAGAGTGGGGAACAAAAATACTGCAGAATGCTTCTGAGCTACATTATGTGTGAAGTTCTATAAAGAGACTACAGAAAGAAGGACAATCAAATACCTTTAGCATATATTTTGCCTCTAATGATCCGTGCATGCTTCAATTCTAACAAAAATGAGGCCATAAATGCAACTCTACCATTAAAGATTCTCCTCGCAATACAGTTTTCTTTGCTCCTGGCCAGCTTCTAGATAGAACGCGTGGTTTCTTTTTCTTTTTCTACTTTCCATTTTTTTATAATTCTCCCTCTGCAATAAACTATACGAAAACTATGTACACTGGTTCAGACCACGTCTAGCTTCCATGGTCAGCCTAGTTATTAAGCGGCGAAGCCTTTCAGCTCCTGGACCTGGTTTTATCTTGTTTGGATCCCCAACCTTGGAACAATTAGGGTCACCGGAGCACCAAGCACCAGGGGTGAAACTCCCATTTTTCCGACCAAGCAAGTCCTTATCAAGCTTGTCCAAAACTGGGGCATTTTGTCTGAATTTACGAGCAAATGCGACACTGCTTGAAATCATCTGACTTGTATCATTAAGTGAAAGAATGTGTGGGTGCTGTCCAGGGGGGTTGTCCCAGGAAATGTAGTGCAGGTCGTGATTGACAACAGTAGGAACAAACTCCGGCACATTGCATATGACTGTCTGAAAGTAGGCTTCAGGCGAGGAGACAAAGTTTGTGTAGTACATGAGCAGTGTTCTCGGTAGATTATCCCAACCCCAAATGCAGTACTCGACAAATGAACGAGAGAGCACCATCCATGCTGAGCCTGCAAAAGAAATCAATGTTATAACAGGAAATTCACAACATATTCTCCCATTTGAGAATGGGCATACATGGAATTTCTTTCTTATATGAGTAGCTGTGTAATTAGGAACCAAGTTCAGAACTAAAGATGTTAAGAATTGCTCCAAAGTTTAAGCAATCAATCCACTGCTGTGAAGAGTGAATCTTTAACGCAAGATACATGACTTTTTTGGGTAGACCACCTTTGGACTTTAGATCTTATATTTAATTTGGACGTGATTAAAATCTAGCCAAATCCAAGTTTAAGAACTTGCTTATTTAAAAGCACAATGGCCGCAACAGAACACCCTTTGCAACTAACATGTCCACTTGTTTGGGTTTGGGGAAAAGTACCAAACATGAAACATCAGGGTTCATAAGTGTGAATTACTACATTTCAGGGAACAAGGAACCAGGGTTTCCATATTGCTATATCCAGACTCAATATTGCATCTATTTACAGTATTTTACACATTCAAACTTCCAAATGCCAGTAAAGTCCATTTAACCGAGCAATGGCAACAGCTTCTACAAATATGATTCAAAATGTTAACAAACTCCCAAGATAGTCAATCCTCAACATACTTGATAAAAGGATAGATTTTTTTTAAATTTCCATCTATTTCATAAGAGAAAAATAATTTTTATCAGTTCAGTCACTTCCTAACATTGTAATTTAATAATTTCTATTTCGTCGAAAATTAAACAGTTCACAATTCTAACAGCGTGAATACCCAAAAAAAAAGGTGAATAGAAGAAAAACAAACCAGTAAATAATTTAAATGATGTTGGCAAAGGTCTCCGTGGTGTGACCCAGAATATATCTGACTTAGTCGACATATAGAGTCCAGGATCAACCATCAAAGGCATTGCCCGTTTGTCCCTGCAGAGAAAATAATTAGATTAGCAACATTTAATAAAAAGAAATAGTCAGAGAAAAAAGAAAGAACTTACTCTTTCCAACCTAGATGGCTTGTATGCTCAATGAAATTAAGATTTCGGTTTAAACCCGAAAATGTGTAAAGAAGATCTGCAATTAAAAAGCTAATTAATTAAATGTTTGTTCAGTGCAGAACTCGCATCTTTTACTCAAAATATAATTCAAAAGGAAATGTAATGATAAGATAGAGCAGGCATACCATCTTGAGTCACAAGAGGATAATCTGAAGCACTAAGGTTGATAAACCAATCCCAATCCTTGCTCTTCTTAAGAAGAATAGCACAAGCATGAAGCGTATTAGCAACCATGGTGGGTCCTCTATAAGTAACCATATTAGCCTTGGTACTCATGTAAACATTCCCAACCTTGGAGAACATAGGATCATTTTCCACTCGTGAAGCAAGCTCCAATCTTTCCTCCGCGGGTGCTTCAAGGTCTAAATGAACAATGTATTGGTTCCGTGGATGATATAGCGCTTGAAGAGTTCTCCAAAGTTTTTCCAAATCACCCTTTGACCCAGAAACCAAATAAGCAAATCGAGGAATTTTGGGACCAGCAGGAGAGGGTTCAGATTGTTTAACCTTCATTTCAGCATAAATTGGGGTTGTATGATTTGATGAAGGGAAAACCGAGAAGATTGCATTGATAGTGTGTAATGAAGAGATAAGACCCATGTTGAAGGATGTTGCAAGAAGAAACACACATATTAGAGAGCTTATAACCAAAGGAAACACCCACTTCTTCTCCATATTCAAGGATCCAATAACACAACTCAATCACACGAAACTCATTTCCCGACTTTGCTCAATCCCCAACTCAACACCACCTTATATAGGGATTGAAAAGCAAACAACACCAACAGTACTGTTTATTCACAGATCAATACCTCCTCCTCCAAAATTCCAAACTACACTTCAAAAATATATCTGCCAGATCAGCATTCAACAAGAAAATAAGTATACAAAACACAGGGCCAATCATATTAATTCCCAAAACACAAAGAAACTGAAGCTTGGTAGGACATCTAACTTTGATCCAAGCATCAAAAACAAGTACAATGTTATATGCATCTTTAACTACATTTAAAGATGTGTAGGGTATTAAATATATCTAACCAAAAAAAACAGAAAAGAATCAACACGGGACCAACAAAGGGATCAAGCATAAGAATAAATAATTTTATCAGTATTATTTTATTACCAAAATAGCTAACAAGTCACATGTTCCTCCTTTCCTTTAAAATTCCATTGTTATGATACCAAATCTTGGATTACATCTAATTAATTACACAGCCTTAATCTTACAATTAACCTTCACCAAAGTAAAAACAAATCAAAAGCTAACACATTCTCAAAAAGAAAACAAACCCCAGATCCCATAATCAAACCAATATAAACCCATTTGATAATCTCTCAAAACAAGTCAAACAATCAACAAAAGATCAAAACTTTATACAAAAAATCAGACCTTTTCTTGATGCAGAGAAAAAAACAGCAATCTTTGCACCCGTTCAAGAACAAATGACAATTTAAAGAAAAGAGATTTGTGTGTGTATGTGTTAAATAAATTTCTGTTAAACCGAATGATATGATAGCTTGTTGTGTAATAATAACATTAAAAGAAACCTCAAAAAAAAAAATTAAAAATTATGAGACAAGATTCAGGAACAAGAGGTGGGTCATATGTTATATTTATTGTTGTTGTTGTGAGCTTTCACTCATTAGCTAACATTTTTAATTTTTTTGATTTCTTAACTTAAGAATTGATTCATACATCTATTTTTGTAAGTGTTTGATTTCCTTCTTTTTTGCCTACTTGTTTTATTATTATGTTACGTGTATTAAAATGGATTGAATGTACTCAACGCTTGGTGGTGTATGGCCCATGATCTCATATTTAAGTTTTGGGTTCGAATCTAAAGAGTGCATTTCTTATAAGAGTCTGGGACAGCTGAAGTTTTTACCTACTCCGCTTAAGCCCGGAATGAGTGATTTGACAGCAGGATTTCCAACGATTTCAAAAGTAAAAATAGATGGAATGGGAATGAGATGAATTATAATGGGTTGAAATCAGAATAAATTATTTATTTAACCGTATGAATTATAATAGAAATCAAGTAATTAGATTCATATATTTCATTGATGCGTTTACTTTGTCTCAATGAATTATTAACAAGTTACAAAAATATACCTAATTAAAATTATATAATTTATTATTAATTACTAACTTATAATTAAGTAATATATTAATTACTTAATTATTATTTTATTTATTGAAAAATTTTATAGATAGCGCCAAATTCTGGCACTTAGAGTCTCAATAGGCGTCCGGGCGGGTGCATAGGGTCCGAGCCCGGGGCGTCAAGGCTCTAATAAGCACCCAAGGCCTCAATGAGCATCTGCACGGATGTTCAGGGTCTCAATAAACATCTGCATTAGACCCGGCCACTGTTCCGGTTCCGTAACCGGAACCGTAAAGGATCGGTTCCCCAACCGGAACCGTTCCGGTTGGAACCGTATGGTTCCAACAGGAACCCTACTTTAACGGCTAGTAGCCGTTGGGCTAGGGCAGGGAGCCAAAACAGAAAAATGGCCAACGACCAAAAAAAATACTAATTTAATTCCTAACATACCCCTAATAACAATAATAAAACGGCTATTTTTAGGGATATTTTCGGTATCAAAAAAGATTCTAAAATTCTATAAATATGGGTCATTTTTCATTATTTCAACACACCAATTTCTCAACTCTCTCAATTCCTACAATTCTCTTATTCCCAATTCTCTCAATTATAATAACAATTAGTTATTATCATTCTCAATTTTCTTATTCTTCTTACTCATTTCTTAAACAAAAAATGGCAAGCTCATCTGATAACATAATGTCAAATATGTCAACCCAAGAGAGCCGCCATAGTGTCGGTTCACAATCACGGAGAAGAGAAGTTAAGTCTCGTTCCTCGGATGTTTTCAAAATTCATTTTCATTTAGACGATATCGATGAAGGTTCAAGAGCAGTATGCAACCATTGTGAGGGTTTCCTACAAATTTTCTGGTGGATACGGCAATATGATCAAGCACATGGAAAGACAGCATGCGGTTGAACTTGGACTTGATACGACGCAAACTCAAATGGCCAGATACGCATCATCTAGTAGAAGTACGGATGCTGTAGATTTATTAAATATTCTGATGCAAAAAATAGAGAAGAATTTGCGAAATTAACTTGTATGACACATCTTTCTTTAAACTTTGATGAAAAACTTCATTTTACTAATTACGTGCATAATGCTTTAAATCATGTTGCATGTAGAATGACTCGAAATACAACAAACGTCATATTTTTAAATTATACAAAGATAGTAAAATTATTTTAAATGAAATATTTAAAGATATTAAATGTCATATTTCTATATGTTCTGATATTTGGAGTGACCATTGGCGAACACACTCATACATGGGTGTGACTTGTCATTGGATTGATGCATCATTTACCATGCAAAAACGACTTATTGCATTTAGAGTTTTTGATGACCAACATACTGCACAAAATATTTATAGAATGATTAAGGTAATTTTTGATGAATATGGTGTTGACGGCTGATTTTGGTCTCAGGGTAATATTGGAATATCACCTCCGAGGTAATCCTCCTTCAATAGTGAATTTGTTTGGTTATGGGGGACCAAAGGCAAATTTAGCAAAAAAACAGATAAACACACCAATCAACAAAGAGATTTAACGTGGTTCGGTGGATTTGGATCCGACCTACGTCTACGGACACAAACGGGATGATACTTTTATTACTTAAACACTCTTTTCGGGTCTCTTTTTGCTTTCAACAAGTCAGAGCTTGAAGATTCAGACCCCTAATTTTTTTGATGCCTTTTACACATACTCTGCCCTCCTATTTATAATAGTACAGAAATCAGACTCCTATTTGCATAAGAAATCCTATTTGAATTTAGTCTTCTCCTCTTGTAAGGATTTCTAATCCAACGTTGCTTTTACTTTTCTTATTCCTTCTTGGATTCTGACTTCATTTCCTTGTGAGAGTATGATGATTTGTTTTATCTTATCTGCAAGAATAGGGTGTCGTCATCTTGAGCATATCTCGCCTGTCTGGTCGGTCTTCATGAGGTCGGTCATGATAGTCTTTTATGCTGAGAATGCTTCTGCCGACTTGATAGTGCCCGGTTATCTGAACCCAAGTGATCGGTTGCCGGTCATAAAGTGCTCGGTCTATATCTGTTGTGGTCGGTTTAAAACCGTAAGGTGCTTGTTCTTTTATTGCAAAGTGGTCGGGTTGGATTTAATGATCTCACCCAAGCATGGATTTACCCTTCTATCCTCGTCGTGCTGTTTTAAATGTCATAGTACCTGAAAACACCATCAACATATGGTTTAGTAGATAAAATTTTAACAATTGGATTTGATCATTTACCGTTGCGGTTGAGTAAGCCTTCAGCTTGTGAGGCAATATATTGGAAGCTATACAATCTTCATTACATCTAAGCACTCTAGAAACAACAGCTTGTGTGGATGATTGGACTCGAGCTGATCTGAGACAACAAGAAGATGCCTCCGATGATTTTGAAGACTTGTTCGATAATGCATCTGCAACAACAAGTGCAAGTAGAACGAGAGCTGAATGATCAACTGATAATGATGATTGATAATTACAAAATTGTAAATTTCCAAAGGGGAAATATCTTAAAATTGTAATGGAATTACGTGAGCTTTAATTCCTCTCACCCCTGGAGGATACGTAGGCAACTTAAATTTTTTAAAATTTAAGTTCAAGCTTTTTAATTTAATAATTTTATTTATTTATTAAATTAATCTAAATTATTTTAAATTATTTTTCGATTTTTTATATAATTAAAAAAAAAGGTTCGAACCGGAACCGACCGGTTCGGTTCCGATTCGATTTACAGTTCCGGTTCCACACTTGTGGAACCAGGAATCGGTCGGTTCGGTTTGGTTCCGAATCGGAACCGAACCGCCGGCCAGGTCTAATCTGCATGAACACTCAGGGTCCCAATGAGTGTCCACACGGGCGCTCAGGCCCCAACGAGGCAAGCCCTCAAGGCCTCAACCGGCACGTAAGGCCCCGCGACCGTTTGCGTAGGTGCTCAGGCTCTCGAAATCGGTGTCCGCCTTGCAAATTTTATCTTTTTATTAGAAAATCAATTTCTCCCAATTAACTTCAGTTTCAGTTTTTTTTTATAATCATATTAAGTGATTTCTAATTTAATAAACCATACAAAATTATAACAACAATCCCAACTAATAAAACTATCATTAACTATACAAATCGTGCAATTATTAGGTTGATCTTTCTCTTATGTAACTAGGGATAATTTGGGAAGAAAGAGTTGTATTTAATTATTAAACACAATTTTCAAACTGTGAGCAAGTTTTCAGAATATACAACATTAATGTGTCAATTTTATAAATTTCCCAAATGGTCCACTCTCTTACATTTTTTATTTTTTTAAAAAAAAAAATATTGTGTCTCCGATTAGACAAATTTAAGTAGAAATCAAACAAAATTAATTAGATTGATTCACATTGAACCACATAACAAATTCATGTAATGTTTTATGATTTTTATTCTCTTCTTAACATAATAAGTATGTGATACAATTTTTTTTTAGCTTACAATTTTTTTTTTAGCATACAAATAACATGATATGCTCGTCTTATTTCAATCTTTTTTTTTTCTAGTGAAAAACTTTTCGATAGAACGAATAATTTTTGTTGTTGAAATCGTTAGAAATCTTGCAACCAAATCATCCATTTCGGGCTTAAGTGAAGCAAGTAAAACCCCTGCATGTTCCAGATTCTTATAAGAAACGCACTTCATGGATTCGAACTCAGAATTTGAAGGTTTGATCCTGAGCCATACACCACCAAGTCACGCCCCTTGGGATAGATAGAACAAACAATTCATACATGTATCTAATATATTTTTTTTTTTTTTACTTTGCTATTGGTAGTTTGTATGGGAAATGAAAATATTAAAAAAGAAATTGCTATATACAAGCATTAATAATAGTTTTAGTTTTACAAAAATCTTGAGTTGATGTTATTATGTATCCAAATTTGTGATATAAAGATTAAAGATAACAAAAGCTTCTACTTCACATAAGGGAAGTAATGATTAAAAAATGTGAATAATTACAATTTGAGTAGAAACAAGTTAACATTAATTTTAAGTGACATAAATAGAGATCATTGCCTTAATAATAATTACACAATGTTAATAAAGATCTATTATTAATTGCTAACAAAGAGTTGCTTTAGTGGACCAACCACCAAAAACTTTTCCAATATATGTCTTTATCAAATATATGTAGCAATTTTTTTTTTAAAAAAAATTAGTGTGACACTAATCTTCAATAAAATGCTTTATTAAATAAATATTTGGAGGTGGTTGGTGATTGAATTGTGGTTGTGAATTGTAAGGTGAGTTGGGTGATTGTTGTTGTTGTCTTTTTATTATTATTATTTGTTTGATTGAAAGACTTGAACCTACGTACAAATTCATCTAAATTTTATCTATTTTATAGATTTATTGTCTATAATTAATAAAATAGAATATATATAACCATAAATGATTGCTTGTTGTAAATAAATGTAATTAACTTTGCGAAGATTTATTAGCCTTTTAATATTGGACCATTCTTGGAATAATGTGTCTAATAGCGGTCTCTAGATGTTAATAGGCGGTTTATTGAAGCCCTCAAATTTGACTCAAAATTATGATTTTAGAGAAATTTTAATTTTTAATGTATAATATGACTTATATATTATTGTTTGCGCAATTTTTATGCGTGAAGAAAGAAGAGCGTGTAAGATTCAAATCTCCTGAGACAAAGTCCCAGCAAGGGGCGTTTGATTGAGTGAATAAGCCTCCAAGGGGCACAAGCACACAAGTTACAGTCCTAAAGTTACAATCTAAGAAATGAAAAATAAAAATATGCTCATTTGAGTCTTCATTTGATCGGGGTTTTTCTTTCTTGGCAATACCCGGCCACGGTTCCGGTTCGGAACCGGAACCGAACCGGAACCGAACCGGTTGGAACCGGAAGGTTCCGGTTCCAACCGGTTCCGGTTCCGGTCCGGAACCGAACCGGAATGGGACCGGTTCGGTTGGGGTTCCACCCCAACTCGAACCGGTCCGAACCGGTGGAACCGTACGGTTCCACCGTTCGGACGGTTCCAACCGGAACCGAACGGTTCCGGTTGGAACCGTCGGGTTCCTGTTGGAACCGTAGGGTTCCAACAGGAACCCTAAGGCCCCCAACGGCTACTAGCCGTTGGGGGCCTTATTACCCCCAACGGCAGTAGCCGTTGGGGGATGCAGCAGGGAGCCCCTGCCAAAAAAAAAAAAATATAAAATTATAAAAAAAATGTATTATATAAAATAAAAATTACTAATGTACCCCTAATAACGGTAATAAAACGGTTATATTTAGGGGCATTTTTGGTATCAAAAAAATCTAAAATTCTATAAATAGAATTCATTTTTCATAATTTCATCACACCAATTTCTCAACTTTCTCATTTTCTATAAATCTCTTATTCTCAATCTTACTTCAATACAATTCTCTTATTTTAGTTGTTAATTAATTTGTTATCACATTCGGCATTCGCATCGCAATTATTCAAATGGCAAGCTCATCCGAGAACATAATGTCAAATACCGACCCAAGAGAGCGGCCCCAGTGTCAGTGCACAATCACGGAGAAGAGACGTTAAGGCTCGGTCCTCCGATATTTTCAAAATTCATTTTAATTTGGAACGCCTAGACGATGGTTCACAACGAGCAATTTGCAACTATTGTGGGGTTATCTATAAATTTTCTGGTGGATACGGAAATATGATCAAGCACATGGAGAAACATCATCCGGTTGAATTTGGCATTGATACGACGCAGACTCAAATGGCCAGGTACGCATCATCTAGTAGAGGTACGAGTAGTGTAGATTTATTTAATATTCTGATGCAAAAAATAGAGAAGAATTTGCGAAATTAACATGTATGACACATCTTTCTTTAAGCTTTGGTGAAAAACTTCATTTTACTAATTACGTGCATAATGCTTTAAACCCTGCTGCATGTAGAATGACTCGAAACACAACAAAACGTCATATTTTCAAATTATATAAAGATGGTAAAATTATTTTAAATGAAATATTTAAAGAAATGAAAGGTCGTATTTCTATATGTTCTGATATTTGGAGTGACCATTGGCAAACACACTCATACATGGGTGTGACTTGTCATTGGATTGATGCATCATTTACCATGCAAAAACGACTCATTGCATTTAGAGTTTTTGATGACCAACATACTGCACATAATATTTATAGAATGATGAAGGTAATTTTTGATGAATATGGTTTAGGAGAAAAAATTTTAACAATTGGATTTGATAATGCATCTGCAAATACTGCATCCATCAATGATTTAAAAGAAATATGTCAACCAAATTTAGGGGGTCGATTTTTTCATATTCGTTGTACATGTCATGTCCTAAACTTATGTGTGCAAGACGGTCTAAAATTATTATCTCCTTTCCTTGATCCTATTAAAACGGCACTTAACTGTATTTGGTCATATTCTCAAGTTAGGAGGAATTGACCAAGTTTTGTAAAATAAATGGTATTAAACCGATTAAATTTTCTAGAGATGTTCCAACACGTTGGAATTCTACTTATTTTCTTTTATGTCAAGCACTTCAATACAAAGATGCATTATGTAGTTTTTTTTCTCAACATGTTCAAAATATCACACTTTATCCTAGTCAATGGGATATTTGTGAAAGAATTTTAGATATTTTAAGAGTTTTTAATGATGCTACTTTGGTTTTTAGCGGTGTTTATTATCCCACTGCACATTTATTTCTTCTTGAAAGTTTGAATATTGTTGGCACTCTCGATGAACATGTTGACAGTGACAACCCTAATGATATTGTTTTGCTCGAAGCCATTACTGTTATGAAGGTAAAATGGTTGAATTATTTTAGAGAAATTCTTTACTTTATCTTATTGCTGCTGTTTTTGATCCTAGATTTAAATTAGAAGGTTTGAATGGTGGTTTACAAGCTTACTATGGTTATTTAGGAATATTAGATGACATTGATATTACGAGCATAATGACGAATTTAAGAAGTGATTTAATTATTTTATTTAATGATTATATTGTAAGATATAACTTAGGAACATAGGTCAATCTAGTAGCGAACCGGTAATTCAACAAGACTTAGCGCAGGGGATCGTTGGTTATTGCAACGAAATAAAAAATCTAGGGATACGACAACAACTAATAACCCTGAATTAGATAATTATTTATCTACAAATTTTGAGTTTTCTAATGAAAGTTTATGCAGTAAAAATTTTAAAATCCTTGAATGGTGGAACCGGCATCAAAATATATATCCTGTTTTATCTATTATTGCTAAACAGATACTGGCAGCACCTATTTCCACCGTTGCGGTTGAGCAAGCCTTCAGCTTGGGAGGTAATATATTGGAAGCTAGGCGATCTTCATTACATCCAAGCACTCTAGAAGCAACAGATTGTGTGGATGATTGGACTCGAGCTGATCTGAGACAACAAGAAGATGCCCCCGATGATTTTGAAGATTTGTTCGATAATGCTTCTGCATCAAGTGCAAGCGGAAGCTGCGGACCCGGAGCCGAAGGATCAACTGATAATGATGATTGATAAATGTAAAATTATAATTTACAAAGGGGATATGTCTTAAACTTGTAATGGAACTACGTGAACTTTGATTCCTCTCACCTTTGGAGGATACGTAGGCAACTTAAATTTTAAAAAATTTAAGCTCAAGCTCTTCAATGTAATAAATTTTTTTTTTATTTATAAATTTAATCTCATTTTTTTAATTAATAATTTTTTTTTTATTTAATGATTGACTCCTCTTATTTTTTTATTTTAATTAAATTAAAAAAAAAAATAAACCGAACCGAACCGTTCGGTTCCGGTTCCGGTTCGGTTCGACTTTCCGGTTCCACTTAAGTGTGGAACCGGAACCGAACCGGATTTAACCGGTTCGGTTCCGGTTCCACACTTGTGGAACGGAAACCGGCCGGTTCGGTTCGGTTCCGAACCGGAACCGAACCGCCGGCCGGGTCTACTTGGCATAGATAAGCTTCGGTCCTAAAGTTTGTCAACCGTTTTAAGCGGTTCCAGTATCTCCCTGCAGTTGCTGGATCGTGCCTGTAACCGCTGAGCTGCGCGTCTCAACTGCTTGGTTGTTGAGGAAAATTGTCCAATTGCCATGATCGTGGAAGTAACCGTATCTTGGGTTTTCGTCCTAAACGTAACCGCATCATGAGTTTTCGTCTTAAACGCTGGTCTGATCGCCCCACGCGCTTTGTCGTCCTTTGGTCCATCGCCCTTCTTCCCTTCGCTCTTTCTTTAGTCCCAGGGCGATTTCGTCCTATAGTGGAGATTTTCGTCTTTTAATAATTATTATTTTTTTCGATAGGGATATAATTTAAAGAATTTGTCTGGGACCCTATAAAATTCAAGACAACTCAAGACCGTCATGATTTCATTTCATTGTCAATTTGTGGATTATTGCTTACTAACTTTGAACATAGGTAATATAGGTATGCCAAAATGATTTAATGTAAAATTACTTGATATAATATAAAATTTATTTTTGTTAATTAACGAATACTTTTGTCACTAATTTTTGGAAAATCGTAAGTATGAATATGTTAAATACTTGAGAACAAATTTTAATATCCCTTGGCGAATTGTCTTGTGTAGTCGGCACTTATTTTTCACATGTATTATTAATATCATTTGAAAATCTTGTTTCATATAACAAATATGAAGTTTTTCACATGAAAAATAATCATCAAATCATCTATAAAATATAAATTTTACATGATTTTTTTTCCTAAATGTATCACTATAAACAAGTGGATTTTTTTTTTTAAAAAAAATGATAAAGATGACTTTATCTAGAATATTGAATTAAGCTAAATTAACATTACATATTCAAAGTTAAAGTAGCATCCAACAATATAAATATATTAATAATTATTTATCATTAGATTAACTTAAATTAATGGTTAGATGTTGAAGTCTAAATTTAAGTTAAAATATCATAGCCTTATAAAGAATTATGATTATATTTTTTTTTGGAAATTCCGCCGTCAAATCATCTAACTCGGATTTAAACGGAGCAGATAAAACCTCTGGCTGTCACAGGCTCTTATAAAAAATACACCCCTAGGACCTGGACTCAAAACTTAGATTCTGACAACCAAGTCTTAAGACATTTGCCACCAAGTCATATCCCTTGGGGGTAGACCCGACCGTGATTCGGTTCCGAATAGGAACCGGAACCGTAATTTTTCGATTTCCGGTTCCGGAACCGTAAAAAAAAAAAAAAAAATAAATAATGAATTAGTGAAATACGAAATTTTACAATGAAGATTATGATTATATTGATATTTCTATAGTAATATTTATTTATTTAATTTATATTTAATTTTATTAATTTTTTTATTAATAGAATTCGGAATCGAAACTGCCGGTTGCGGAACCTAAATCGTCGGTTCCGAAATCGCGACTAGGCCTACTTGAGGGCATCTTATTATATTTCAAATGCACTTAAAGTTCTCTTCATCCTTAGAATCTTGAGTTTCTCTCCTTAAAGGAGAATGTTTAATTCCCACAATGCATCTATTAAATATTTTGGGAAAATTCATTTCATAAAATTAAATATATAAAACATTGAATGTAGGGATGTCAAAATAAATTTATCCTTCATCCTTAGAACCTGCAGTCGCTCTCCTTAATTTTTTGGGGAAAAAACATTGAATGTAGGAATGTCTCTCCAAAAGGAGCAAATTTTTGATGCAACGGAGGCATTTGTGCGTCATATCACCAACAAATTAGTAAACGACATGTAAGATTTAATATCTATATTTTTAATTATTTTTTAATATTTTAGCACGTGTGGCAATGAATTATTGGATTGTTACACGAATAATATGATACTTCTGTAGATTTTGTGTTTTTTTTATTGTTGCCCAGCTTCCCAGCTCATATAAAAACATCCTCGAATTGTAAAAGAAATAAAGGGTCGATTAGTTTATTCAAAGTTCATATTGTTTGATTGCTTCAGCTTCTCTCTTTTTTCCCATGGTAGTAACTGCCATATTTTAAAGCCTTATCTATCTTTTTTTTCATTTCAATTCACTTTTACATTATTATTTTATTTTATTTTATTTTTTGGGTACAATGCTTTTGGATTAAAGTTTTATTGGATTTTGATATGCAATAAGCTTTGGACTGGTTTCTTTTGAACTTTCATAATAAACACAATTGCTTCATGTGAAGCTTCACATGATCAGATTCTTATTCTCTAAGCTCTACAAACGCATCTGGATACTCTTTTATTTTGGACTGAAAATAAATATCATTAGCTACTAACAATTGTAGACGCTGGATTTCGCCTGAGGTCCACAATCGAGAATTTGTATGTTGGGACATTAGCGATCCTGCAAAACGATTGTAGAGTGAGCGGAGAGTTCCTACCCACCGGTGTGGTGGGTGCCGTAGGCGATCCGATGCTCAAGTCAATAGTGAAGACGAATAGTAAATAATGGAAGAGCAAAGTCAGAGGTTACATTGACCTCAATTGACTGCCGTGAGGGTGGTGGGCCGGTGTTTATAGAGTGAGAGGTTTTGAGAGCTCAAGTAAGGATAAACATGAATGAATATGCTTAGGCTTGAATCAAAATGCTTAAGTTGGAATGAATCATAATTCTGAATTATACTTCTTTACATAGGTTTTGAGGTGTCACTTTACAGTTGGAATAAGAGCAGTATTTTACGAAGGTGGGCCCACTAACATATTAAATAATTGGATTTCGGTGCTGAACCAGCTAATTACGCGGAAAATAATTAACTTACGATGAAATGTTTTTCAGTGGAGGAAGGGTTGGAAAGTTGGGGCTGCAATGCGGGTTTTGACCGAAATTGGGCCTGGAAAGCAAATTGGGTCATCATCCCAAACAAGGTCTGGATATTGTAGGGAGGATTTGGGCTTCATTTGATATAGGCCCGAGGAAAAAAGACGATAATGTCATCGGCCCAAATTTGGCCCGTACAACAATAAAAAAAAAATATGAATTCTAATTTGGTAACATTAATTAAAGCAGTTCCTGTCTAGGATGGTTTTTTTTTGTTTGTTTTTTTTTTTTATACTTTTATTTGTTTCCTTCATTATGGGATTTTAATTTACATAATTGTGTAATATTTCAGGAAGCTGGAGCAGAAGTAAGGGAGATGATTGAGGAATAAGGATTCGGGGCCAAACAAAAACCCAATATCTTGTGTAATGGCCTTGATATTTCATAATAATTAAAAATGAATTTGGTGGAAATTATTGAATATTTAGAATTAGAGATAACTAAGGAGAGTTCGATTTATGTTAGACCTAAGATCAAGTCCATTTTAGAATTTCGAGTTCGTTAAAATCTTGAAGGAGATAGATTGGCCCGTTAAAAGAAATAATTGGGCTTAGTAAAATAAAGACACATAAGAAATCATTTTGGATTAAAAATAAAATTGGGATAACATAGTTAAAAATCATATTTTTCCATTGAAGCATGAAACTGTTTTCATCTGCGTAATGTGTAAAGATGTCGTAATTGAGATCCTTAAAAACCCCAAGAAACTTGACATATTAAGGTATAACATAGTTAAGAATTAGAATTTTTCGATAAAAGGATGAATTTATGATGAATTTCATAATGTGCCTCTTCTGCTGAAACATATGAATCTATTTCCTCTGAATAATTTGTAAAGATTCGACTATAACTTGAGTTCTAAGAATCGAAATCAAGAACCGTGAAAAATAGTGTAAATAAGACATATTAGAGGCAATTTATCAAAAATTCAGCTTATATCATGTTCCCAATTAATTGGAGTGAAATTTCTATTTTGGTCATATGCAGTGTAGAAATGCATAAAATAAGTGGAAATTAAATTTACAAAATCTCGACTTAGGAAATTCCAAATCGAGTTCCATAAAATTCACGGGGATCCCAAGTAATCTAAATTTCCAGAAATTGATTTCTGATGCATGGTATGCCTTGTAAATATATGAGATAAATATATAATGTCGCTTGTCCTAACATAAAGGTGTTCGTTCAATAGATCGTTGTTGGATCGGCCGTAGGCATTCCACATATTGAAAATCGGACAGCGTCAAAACTGTGAGTGGATACTTTCTTATCACATTGATTCCTTCTGTTTATTTACGATAGTACAAGTATTTGCTTATACTTGAAATATAATGTACTTGAGACATTTTGATTTTCTTTGGCAATGATTGTTGGGGTTGGTGCTCTGAGCGCCAATCCGTATTATATTTATGATCGATTTATGAATACAAATAGTCAATATTTCAATAATATACGTATTTATGGTAGCACCTATTGTCATTTATATACATATTTGATATAATTTAGATTAGATTGAAATTAAAAATGTTGTAGTGATATATATATTGGGCAAATACCTGAAAATATATATTGTAGTGCGCAGTTACAACGTAGTTTGTAATTGACATTGGGAGATGCCACTACTAGAGGTATATTCTCGAATAACGTTTATGGTCAAGATTTACTAACATGGGTCGGTTAGTAAAATCCGTTGAGACCCGTACTGTAATACCCTGCCAAAGACAGGATGCTACCGACATGAGACATGATTAACACATCTCCATAAGCCTCCAAAGTTTTCAGAAAATCGAGCATGATGTATCCTAAAACTGGACAACCTGGATCACAGTCCAGCATCAAAACAGAATTTCAGAAAACATCAAACAAACAAAATGACCGCAGGTCCACACAAAACACATCAATATCAACACTTAACGGCTCCGTGCCCACAACATCAAACATCCCTTAAGGGCTTCGTGCCCACGACATCAATGCAAATCAAATCTTTAACTTATTAATACAAACCAGTGTGCTCAGCAAGACAAATAAAATATTAATCACAAATCCTAGACCCTTAAAAATTTTCCCAAGACACTTGCGAGGGTGACTGCAATTTGGGCGATCCGCGTCTCGAGCATGACTCTAAAGCTGAAATGGTTGACTAATCTGGAAGCCAACCTGCAAAACTAGCAAATTGGTTTGGTGTGAGTTATAAAACTATGTAAGTAACCATACTAGTACTACAAATAAACAAGTCAAATATATCAGCAGTTTATCAGAATTACTAAATTGTTACAAGTTCAGATTTATTAACTTGTTATTATCTTTTATACTTTACTTATTTCAAATCCCCATGTCTACATGTTCACATATACACCAATCTATTAATAAAACATCCAAATCACACAAGACATCAATACGAATATCACAAAATATGTCATTACATCGAAAACATTTCAATCACAAGAAACATGAAATCATATTCTTAAAATTTATTACGAATACACATATTTGAAATATCATCAGATTGGTAAACTAAACAAATTTTTTTTTATTCAATTACAAACTCTCTTCAATACCAAAACAAACCTCCATTAACTTTCCTTAATTATGGTAACCTTATAATAGCTTAACATTCTGGATTCATATGCATTCGTACATACCGTAGCACACTTCTCTTATATACATGCAAATATGATTTCAGAATTCTTTCACATATACATACATACTAATACAACTTAACAAACATGCTTTATAACATATGATATTCACATCAGTTTTCAAATCATTCATTCACTTCACATAACCATAAATTGTCCATACATCTTACGAATTATATCATACATATACATACACTCAGACATACATACAGTCATCGTACAACCGATAACGAAGCACATATAACAATCAATACAGTAGAGAATATATCGTCAAATAATACAAACATATGATTGGCTTACACATACAATGCTAGTACGAGACTCATTACCTAATTTAGAATAGGTATGAGATGAATTCTGTCCGAACAGATTCCTAACCAGCTCGACTCATACGCCATAAAATCATTAACTAATAAGCATACACGCATGCACACATATCACATAACTCAAACTCATCACACGATTTCTCATACACAAGTACATTCACGACAAACACTGCTTTATCATCAAAATAGTCATACACATACATATATATACCAAACATATGAATATACATATTACGTTGAATTCAGATACCATAGCCTTTAACAATCTTCATGTCTTTTACTTATCAATCAAATACACTCAATTTCCAGAATTCTTATCAGAAACATCCATGTACACATCCCTTCGCACATATACTTTACCCATTCAAAAGAGCTTAGCTTATACCAATTTAGAAAGCATGATTTGTTCCATTTACCGATTCTATATACTCAACCTATACATATCTTAACATCATATGTATATACGGATACATGTTCATATACTTATACATGTGCTTATACATATACTTATACATACTCATGCATTTACATACACGTATACATATCATTACCGATTCCTACACTTTCATACATCCATACATCCACATAAATATTAGGCTCATTTCATATCTCAATTCATATTATATCAATAACAAAGATCCATACCTGTGGTGGTCGATTATCCTAACCATACGTAATCTCGAACTTTGTTCTCAAGAATATCTCTTAATTATCATCGTCTTATCCTAAATACTTCAACTATTTATACACACGTGTATATATATATATATATACAAATTAACATTCAAGTACTCATCGCATGGATTACTTACCTGACTTCGCAGCACTCTAGGTCCTAGTCAAATCTGCCAAAACAAATGGCGAAAAGTTGTCAGAATCGCAACCTTACAGAATTCTTGGGTTAACTAAGATAAAATTCCAGATATTTTAGGGACAATCATATAAAATTTGATTTCAATGATTTCAATTCCAATTATCCTAAAATATCATTAGAAATTAATTCGAATAACTAGTTAACTTAAATCCTCGGTTTACGTGTTTTTGAAAAATATTCAGAAATTTTTTTCACAAACGCTACGGAAGGGTTCCGAACTCTCCGAACCTGCTCAGATTTACCCAAACACTATCATATAATCATATACGACTCATATCTATCATTACGATAAAAAACCCTTTCATACACGGAAAACCCACTTTTACCGGAAACTTACTTAATTTATCGGATCGATCTAACTCGTTCTGTTTTCACTCGGATTCTACCAAATACATATATTCAATATACTCATACGTAAATAATTTAATTTATATCAATACGTTACTCTACGAAGCTACTGGAAATATCCGAATATTTAACCATCAACTTGAAATTTGCGAGTTTTTACCGGAAGGTTTTACCGAGATTTCGAGGGCATATATGGACTCCAAAAAATCCCACGAATGCGCTGGAATTGACGAAATTTCAATCGGAACTACTGTTCATCGGAACTACTACGAAATTTCAAACGAAATGACAAGTCATCAGAAAATGGAAACTCACACGTTCTTCACGTCATTTCATCGAATTCCGGTGTCCCTTGGCCGACCGCCGACCACCAATAGACAGAGGATGGTCCGACGCGCCGGCCGACGCTACCTGCCGACCAACAGTGACCAGAGTGTGGCCAGCGTAACCAGAAACCAGTGGATGCGATTTTGGGGGTCGTGAGGTTAAGGCTTTCAATTTTTTACCATCCTCCAAATTTCAGAAACTTAGGGGTTTATATAGATAATTTCTGAAAATTTTATTTTGGCCCCCACGAAATTGCACTACAATCATTTTTCATGGGGTGTTTCGATAATTCAAAAAATTAAGGCTCTTCAGGTGTGAATTTCAAAAAGTGATCAACACGAAAGTTGTTCTTCTCGGAAAAACGAGTCTGATGGTTCAAGAATCATCTCACTCAAAGTTCGTTCATTATTTTTATAGCCAAAATAAAAAGCTTTTATGCATATAACGATATAAATAGGAATCACGATTGGTTCTTGAAACCACGTGTTTTCCAATGCGACGAAACTTCACTTGAAAATATTCCAACCTATTTTCCAACACATAAAGTCTTATTTTCGAATATCATTTAGTTCCAAATTCTAAACTTCAATTCGAAAATCTTCAAGAACCGTTCCGAAAAATATTCGGGATATTATAAGTACATGTCGTATAACGAGACTTAATCCGATAGTTTATCGTAATGAACCATGAGTCTTGGAGACTCGTATAGACATGTAAGTGTTTATTTGATAAATACTGAATAACTCACCGAATGATTCCTAATATATGGTACACCAACGTCAATATGAATATTCTCGAGTCGAGTATCATAATGGTCTTTTGACTTGAGATATCACAGTGGACATATGAGTTATCCTCCATATTTTGATGACAGTCATGTCACCGACCTATTTAGGTCATACATCTGCATGTTCATTGAGTGTAGACTGATGCTCAAGATATCCGGTGATTATCAAGATAAGATATGTTAGTCCTATTTATAAGGCATATGTATCTTTCTCATGTTTGCGATCTGTTAAATCCAAAGTCGTGGTACACTGTGGAAACGAGTTCCAAGTGTTATTTAGAGATCGCAAATTTATAAGTCGACGATATTATACCTTAGGGATTTAACGTTCGTATTTATGTCACTGGTATAATATGGATAACTTGTGACATAAGGATTATACGTATGCAATGACCTCGACTTGCATAATTCAGTGAGATTATATGTGGTCGTCATAATTCATGAGTGGGTGAATTATGGACACGAAATTGAATTCTGTGACAGATAAACTTGAACTTAGAGAGTCTCACAATATGAAATGTACTCATTGAGAAATTGGGCAACACATTATGAATAATACACATTATTCATAATATTTTATTGAATTAAGTCAGTTAATTTGAATCATTTAATCGATAAACGAAAATACACATGGCGAGGTATTTTTGATCGTTCTAATGTATATTTATATTTGATACATAGTTATATTAGATAAAAATTTATGAGTAAATGGTTGTTTGACACTTGTAAATTATATAATTATTAATCTAATTGATGAATTAGATTATTATTAATATAAAGTTTACAAGTGTAAAGGCTTTTAATTATTGAATATATATTAAAATAATATATGTTGAATATTAAGCCATGTGTATGACTTTATTTCCAAGCTTTTTTTATTTGATAAAATTGAAATTATAAATGACTATTTTGGCCCCCTTTCACACCACTTGTAATCTTGTTAGTCGAAACTGAAAATGAAGGTCTAAGATAAATATGCAACTATTGTGGTGTATCTCACAAATTTACTGCCGCGCTATGACAATATGAACAAACACTTGGATAGACACCATGCTGTTGAAATCAGACTTGATATAACACAAACCCAAATGGGCAATTATTCTTCCTTCAGTAGATGTACAAGTTCTTTAGATTTATTTAAATATTCTGATGCTAAAAATAGAGAAGAATTTGTTAAATTTACTTACATGACACATCTTTTTTAAAATTTTGGTGAAAAAAATTATTTTTACTAATCACTGTCGAAATGCTTTAAATCATATTGTCTGTAAAATGCCTATAAATACTACAAAACGGTAAAATTTTAAATTATACAAAAATAGCAAAATTATTTCGTTGGTACTCTAAATGAGTATGCTGAAAGTTCAAATGTTAATAATATTATTTTTATTTGGTACTATTGTTGTAATGAAGAGAAAATTGTTGACTTATTTTAAAGACATTCTGTTACTTTATCTTATTGCTACAATTTTTGATTTTATATTTAAATTAGAAGGTTTGAATGGTGGCTTACAAACTTACTATGAATTTTTAGGAATATATGATGAAATTAATGTTGGAAAAATAACAGATGGAGTAAAAAATAATTTAATAGAATTATTTAATGATTATGTCACTAGATACAACTTGTATTCAATTGCTCAATCTAGTTGCCAACCCGTACTGGATTCAAGACTTACCATAAGTGATCGTTGGTTACTATAACGAAATAGAAAACAAAAGGAAATCATGGCTAACAACCCGAAATTAGATAATTATTTATCAACAAATTTCGAGTTTCGTGCTGAAAGTGTTATAAGTAAACATTTTCAAGTGCTTGAATGGTGGAACCAACATCAACATATCTATTCTGTTTTATCGATTATTGCTAAAGAGGTGCTGACAGCACCCGTTTCCACAATTGCGGTTGAACAAGCCTCCACCTTAGAAGACAATATTTTCGAAGTGATATTGTCTTTATTACATCTAAGCACCTTAGAAGCAACTGCATGTGTCGATGATTGAATCAGAGCTGATATAAGACATCAAGAAGATACCACCGATGATTTTGAAGACTTGTTCGACAATGCATCTGCAAGCGGAATGAGAGTTGACGGATCAACAGCAGGAACATATAACGATGATGAGTAAATAATTGTAATGTGGTTAACTATCTAAAAATATAATGGAACTACATGAGTTTTGATTTCTCTCACCCCAAGAGGATACGTAGACAGCTTAAATTTTTATAAATTTAAGTTCAAGTTCTTATATTTTTAATTTAATGTAATACTTTATTATTATTTATATTTGGTAATATTAATAATATCTCATTTCAATTTTTTTAAAAATTAATTAAAAAAATCGGAACTAGAATCGTCCGGTTCCGGTTCTTGGTTTCACAATCTTATGGAATTGAAACCAAATCGGAATATCGAGAACTGTTCGGATTTCGAACCGGAACTGGTGGCCGGATCTAGATATTTGAATGGAAAAATTGTGTAGTTATTTGTAAATATGATAATAAAGAAATGAATTAGTAACAGTAAAGAGACAACCGACGATATTGAATTTTTGTTGAACCATACAAGATTTTAAAATTTTGGGGAGAATAATTTAATTAAGGGTATTATTGTCAATTTTGATGCAAAGATGAATGGTATTGGTAATATAATAATAAAGTTTAAAGTAAAAGGTTTTTACCACAAATTTAACAAACACAAAAAGACAAACAAAAGAACACGTGTCCCTTTGTCAAAGAGCTACTGACGCTAGCAAAATCTCATTGAAAAGGATTACAAGGTCAAGAACCACGATAGTAAATCGGGTGCAAAAATTCAGAAGTCGGCCCATATTCTTAGGCCCAGTAAAGCCCAGCCCACATTGGCAACTCCAACTCAAAAATTCAAATTCAAATACTTTTTCTTTTTCTTTTAACGCTCTCCCCTTCCCGCATCTGCGACTCGTCGTCTCATCTTCAATGGCAGCTCCAACTCCAAACTCATTTCTAACGACGCCCACAAAGACACCATCAGAGAAATCCCGCGCAAAGCGCCACTGCCAACTCTCCACTGACTCCGCCTCCACACGAGCCTCCCGGTTCGAGGCCTACAACCGCCTCCAGGCCGCCGCCGTCGCCTTTGGAGAGAAGCTTCCGATCCCAGAAATCGTCGCCCTCGGCGGCCAATCCGATGGTAAAAGCTCTCTCCTTGAAGCATTCCTCGGATTTCGCTTCAATGTGCGTGAAGTCGAGATGGGTACTCGACGGCCCCTCATTTTACAAATGGTTCACGATCCAACGGCTCTCGATCCCCGTTGCCGGTTCCAGGTCAATGCTTTTTTTGTAAATTTTTATTTGGGAACTTACTATTATTTTACATTTTTGAATTTCATTTTATGATATATATATATTGTGTGTCATTTAGTGAGTGAATGAGAATGTAATGAATAGTTATGATTAAGTATATAAAGACCTATTTTTATATGACTTAATTGATGGATCAGATCTTTTCATTATAATTTATACATAATTTTTTTTTTTTTTTAATAGAATCTCTCTGAAAATAACAATTATAGGTTACCAAACAAATTAAAAAAATAAAATTATTTCATTATAAAATCTATGAAAATGACAATAGTAGATCATGCGATAAATTCTGTAATACCGTGCCGTTGGCACGGACAATATCTAGTTTATATCTAGTATATATATATACATATACACACACATGGTGATCTTGTTTGTAACTGTTTTACTTCAGCTTAACTTCGAAAGCTCATTAATTAAAGTGTTTGATAAATACCAACTTTTAATCCAAGTAATGCATGAACCAATTCAGACTTGGTTCTCGTGATTCTATTTGATAGGGCTCACAATTGAGGGCACGTTTGGAAATGAGATTAATTTGTGATGGCTTTTAATCTACGGTTACTTTGAACTGATGGGTAGATTGTTAGTAAATATTAGCTGTAAAGTAAAAGTGGGTCTTGTGTTTTTTTGTGTGTAACTTGTGATGTGACTGACTGTTGGAAACAGGAAGAAGATTCTGAAGAATATGGGAGTCCTGTTGTTTTGGCATCTGCAATTGCGGATATTATAAAATCCAGAACCGAGGCACTTTTGAAAAAGACAAAAACTTCAGTTTCTTCTAAGCCCATTGTAATGAGAGCGGAATATGCACATTGTCCAAATATCACCATAATTGATACCCCGGGCTTTGTTCTGAAGGTACATTGTAGAACCCGGAAAAGAGTTTTGTAACTCGAAAATAGTATTTGCTAATTGAATGTATCATATTGTTTGAAAAAATTTTGGCAGGCAAAAAAGGGAGAGCCGGAGAGTACACCAGATGAAATTCTTTCCATGGTAAAATCACTAGCCAGTCCTCCCCATAGGATTCTCTTGTTTCTTCAACAGAGTAGTGTGGAATGGTGCTCATCATTGTGGTTGGATGCCATTCGTGAAATTGATCCAACCTTCAGAAGGACAATAATTGTTGTCTCCAAGTTTGATAATCGGCTCAAGGTACAAGTTTTAGTTTTTTTTTTTTTTCTTTTCTTGAAAGCCAATTTGGGCTTAAATAAATTAACATTATTGCATCCAAATGCACAGCACTGTATTATGTTGTTGATCGTTTGTTTAGTTATACACCAACATATGGCCATATGGGATAATTTTTTTAGTCAGTAAATGACTGAAAAATCTTGTTTACATTGCCGTCACTGTCTTTGGTTGATGATTTAAATTTTACTGGTTAAAAGGTGGGTAGTGTACATTGTTCGACGAAATAGCTAGAGAAGCCCTCTTCACATTGCCTGGCATACCACAACCTGAAAGATTTGAAAATTTATTTATGATTCATTGTTATCATGGTAGGAATTTAGCGACAGGTGGGAAGTAGATCGTTATTTGAGTGCAAGTGGATACCTTGGGGAGAACACTCGCCCATTTTTTGTGGCCTTGCCAAAGGACAGGACCACTGTTTCAAATGATGTATTCCGCAAGCAAATTTCTCAAGTGGATGTAGAAGTCCTCCGTCATCTACATGATGGAATCAAGGGAGGATATGATGAAGAAAAGTTCAAGCCCTATATTGGTTTTGGATGTCTGAGGGATTACTTGGAATCTGAGCTTCAGAAGAGATACAAAGAAGCTGCTCCAGCAACTCTAGCTCTGCTTGAGCAGCGGTGCACTGAAGTCACCACTGAGCTGTCCAGAATGGACTCAAAAATACAGGCTACTTCGGATGTTTCTCAGCTTCGCAGATTTGCTATGTTGTATGCCGCTTCTATCAGCACTCATGTGGTGAGTGGCCATTCTGATTGGTTTTTGTTCAGTGTATGTATATAAGCCAATTGTATAACACAAGATCGTAGTTACCTGTCAACGTCATTTACATATCTTGTTGCTCATGTCTTTATTTAAAATTTCTGATTTCTGCAATCATTTATATTTCCTGATTCATAGTATCTCTCAACTATTTCTTTAATTGAAATGATCTCTAGAAATGGGAAATCTTTTCCTGAAAATGAATTCATCATGTAAATTTTTTCTATGCTTGTCACCATATTAGGGAGCGTTGATAGATGGAGCAGCAAATCCCGCCCCTGAGCAATGGGGAAAAACAACAGAGGAAGAGCAGTCAGACAGCGGTATTGGGAGTTGGCCTGGTGTTAATGTGGACATAAAACCTCCTAATGCAACACTTCGGCTCTATGGGGGAGCCGCTTTTGAGAGGGTGATTATTGAATTCCGTTGTGCTGCATATTCCATTGAGTGCCCCACAGTATCAAGGGAGAAGGTACAAATATCTTGAAGCAATCCAACCTATGAACATGCAGTTATAGCATATTATTTTGACAGTCAGTGAGCTGGTAAATTGATTAATACAGGTAGCAAATATATTAATTGCCCATGCTGGTCGAGGAGGTGGTAGAGGAGTAACGGAGGCTGCTGCAGAGATTGCACGTGCTGCTGCCCGGTCATGGTTTGCTCCTCTTCTTGACACTGCTTGTGATCGGCTTGCCTTTGTTCTTGTAAACCTCTTTGATCTTGCTCTTGAAAGATATTGCAATCAAGATTCTGAATGTAAGAATCCTCTAGTAGTCTATTTCTCCATCTTTCCATGATATCTGTAGTGATTTTCTTCTTACTTTTTGTTCTTTTATTTTCAAAACTGGTGGCTGGTGTTTCTCTATTTGTATCCACATTGTGATCTCAGGATGGATTGTAATCCATCCATTGAAATGGTTGGGACTTGGGAGGGTAATGATAATTGAACCTTTAAAATTTTAGAGCCGCTTGTGCATTTTTTGCCATTTTTGTTATAGTCCTTTTTGATAGCTTTGGTTTGTTGCTCTAAATTGATGGCAGACTTTTGGTTGTTTTGCGATTGTGCAGATGGGAAGAAATCTGGAAATATCGATGGATATGTTAGTTTTCATGCTTCTTTAAGGCATGCTTACAATAGATTTGTGAAGAATCTTTCCAAGCAGTGCAAGCAAATGGTTCGACACCACCTTGATTCTGTGACAAGCCCATATTCCCTGGTTTGTTATGAAAATGACTTTCAAGGAGGCTTTGGTTCAAGTGCTACTAATTACAAATTCAACCAAGCTTCAGTTGGTTCATTTTGTTTTGAACTATCTGATGGCAGAGCTGCATCCAGTGATCAAACAATGAGAGATCAGGAAAATGTACCTCCACAAAAGAACACACAGCAAACTGCTCCAGGAAAAGGCGAGGAGGGGAGAGAAGCACTTCGAGAATGCCAAATGACTGTACCCGAGACACCTTCTCCTGAGCAGCCATGTGAGGTATTATATGTTGTCAAAAAGGAGCTTGGAAACTACAATGAAGTTGGACCCAGAAAACGGATTTCAAGAATGGCTGGCAGTAGAAATGCTGAGCATTTAAGAGTTCAAAATGGTGGTCTTTTATTTGGAAATGGTGATACTGGTGGAGGATCAAGCTCAGCTTTCTCAGAAATCTGTTCATCAGCTGCACAGCATTTTGCAAGAATACGTGAAGTTCTTGTTGAGCGAAGCGTTGCATCAACTTTAAACTCTGGGTTTTTAACCCCCTGGTAAGCCTCTTTATCCTTTTGAATTAATTTGTTTACACTAGCACTTTCAATCATATAAAATATGAAATAAACTTTCAGAACCGTCATAATGTTCCATATTTGAACTCCAAACCTCTGTACCACCCCAAGAGGTCTCAAAAAGTTTGAACCAACTAGTAACCACGGCCATTAATATTTCCACACACGTGTTATAAATGTAAACATTAGCAATAACTTCGTGCTCAATTTTCCTTCGATGGAATTATACTATATTTCATCTTTGGATTTCATCACATTTGACATTAGTTTATTCTGAAGCATATAATACAATTGCAACCCATGAGAAAAATATGTTTACCTTTGTGATTTCATGCCAAGTCCTAGATTCTCTCTTTTAGTTAGCACTTAGAAACTAAATGGTGTATTTTTCTTATTTCCTTCAAAAGTTTTGCACGCATTATTCTGGCCAAGTTGATGGGTGTGGGAAATGTCTTTAGTTGATCTGATGATTGTAAACTTTTAATTAAGAAACCAAAGCCTGGATTCTCAATACCTACATTTTGTTTTCTTTTATCATTTTCTATTGTCCTGTATAAGCACACGAGTGGTTGCTCAATGCATACATGCATTTCATGTTCCTGGTTTTACTATTATCTCGTTGGATGACTAACCGATGCAAGAAATTTGTTTTCTTCGTCTATATGTATAGCCGGGAAAGGCTACTGGTGGCAATCGGGTTGGATTTGTTCGCTGTGAATGATGAAAAATTCATGGACATGTTTGTAGCACCAAGCGCAATTGATGTGCTGCAAAACGAAAGAAAGTCACTGGAAAAACGCCAGAAGATACTCCAGTCTTGCTTGAACGAGTTCAAGAATGTTGCCCGGGCACTTTGACATAATGAATCAGTAATGTGCATCAGTATAGAGGGGTTTCTCCACAGATTTCACATCCAATGAATGAATGCAACTTCAATTTGATTCCCTTTTTATTTGGTTTTGTATAGCAACCACTTCTATTTTAGTGGTTGTGCTTGTAACTTGTAACGTGAATGTTGAACATATAATTTTTTTTTTTTTTTTTGATAATCGGGGTGTTCGGGGTTAGCTTACACGCATCTCGACTAATCTCCGGGACCTGTGTTACGTGCTCTCAGAAGTTTCCCAACACAAATCAGGGTAAGTCGCTGATTTTTTACACCAGATGATATGACTCCAATGAAATAAATTTAATGAGATTCGAATAATAAGCCATTCAAGTTCAATATCTTTATTACTGAGGTAACCCCTTGGGATTAACACATCAAATCCTGGAAATAACTTTTTATAAAAAAATGAGAATAAAATTACGTACATCAGGAGCTTTTATGCACATGGTATGGTCTGCATACATATGTAATGTGTTTTGTTTGAAATGTGTAATGTGTTACTCATGATAATATTATTGACTTGAAAGGACAAGAAAGAAGATAAAATAAAGAAAGAAAGAAAGACAGCTATAGATTAATGTCACTGAGCACAATGAGACACAGCAACTATTCATGAACATTAGAACATGGATGGCTATAAATAGTGGTCCCCTTTCTATCTTCAATGATCCCTATTACCCATAGGCCTAGTCATACATTAATTATAATTATAATTATAATTTTAATTATAATTATAATTATAATTTTAAATAAGTTCATAATTTCATCCCCTACTTTTTAAATACCTTTTTGTATCTTTAAGTTTGATTATTGCATTAATATTCATGTCTATGGACTCCCACATCAATTTAAAGAAAGTATAATGCTACATATATAATAAATTAATATTTGGTCGAGTGTTGAATGTTGGACACCTTCTTGTATCATTAATGAGATTGAAGGTTTGAGTTTTTTTATCTGTAATATTGAGTTTTTTTTTGGTTATATTCGAACTATGATTTGGAGATATTCGAACTATGTTATTAAAACTAATTTAATTCTTTAGATTTATGGTTATAAATACTAGGAGTAATTTTTTTAACACTATTTGAACAACATTCAAATGGATCCAAATCTATTTTCTTTAATTTGATAGAATTTAGTTTCTTTGGCAAACCATTTACTTATGTTTTCATTATTAGCACTTTCAATTAACAAAAAAAAAAAAAAAAAAAAAAAAATGGGTTGGTATTGATGCATCAAGAATTTAACTAATTTCTATGAAGGCCTAAACATTATCTTTAAGTAGTGCTAGGTCCAAATTTTGAGTTATCATTTGATTAAAGCCTTGCTTGCACTACCAAGAATAAAAGGAATCCCAAATTTCATAAACTCATGTCATCATATTGAAAGAAACAACTCAACAATCATATCATAAAAACCATTTTTGGCTTAAACTTGACTCCTTGATTTTGGTTGGTACCACTTGCAAATCCAAAGATACCTTCTTATTAATGGGGCCATCTATAGTATCCATGGTATGCAATATCCATGAGTTTTTTAATATTTGGATCAATTTTAATAACATTCAACGGTTGAGATTTAAGAGTTTATTAAATAAATAATAAATATGTTATTTTTTTAATCGGTTAATATATAAATTTGATCATTGAACATGTAACTTTTAATCGTGTAGTTCTTTAATAATTAATATTGTTGTTGTAACCTGATGTATTTCTGAATATCATCTTCAGCCAAACAACTTTACAGACAACAATGAAAGAAGATGATGACAACATGAAAAATATTGAGGAAAAAAAACAACATTACGCGACAAGTTTGAATGAAATAATTTTTTTCCCACCTCAGTGTTGTGTGTGTGTATATATATATATAAAGTTTCTTCTTTATTATTTCAAGAATAGACATTTTTTTTGGAAATTCCGTAATCAAATTACCCAATCGGGATTTAATCAGAACGTGTAAAATCTCTAACTGTTTCGGGATCTTATAAGAAATACATTCTCTGGATTTGAATCCAGAATCTGACAACTAAATTATATGTCATTTGCCACCAAACCACACCCATTGAGGATACCAGAAATAGACATACACCAAAAGAAAAACCCACAAAATACACTCAAGACATAATTGTAACCACAATTTGATTTTCAACAATGATATATTTACATTCAATTGACACACCCGAAGTCACATATATATCTTTACTTTCATCATTATCAATAGGTATAAAAAAAATTGTTTTTAAAAAAAAAAAAAAAATTAAAAGATTTTATGTCTAGGGTGTTTCTTTGGATGTGTCATTTGAGTATATATTTATCATTATTCTTTGATTTTTATTTATTTTAATTTAAAATTTATTTTCCCAAAATAAATTTATGTCTTCAAGTGTATGTTTATCATTGATCCCACACCAAATAAACCCATGGGAGGAGTTTGATTTAGGCTTATTTAATAATTTATAATCTATTAAAATAGTAAATAATATTGATTAATGAAAATAATAAATATAAAATATTTAAATATCCATTATAGTATTCACAATACATCAAACATAGTATTACATTACATATTAATACAATAAAATATAACCCACCAAACACATTCAACAACATTGTCATCATCATTGTTTAGACTTTAGAGCAACTAAAAACAATTATAGGGCCAAGCAACTTTGACTTGTAACCAAAAAAGAAATGAGCACTTCTTTTTTCTCTTTCAATTTTTTTCCTTCACAAAGTGAAAGACAATTTTCTTTTTACCTCTTGTTATAATCTAGAAAGAATAAAAGTCAAGTTTCTACTCCCATTATCATTTTTCAATCAAAATGATAACAATAATTTCAGGGGAGATTTTTTTTTTAATAATATTCATAATTCAAGCAGTTATATATTTTAATTTCTCTTCAAAATATACAATTATATAAAACCGGAATGTCACTAAAAAATATCACATAAAATATCGAAATATTAATATCCAACACTCAACTCGTTCTATTATATATAGTTTAGATTTCATGTAATTAAGCTTTAGGGCAGAATATGTACTTAACACCTTCACTCAGTCTATGTAAACATGATATTGTAAGTGTGTATGTGAATGTTGAATTTGTGCCCGATGGGCGTGACTTGGTGATGTATGACTCAATATCTCACTTTGAGGTTCTGAGTTTGAATCCATAAAGTGTGTTTCTTGTAAGAGCCTGAGACATCCGGAGGTTTTACCTGCTAATGTTGAATTTACTTATATTCATATATATACACACACTATATATAATTCATATATGAATGAAATATAGTAATTATGCATGTTCATGGATTCAGGTTTAGGGTGAGTCGAAGTGAAGTATAATTACAGGCTCATGCATAAGCATTGTTACAGATTATACAAGTCATCACAGATTTTGTAGTTGCATGTCAGAGTTTTAGGGGATGGTCAGGTCGTTTCCTTGTCGGTCACGTCTTGGATATACTGGGATGTGATAAGGGAAGAAATCAAGAAACTTACTTGAGTGAGATGAGGTTTTGAAATAATCAAAATCTAAATATTATTAAATATTATTTTAACTTTAAGTATCTATCATGGTTATAAATTAAATGACAAAATTCATATCTCAATTAGTATAATAAATATACCATTAGAGTCTGCCATATGCTTATAGAATATGTTAGAGATAGTTAGTGATTTAGTTATGAGAAGAGAAAAAAATATAAATAAATCTCACATCTAAAAACTACAAAAGGGAATAAGGGTTTAAAAATACTTGTGCATCAATTTGATTGGTGGGAAGTTTGGAGGGAAACCAAATTTGGCTATGAATTATTTGATCTATATATATATATATATAGTCAAAGATTGGCCTAAAATTAATTGGCAAATAATCATTTTAATTATTATTTTTTCGAAATTAATTTTAATTTCTTAAATGATTTTCGAAATTAATAATTAAAAGTGTAGTTAACAATTATGTTAATATAACGATTTAATTCAAATATAAAATCTTTTGTCAAAGGTTACATACTAATGTATCAGTGTGAACCAAATGGTGCCTGAGGTATATAAATACCTGTAAGATTTCATAATTCATAATCAACAAAAAATTATTCTTTCCTCTAAAACTTCTTACATGTTCTTGGGAGAAATTCCAGATTTGCTATCTTGAATTTTGGTTAGGCTTTGTAGAAATCCTGGAGGGATACTGCCATAAATCCAGTAATGTGAGGGTATTAATTCCTTAAGGATAATGACTACACTATCAAAGCCATTTTTTATATTCTGTGATTTGTTTATGTTTTAATTAGTTCTAACAGATTATAGATCTTGTGCTGACTTTTTGTGTGTTAAGCTTTGTTAGATACTAACTATCAATTATAATTTATAAAAAATTCAATACAAAATCCAGCATTAAATCCAAGTCCATACTCATAAATATTTTATTTTATTACTTCATATTTACGTAATGGTTTTATATGATCGATGCCGCTGGTCAAAATGCAAACTTTACATCAACTAATTTTTTTCTTTAAAAATTTAATTGTATATATATACTTTTGAGATACAAAATATAAATGTTAACGTGACATTATTAAATATATAGTCCAATACATTAGGTAGTGATTTAACTCATTATTTCATACTCGTGTGATGATTTTGTATGAGTGTTAAACCTTTTGTCATATCGTTGATGATATAATTATTTATATATTACGTCCTAATTTTAATACAGAATTATTTAAAAGTTATTTTCACCGTGACTAATTTCGAAAAACGATAAATTCTTAATGATTTTCATAAATAGTTATAATTTTCAAAAATTCTTTTTATTTAATCCAAAGTATAGTCTTACATTGATTTTGTTGGAGTTGGGTGCTTAAAACGTCCATCCAAATAATATATTGCACAATATATTTTATTATTTATTAATAAAATAACTACATTTTCATTTCAAAATTGACTAATGGTAATGTCATTATGCATATTAGATTGATATATAACTATTCTGAGAATGACACCGACCTTAAAATAATCATGTAGTAATACTGGATGATCCGACATTGAGATAATATTACTATTATAAATTATTCTTAAAGTAAATATTAATACTCATTGATTTTGGAATACAGTCGGATTTTTATAACCTAGAAGACTAGCACATGTCGTATATTGGAATTTGAATTCTAATGGTCTAACCCAATGTACCATGAGCAAGGAAAGCTCGTATAGACATAAGGGTGGCAATGGGCCGAGCCCAGGAAAAGCCCGGCCCGGGTGTCTTCCGAGTCGGTCCGTCCCGGCCCGACTCGGGCCGGGCTCGGGCACGGGCCCGGGCTTTATCCGACCCGTTTTTTTTTAAAAAAAAATTAAAAACATACAAATACAAAATACAAAATACATTCACACTATATATATGCAAAGACAATTCACAAAAAATTCGAAAGTTTCATCGATAAAATAACAATTTAAATGCTACAAATAAATAAAAATGCTACAAATATATTAAAATATATATATAAATAATTTTTTTTAATGGTTTTGGCTCGGGCCGGGCCGGGCCCGGGCCAAAATTGCTAAGCTCGGCTCGGGCCCGAGCCCGAGCCGAGCTTTTGATTATAGGGCCCGACCCGGGTTTTTTTTACCCCAGGTCGGGCCAAAGCCCGGGTAGGCCGGTCCGGACCGGGCTTTTCTGCCACCCTTATATAGACATGTGGGTATTTGTTGGAGCGAATACTAAAGAAGTCATAGGTGATTCGTTCGAGTCGAGTAGTATATGTGATCCTTTGGCTATAAGATATCATTGATTTTGTGTGTGATCCTTCACTTTCATGGTTTGACTGCTAGATGTTCGTTGGGTGTGGACCGATGCACTCATTAATCAAATGTGTATCAAGATAGCATGCGTCAGCCCGTATGTGTATCAAAAGGGGTTTAGGTATCAATGTGAGTAAGTCACGATTCTTAAGACTTTGGCCAAAGCCGATCACCTAGGGTGGATCGCATATATAAGAAATGGTGTTTTGATTAGTTGTAAGGAATCGTTGACATGTCGACAATATGGGATGTGCGCCTCAGAAACTTGACGATGTAATCTATGTTTTCTAAGCACAACTCGGATAGCCTATGACAGAGAGATTGTTAAACGTATATGATGACCTCGACTTGTATAGTTCAGAAAGGTCGTTCGTGTTATTCGCGAATTCGAAGGTGGCTAAATTGTGTACATATAAGCTAAGCTTATATGACGAACTTGTCTCGACTTATAGAGTCCCACAATATGAATTGAACACTTAGGTAGCCTATAATGTTTGATAATAAATAATATTTGATATTATAATTATGAATTAAAATAATTAAGTATTATTGGATAACATTAATTATTTACTTTGACCCAATTGGATTAATCCAAAATCACACAAGTGCTTTGTTGTCATAAATATCTCTACCATTGGAGGATATTTTGGTAATTATAAATATATAATAATAGGTGTATTTGGCTTGATTTAATTGGATTAAATCAAAGTGGTAGATATTCAACTAATCCATTAATTAAATTTTGTTTTGATTTAATTGGACTAAATCAAAGTGGTAGACAAAGGTAATTAGTCATACCTAATTATACATATTTGGACAAATTGGATTAAGGCCACATAAAAGTTGATTAGAACTTTTATTAATTAAAAATTGCATAAATTTTGCAATAAAAGACAAGTTTGTGCAAGTTTTTTAATCAAGGAAAAGTAAGCAAAAACAAGCGCCTAAGTAAAGTTTTTCTGAGAGAAGCATTGTAAGTTCTCTACAACAAGAAGGAGAAGAATATTGGATCTTCATATTAAGCTTGCTAGAAGTTTTACAATGAATTATCGATCTCTTTATATCCTAAGGTAAATTCTATTGTTACAACAATCTCATGACATCAACCACGTGAATCTACCACTGAGGCGATGACTCTCTTCCTCAACTGCTCTGCCGAAAGTAACTCTGCCACCTGACATCTCTTTAAACCATGCTACTTTTGGTAACTGCCACACATTAATTGCCTATGTCAGCCTATATACTTCAACCACTCCCACGCGGTAACTTGTGTCAGAAGATAGACTTGTATCCTGCCTCAGTCACATCAGACCTTTTGGAGAATGCAAGTTCCTATGCATGACTCACGTTACTCGGACCTGACCATGCCGTTATAAATCTGACCCGCCCTACCAGATCAGAAACAGAAGCAACAACTCCCCTGGCATATCGAGCTATCGGGTCGGGCCGGTCCCGAGGAATGAACTCACTTCGCTTCCATGACATCTCTACACCTCGGGTCGGGTGACAAATGTGAACTGACCCCGACCTCTTCACTAGGCCGAACGTACCTATTCCTTGGGCTAGGGCCCCTGAACCTTGGAAATTGAAATCTTTTTTACACAATTCCTCGAAATTCCGACTTATTGGGACCGGAAACCACCATCAACAGGTTCATTGATGAAAGTTATATGTATGAATGTTAACAGATATAACATCTTACATATTGTGAGAGGTTCCTAATTTAAACTGTTAAAACAAATAAAATAGCACCATCAAATACAAATTCTAGATTCGAATGATTATTTTTACGTTACATCATTTACTATAAAATTCTTAACACAAATTGTATATAATCTTTTCTTTGTTTTTATAAATACATATATATATATATATTTATATATATAATTTCATTGTTGAGTCAATCGATATGTTCTAAGTAGTCGAGTGTCCATCTAATTACGAAAGCAAATATAACTTTTTTTTAAAAAAATGTGAAATTAAATTCACAGACATGTGAATGAAAATTGACTTGAGAGTTTCATTTTATGTCACTTTCTCAGGAAAATTAAAGAGAAAAGGAATAAAGGGGCCGGTGCTTAGACCAAAGATGTGCACAAAACAAGCGCTAGCTGTAGGCTGTGACTTTGAGCAGCTCAAAATAATAAGGCCGTGTTTGACGGATACTACTATACAAAAAAGTCAGCAAAATCCATTTAAAAAAATTAATTAACTACTAATTTTTTTTTTATAGGCTTTAGTGATTAGTCAAGCCGGCCAATTAATATTTTTCTTAATTTATTTAATTATTTTAACATGAAAATAATTGAAGTGAATTTTGAAAAAATTTAAAACACATGCATGTGGGATTTTTTTCTTTCTTGTTCTAGTGGTTTTATTGTTGGGCGTTGAATAATTTTGAAGATTTATTTGAAAGCGCTTAATCGCAAATTTATTAGGGACCTAAGAGGTAAAAAATATTCAAAAAAATAGATATTTTATTTAGACATTAGAAACATTTTTTTTTTTTTTTGAAGAAAAATCATTGGAGATATTAGTAGTAACTCAAAAGAAATAAATACATACATACATATATACACATATTGTTAGACGGCTGTTTTTCATTCCTAGGGTAACGTGAGAAATCAACCCCTCGAACAAATCTTTCTCAAGTAGTGAATTTATTTGGTTAGTAGGGAATCAAAACAAACTTAGCAAACAGACAAAAAATCACAAAGATATAGATTTACGTGGTTCGGCGGAGAATGACTCAAACTTACGTCCGTGGGAGTAATAAGGGGCTGCTCGGGATTGGGACCAACCCGAGCTACAAGTGAGGAAGGAAAAAAATATTACAAATTGAACACCTCGGGTCTTATGATAAGCCAGGTATAAATCTCTCAAGTGATCGTGAACTGACCGATTTTCTCTCTCTAGACCTAGTTTAGAAACTCTTTGTTTTTTACAAGTAGTGAGACGCGAAAAATATTAACCGTTAAATCATTGGCTTCAACCCTTTTTATATAAGCTTCCAAATTCACTATTCCACCACCATCAGGCCACCCTTGCCCCATGCCCATTTTCCCCAACTACTCAACAAACAGTCGTATTGGCACCTGACTCAACTACCTATTGTCAGTGGAAACATATCACATCAATCTTTTATCCTCTGCTGCACATTTTACTGACGTGATAACCTGCAGTTCAACCACTCTAGTATTGTTCCGTTTGGTAGGGTCTATTCCCAAGGAGAGCCGTTGACTTACTCGGTTCACATCAGCCTTCTAAAAGCTCAAACTTCCAAGTAGGGCATACGTCGTATGCTTTCAAGTACAAAATATCAATTGGTCGCAGATTTGTTCATCGGATCGACATACCGAGGTGAATGATGTTTGGTCAGACTTCCTCCAACTTCCTCAAGCGGGTCGGTCGGTAGCATAGACCACATCGAGTCAGCTTCCACAAACACGCAAATGCTGTCAAATCTGACACTTCTGACACACTCACAAATTGGTTCTTTACTCCTAAGTATAAAAGTGTCGAAGTAATAAAATAACCCGATAAGTCTGAGGTCGATCCACATGGAATATATTTAGTAATATAAAATAACAATTCGAGTAAAAATAAAAATGATGAAAGTGATGAACAATGTTTAAATTGAAATGTAACAATAAATTAAAATACGGGGACAAGAGGATCCACTATTGATATTTCAAATATAAAGGAATATTACTTTTTTATAATATATAAATTGTCATTATTACCCAATTAATTTACTTTAGGAATTAGTTATGCCAAAACATATAAAATTAGCCATATACGCAGTGATAATATTTGTCTATGGGAAGTCTAGTTAGGTACTCAATTATGCCAAATAAATAAAACCAGTCATAAAGGCGGTAACAAAGTTTGTCAATAATTAATCTAGTTTACTCTCTTATATAATATGAGGTCAAGTATTAACTGTGTCAATCAAGATTTGATTGTCAACAAAGAATCAAGCCACCCGCAAATATAAAAGAATATTAAATATTAATCTTTAGATTACAATTCATATATTATAATATAAGTAATATTAATTTATATTCTCATATTTAGAGTTTTACCATTTATCCCAGCAGAATGGAATTAGCTACTCATGATTTGAGTAAAAATTTACGTAATTTTATTACTGAAAGAAAAAAAATATTATAAGAAAAATAAAACACACAAATCAAATACAAACATGAAGAAAATTAGAGGTGAACACCTCTATTTATAGTAGAAATGCTAATATCTCAATTATTAATTACAACTTCCAAATCAAATACGAACAATACATTTTTACTAATTTTTTATTTTTTATTTTTTATTTTTTCGATTTTTTATTATTTTTGTTGATCTTTTTGTAAAAATTTGTCACAATCCACCTTTAAGTATTTGAGTCTCTCAATTATTATTTTTGATTGTGACAATTCAATTTTTTTTTAAAAATTTTGGTTTCTAATAATTAAAATTACATGCAACACACATTGGTTCTTCACCAATTTCGACCTTGAAAACCTCAAAACCGAAAAATCTTATAAAGAGAAAAGTTGTATATATTTGAGTCTTCTTCCATATGGAACTGGAATCGTCTCAATCCGATATCGGAGTAAAAAGTTATGGCCAAGATACGAAATTTACGCAAAGTTAGAATTTCCGAAATTTTACACTGTTAGAATGACATTTCAAGTTTCTGCCTCCAAAATCCAAATGTCACGTTCATTTTTCTAATTATGCATCTAAAATATTATTTCACCTTCATAAGAAATAATTATCATAATAAAATATTTAAGACTTAAATTTAATTATTATTTTACAAATGTGCTAAATTAAATGGATTAATGAAACTATACGTGTAAAATGATTAATTTTCCTTTTAATAAATGTACACTTTTTAATGTTCATCACACTCCCAAATAGTTTATTATTAGTCCTCAGTAATTTAAGCGAAAATTAAAAATTCTTATCCAAGTTAATAATTATTTTATTTCTTTCTAAATGATTAAATAAGCAAATTCTATTGTATTGTTTACCCTTCTTCCATACACACATACTATAAAGTACTAATCAATTCATTATACCCACAATATTCACAGGACTTGTTTAAAAGAGAGTAATATTTTTATCCTAAAATTATATTAGAGTTCACACCTTTTTTTTTAATCAGAGTTTATTTATAAATTCTAAAAAAATAGTTTTTTTTTTTTTGTGTGGAAAATACATCTAAAATCCTTGTAACGCGTTTTGGGTCAGTGACTCCCAAACCAGTTGGCTTTAGGACATTAGGTGTTAAAACACCCCTACATACTTAATTGCTCGGATCTCAGATATCAAAAAGAAGAAGTGTTCGACTCCCTTAAGCTTTCTCTTTAACCCATGTAACGAGCTTTGGGCCAGTGACTCCCAAACCAGTTGGACTTTGGACACTAAGTGTTAAAACACCCATACGAACTTAATTACTCGAGTTTGAGAGACTAAGAAATCGAACTTATTCACACATATTTTTTTATTAAAATAACTTCAGCCCTATCGTTTTACACAAACAATCACTGTTTGCTGAGACAATATGTTTGGTTATTAAGTAAAAGCTTGGTTAGTTTTTTTTTTTGAATAAAAAAATAAATTCAACTACCTTTAGGTGTTATCTCTAACAAACTAGAGAACTGAATATTACAAAATTTTCACTTACAACCCACGATCAGATGTTACCGTATATGTTGATAATACATGTCAAATGAACATATGGAAATTAAACTTTAATCAATACTATGGAGAATTCACAATTTTGAATGATTCAAAAAGAAATGAACAAAAATAATTTGTTATGAATTACATTGAGTATATCTCATGAGCGAAAACTCCTTACACTGTCATCTCTCAACAATAATTTCATTTGGTTAGTCAAAAATTTATTGTTAATTTCTGTGTAATTTTTTTGAATAAAAACACAAAAGCAAAATGAACACAAATTATTTTTTTACACTTAAAATAACAACAAAATAAAAACAACATTTTTTTAAACAGCAGCACAAAAATAAAAAAAAATTACAAAAAGGAAAACACATAAACAAAAATTATCTAGTCAACTATCCCATTTCTCCAACCAAATTGAGTGTTAGATAATGAAAGAAAGTCTTGAATTCACTGTGTATGAATTTACAATGGTAAATGCCGATATATATAGGCTACATAGAAAACCAAAATAGAAAAGGAATCATATAGCTATGAACAATAATAATGAATATAGGAAATCTTCATCTAATAGGGAAATATAATAAAATCACGAATCCTAAAGATATTAGGAATTCTATTTTGGAGATTGATTCCATAATATAGATTTCCATAATAATATTCCTTAACACCCCCCTCAAACTCAAGCTGGTAACGAATGAGTAAGCTTGAGGTTACATCTTGAAATCGGAGAGCGGGGTTTTGAAATTGAAAATCTTGAAACTCGGAGGCTGGAAACCTTGAGATAATGGATGAGCTTTAACCTACGAAGCCCGAAGGGGGAGGCGAAGCCCAAGAGGATGCCGAAAAGGGAGCGAAATCCCGAAAAAGAGCCGAAGCCCGACAGTACAGAAGCTAGAGAGGGAGCGAAATCCTGAAATAAAGCCGAAGCCGAAAAAAAAAAGAAGCAAAATCCTGAAAGAGAGCCGAAGCCCAAGAGGGAGCGAAATCCTGAAATAAAGCCGAAGCCGAAAAAAAAGGGAGCGAAATCCCGAAAGAGAGCTGAAGCCCAAGAGGGAGCGAAATCCCGAAATAAAGCCGAAGCTGAAAAGAGAGCTAAAGCAAAATCTTAAAGAGAGTTGAAACCTGAAAGGAGAATGTTGGGGTTGGTGCTCAGAGCGCCAATTCCCGGTTGTATTTCTTTATGAATACTTCTGTAAAATGTTATTATTTTGAATAATATATGCAGTTTCTATAATATAGGGGTGAACACAATTTCGGGTCAAACCGCGAACCGCACCGAACCAAACCGAACCGCGCGGTTTGAAAAAATATTAAAAATTATTTTGAACCGCACCGAATCGAACTGTAAATTTCGGGTCGGTGTGCGGTTTTGACCCATGTCAAACCGCGAACCGCCCAAACCGTAAATTTTCACTCGAACCGCGACCCGAACCGCCTAAACCGCCGACCCGCGTTCAAATTAAATATTATTTTATATTTTTCTTCTTCTTTAACTATGAAAATTAAGATATTTAATTATCATATAACAATATGTAATGAATAAATGAAAATTATGTAATTTTTTCTTCAATTATAATGTGAAAACACACAAAATTTTCTTTAAAAAATTATAATCCAAACCACCGACCCGAACCGCCCAAACCGCTAACCCGAACCGCCGCGGTTTTCCTTATCAAATTTGCGGTTTCGTTTTCTAATTTTCCAAACCGATAACCCGCGCGGTTTGAAGTAAGAAACAAAAAAACCGCCCCGAACCGCACCGCTAACACCCCTACTATAATATAATGTATCTTTTAATATGGTAAAGACGTAATGACCTTAGAATGACTAGTCATGGTGCAGTTGCAAAAGCTTCGCAACTGATATTGAGTTGTATCATGACGTTGTCATTATCAGACAGTTCCTGGTCAAGGTTTACACTACTTGGTCAGTATAGTAAACCTGTTGAGACCGATACATGTCGTATACTAGAATATATGATTCCAATGGTTTCTCAATGAACCATAAGTCTTGGAGACTAGTATAGACGTGTAGGTGTTTATAGCGGATAAACACTGAACGACTCACCAGAGATTCTTAATGGATGGTACACCAACGTCAATAAGAATCTTATCGGGTTGAGTAGCACTTGTGATTCTTCGACTTGAGATACCACTGTGGGCGCATGAGACATCTTCTACACTTAGATGGCAGTCACGTCACCGATCTATTAAGATCAGACCTCCGACTGTTGGTTGGGTGTAGATAGATCCTCAGGGTGTCATGTGTGTATCGAGATAGGATCCGTCAGTTCTGTGTATCAGAGCATATGTAGTCCATATGATTAGAAATCAGATAAAAACCATGGGCCCGTGGTACATTTTAGAAGTTAGTTCTAAATGTTCTTTTTGAGATTGGTAATAGAATAGTCGACTGGATAATCCCTATAGAGATTTGACATTTACATCTATATCTCTGGGATTTATCCGGATACCTGTGACGGAGGAATTATACATTTTCCATGACCTCGACCTGTATGATTCAGCGAGTTTATCCGTGATCGTTATAATTTACGGGTGGATAAATTATGGACACGAAATTGGATTTCGTGATGGATATGCCTGAATCTATAGAGTCTCACTAATGAAATATACTCATAGAGCACTAGGGCAACAATTATAAATAATGTTGATTATTTATAAAGTCGTTTAAAGGTTAAACGCAAAATACATGTGTAGGGACCCGATAGTCATTTCCTTAATTTTGTGTATTTGCATTTAATGCTTGATTAATTCAAATAAAAATTAATTAATTTTCAAATTGAGATATTTGACTAATATTATATATATATATATATATATATATATATGTATTTGATATTTATTGTAAATATAATACATATATTTAATTAATTAATTAATTGTTAAATGATTAAATTAATTAAAATATAAATATATTAAAGTTATGATATTTTATTAATGGCTTGAGTTGCAATGTTTGACTAACTTTAATTCATTAAATGGTTTGATGATAAAAGTTAACAAGTTTTAAAGTTAAAATTAATTGAAACAAAAACAAGTGGCTGCTACACTTTCGGCCAAGGGCAAAATTGAAGGAGTATATATTGTTTCTTTTATTTTGGGGTTTTATAACCATCAACAATTATTACAAAAAACTCCATTGAAGAAACAAAAGAAGCTTGAGAGAAAGATAAAGAAAAACAAGAAAATCTTGGAATTTTAGTAAGTTTTTCCAACTTACTATTAGAGAGGAAAGTGTTCCTTTTGTTCTATGCTACATGCTATGATGTTCTCATGTTATTCTTTTCTGTATTCTTTGTGTTTTTGTTTAATGGAAGTTTGAGTATAGGGTTGAGCATGTATAAAGTTGATAGAATGTTACTAATGGACTAGTAAGCATTCTTTTCATGGTTTTAGAAACTTGTTGCTAATCTAGAGTTGTTGACCCACTCCTAAATAACCTAGATTTGATATATAGTTATTTCATTGTGTTGAGACTTGATTTGAATGGAAGAAACATGATTGAAGTATTATTTTTGTTAATTTGGTCTAATTTGTCCAATTTGTAGTAATTGAAAAATTAGGGTTTTAGACAACTTCCAAATTTGGGGATTTTTACTTATATGGTGTATTTGGATGTGTATATGATACATATTAAATCTTATGTTGATTGGATTTCATTTGCATGTGTTTTGAACAATGGAAGTGCAAAATGCACTTATCCCCCCTAGTGAGGCTCTCGGCTTTGGGGTTTATTTTTGGAAATTTTTGTTGCAATTTGAATTTCAATATGTATGACATGTTAAATTCATATATGAAATGATTTAGAATCATCCAAAATCGTTTCGAATAATTTCGGACTAAAATGAACAAAATACAATGTATAAGGGTAATTCGGTAAATTCACATAAATTTGATTTATAGTGTTTGATTTCATAATTTGATTATTGGATAATAAAATAAATAATTTTATTTTATTAATCCGAGAAAAAGTTTTGAAATCGGAAAATTTTGATTTTCCACTGTTCCGCTGCGTTACCGGATATCCGCAATAAAACCCCTTCAAAATGGTATCAGAGCGAGTCTGATTCTAGGCCCCCCTAATTTGATTAGCCCTTTAATTCAATGTTTAATCATATTTTCTTGACTTTATACATGCATGTTATAATCTAATTTGATTAGATTTAGGGTGTATGACACTTAGCGGAAAATCCCTAATTAATAAGGTTTAAATGTAATTATGTATTTGATGCATGTTATGTGGTCCGTCTTATCGATTCGGTTTATAAATATTTCTCTGTGACTACATCTGAGACCGTGTCTCTGCTGTGAGGGTATAGCCGATAGAGATTTATTTATACCGAATGTATATCAGATACTAGATAAATTCAAGCGAAAGCGGAATCCTGAACGTGCCCTAGCTGTCAGGGTTACGCAAGTAACTTGAGTTTATCATTGACGAGTTTAACCTTGGTACGTTTACTTATGGGCCTGCCTTAGCAGCGACAACGAGAAACGACCAGGACCGGAAACCCAGGAGTCACTAGTGAGTGATTGACAAATGAGTTGTCTACCTGATGAATATACGTAGGGGAGACCGTGCCTCTGCTGTGAGCTGAAATATATTCACGGGATCCACCTTTCACTATTTGTATTTAATTTAATTATTAAATCTTTGTATTCTGTTTGGGGATTACAGTATTGCATGATTTAGTGGGATGAGCATTTTTAGATTAAAAATCCATGATCTAGTTTATGCTTATGATATTATATGAAACTGCTTAAATTTCTGCTAACCATTTTTCGTGATCTATATGATAGATTTGCGATGGCGGCACCATCCACAAATCAGTTTGCGCGTATGCTTGATGCGAACAAACTAAAAGGCGTTAATAACTTCGCTGATTGGGATCTGGATTTGAGGATTGTCCTCGATTCCGAGAGGTTGGGATATGTTCTTGAGGGTCCACTACCCCTTGTTGTGGTAGAGGACGCTACACCAGAGGAACGCGATGTCTTCCAAGCTTGGAATGATGATGATTTAAGGGTTAAATCATATATCTTAAGTTCGCTTTCATCGGGACTCAAGAAACAGTATTATGGCATGTCAGATGCTTATACTATGATGACATGATTAAGACAATCGTTTGAGAACCAAGAACAAGTTGTTGTTCATAAGGTCGCAATGGAACTGTTCCATGCACGATTGATAAGGGGCAAGCTGTTAGCCCACATGTCCTTCAGATGATCGATTTGACCGATCAATTGAGGCAACATAATCTCATTCTGAATGACATTCTCGGTAGGAGTGTCATTCTTGGTTCTCTCACAGCTTCTTATCGCCAGTTCGTGATGTACTTCAACATGAACGGGATTATTTGTACCTACCAAGAGCTGTATATGATGTTGCTCACGGCGGAAGAGGACCTCAAGAAGAGAGTACCGACTCGCCCTCCAAGACCTATTTCACTTTCTGCTTCTTCCCATACTTGGTCAAAACGAAAGAAGAATAAAGGGAAGAAGAAGAAGGGTCACGGTCCTCAACCACATGCAAAGATAGCAAAACCCAATAGGGCTTCTGAAGACAAGTGCCATCACTGCAGCAAAGTCGGGCACTGGAAAAGGAACTGTCCTGACTACATTGCCCAGCTGAGGAGGGAGAGAGCATCTACATCAGGTACATTTATTTTTCCAGTTATTGATATATCTTTGGCTTGTGAAGCCGTTACATCCAGCTGTATTTTAGATTCTGTTTGTCCCATTCACATTTGCAATTTGTTGCAGGTGCTGAAGGAAAGTAGAAGACTGAAGCCTGGAGAGATGTAGTTGCGATTCGGGAGTGGAGACTATCTGGATGCAATTGCAGTGGGAGTATGCGAGATCTCATTGCCGAATGTGACACTTTTGTTAAATGACTGTCATTTTGTACCTGGATGTGTAGCTAATATTATATCACTTTTTGTATTGGATACAAAAGGCTTTCGTATTAATATTAAGAACTGTTCTTTGTATTTATATGATAAAAATAATATTCAGATCCTTTGTTGTCCAAACCAGCATGGTCATTATACATTGCAAACTTCAAAAGATATTTTAAATACTGGAGTTAATAAACATAGTTTACCTGTAATTAATAATACTGAACTTTGGCATATGCAGCTGGGTCACATAGGCGTTAAACGCCTTACCCAATTGGTTAGGAATGGTTTGATACCAGATCTTACCATTGAATCCTATCTAACTTGTGAATCATGTATTCAGGGTAAGATGACCAAAGCCCCATTTTCTTGCGTAAACATACACGTATAACGCAAGCGCACGTATCGTTCAAGTAGTATAAAAATATCGATCCCACGAGGACTTAATTCTTACTATTGTTATTGATTATTGATACTATTATTTACATGTATATAGTTATAGGGAGAAGGGAATTGATTGCTTTTGGTTGGTTGAATGTGGATTTGCTAATTAAAATAAAATACTTAAAGACACAAAAGAAAATACTAGGGAAAATAAAATGACCATGCACGTTAGCACGGTCGGCGCACGTTAGCATCCGGCGCATTTTAGCAAATTTCTTCTGACTGGTCCACGTGTCTGGCAAAAGTTAGCATGCGGTGCACTTTAGACATCGCGACGCTAATGGATTGCGCGTCGCGACGCGGCCAAATTACCAAAATACCCTTTTTCGTCATTTTTCACTGTTTTGGCTCCAAATTGCTTCCAATGCTTCCCAAACTTTATTTATATGTAAAATAACAATAAAACACATCAAAACGTTCACAAAACCCGAGAAACTATACAAAATATTAAGTTAAATGAGTGGGAAATAGTGATATAAATACCACTCATCATGAAGATAACTCATATATCCACTGTGGTATCTCAAGTCGAATGACCACTATGCTCGCTCAATTCGAGAAGATTCCTATTGACATTGGTGTACCATCTATTATGAAATCTTCAGTGAGTCGTTCAATGTTTATCAAATAAACACCTACATGTCTATACGAGTCTCCCGAGACTCCTGGTTCATTGGGATAAACCATCGGACCAAGTCACGATATACGACATGTACTGGTCTCAACGGATTTTACTAACCGACCCGTGTTAGTAAATCTGGACCAGGAACTTTATTTAAGGATATACAACTAATAGTGACGCTTCCCAATATCAATTACAAACTACGTTGTAACTGCGCACTACATTGTAAATCCTAGGGTCTTTGTCTAATATACATGTATCACTAAATCAGATTTAGTTTCAATCTAATCATAATTAGATATCTAATCGTAATTAGATCGAATATGTATATAAAAGACAAGGGGTGCTACCATTAAATAAGTAGTATTATGGAAAAGACATTGTTCGTATTCATGAATCAGACATGAATACGATCCAGATTGGCACTCCGAGCTCCAACCCTAACACTTAACTGATCTATCGCAAGTAAATGAGTAGTTGAAGTTAGTTTTAATTCGCCAATATTAAGTTATTGGTAAACCAAAAATTGAAGCAAATTGACACTAGCTCCAAGATCAAGCAATGCATGTTCAATTTTATAATTTCCAATAATACAAGAAATAGTAGGACAACCAAGGTCTTTATATTTCAATGCATTATCGATTGAGAGAATCAAACTTACATGTTCAGCTATAAAAGTTTTCTTTCTTACATGATATTTGTTAGTTCCATTTTTATTGGAATGTGTCCGTGACAAAACAAGTTCAATTGAGTTGTAATCTTTCATGAAGATCTTTGTGCAATTGGACTGGTTTCTGGCTGTTGTGCATCAGACATTCGTTCGTGGTGCGTTCGTTTCAGTGTTCAAACGATTAGAGTTAGTGTTGCGTTCGTTATTTGGTTTGAACGTGTTGCGTTAGTGGCTCGTTCTTCTTTGGGTTCGAACGAGATCATTCCAGAGAGCAAACGTTCGAGTCTCGTTCTTGGTGCGTTTGAACGAGGTCATTCCAGAGAGCTCACGTTCGTAGTGCGTTCGATTGGCGTTCGAACGAGTCTTCACAGAAAGGGTGCGTTCGTGTTGCGTTCGAGTAACCGTTCGAACGGGACTGCGATCTGAACGCGTCTTTGGCCTGTAAAACCCTAGCTTTTCACCCTACCTATAAATATAACTTGTAGCCGCCATTCTCATTTTGTTGAAGCAAATTTCTCTTGAGCCAAATTCTCTCAAAGCTTTCAACTCTCTTTGATTCCACCATTGAAGACTTCTTATCTCCTTGTCTTCTTCCTTAATGGTGTGAATGTTTCTTTGTTAAACCTTCAACACAACTTAACCCAAAATCCCTAATCCCTTAGAGTTCTTTAGGAGGAGTTTTGGTAGTCGGTGTTCCGGCGTCATTGGTGATATAATATACTCAGAGACTTCAGAGGTTCTGAAGAAAATCGTGAGTCGCGGGCTTGAGGAGTTGCCTTGAGTTCTTGCAGTTTTGAGGTACTTGAGTCGGTGGAGTTACCACCATAGTTCTTGACCATCGCTGTAAGTTATTCTCTATATAGTGGATTCGGGTGGTAGCCTATACCCGGAGTGGTTTTTTACTCGCAAGAGTTTTCCACTTCGTCACTAAATTATTGTGTTGAATTTTGTGTGATTGATTTACTTTTCCGCAATTTCTATTATTGATTAATATTGTGGATTTTATTGTTGTTGGTTGATTTGGTAATTGCCTGCCTCAATTCCATAGTAGCAGTAATTAGGACTTGTCCTGTTTATTGCTTGTAATTCCGCATAGGGTCAGAACCTAGGGTAACCCCGAATTTTCAATTGGTATCAGAGCCTGATCTCGATCTTTGACCCGTTAGCTATGGAACGTAGTCAACCCTTAAATTGTCCGCCATTTTTTGATGGCACAGAATATTTACATTGGAAGGTTCGCATGAAGGCGTTCCTTAAGTCATTAGATGAGAGGGTCTGGATGACTATTGAACACGGGTGGAAACCTCCCGTTGTTGTTGATGGGGTCTTTTCCCCTAAAGATAAATTGACATGGACCAAGAATGAATTTGATGCTAGCAATAGGAACAACAAGACTGTTAATGCCATATATGGTGCTGTGTGTTCTGCTGAGTTTAGGAGAATCTCAATGTGTGAGATAGCCAATGATGCTTGGGACATCCTGCAGACTGTGTATGAGGGCACATTGTCTGTTAAAAATAATAGACTCCAGGATTTAGCTACTAGGTTTGAGGTCACCAGAATGAAAGAAGATGAGACCTTTGATCAATTTTATGCTGAGATTAACGACATCGTTAACTCAAGCTTTAACCTAGGTGAGACTGTTCCTACCAACATGATTGTTAGGAAAATCCTTAGATCCATGCCTGATAAGTTCCTACCCAAAATCACCGCCATCGAGGAAAGCAATGACCTTAATCAGCTTAATTTAGAAGACCTCATAGGAAAACTGTAGGTTTATGAGCAGAAACTTCCTGGGCATCTAAAGCCCAAAAATATAGCGATGAAGATCGCGAAGGAAGTTGTTCATGGTTCATCTAGTGATGAGGATACCCTTACGGATCATGATTTGGCCTTGTTTGCAAAGAAGTTTAGGAAATTCCTTAAGCTGAAGAAGAATGGCCATAACAGTAGTAAGGATATGGAGGATGAGCCTAGAGAGAGTAGGCATAGCAGGAGTGAGTCTGGAGAGGATAAGAATAGTAGATCTCGTGGTGCCCAATGCTATGAATGTGATGGATATGGGCACGTTAGATCCGAGTGTCCCACATACCTTAGGGCTAAAGGCAAGAAAGTCATGGCATCATCCCTTAGTGATTCTGAAGGTGATGTTTCTCCTAAAGGCAATTATTTAGCCTTTACTGCTAGGGTGACAGATGAGAGAGAGATAGTTTTTAAAGATGCTGATTCAGAAGTCTCTCTTGATGAGTCTATAGATGAGGAAAGTCTTCAAGTAGCTTATGTTGAACTGTTTAATGAGAGTTTAGCTATGAAGACTAATATAGAGGTCAATAAGAGGCTGAAAGCTGTAGAGCTAGAAAAGAATGAAGCTCAAGCCAAATTTGAGCAAAGCCTTTTGATGGTTGATGACTTAGAGGAGATGAACAGTAGCCTAGTTAATAGAGTCCAAATATTAGAGACTGAACTTGAAGATGCTAGAACCCAATTGTCCGTATTTTCTAGTGGAAATAAAAAGGTGGACCGTATGTTAGGTATTATTTCTAAGCCTAACTTTAATAAGGATTCTTCTTCCAAAGCTGTGCATCTAGCAGCTAAACGTAACTTAGGTAAGAAACATGTTGTGTGTAGTCATGTTACTCCTCTTGTTGTTCCTCGTCCTGTTTCCCAACCTCAATCTAGAGGTGTTGTGGGTAAACCTCGCTCTCATCCGAGGTTTGTGCCTGTGTGCCACCACTGTGGCAAGACTGGACATATTAGGCCTAAGTGTTTCATGTTGCACAAGCGAAAGAAAAGGCCTAAGAGTATGTCGCCTAGATTTGATTCTTCAAATCTAGCTTCTCAAGTTTCTGCACTAACTAAACAGACACAATTTCTTACTGAGAAACTTTCTTTGTTGACTAGGAATTCTCAAGTGGATGAGGTTCCTAGAAAGGTTTGGGTGAGGAAGCAAGATGAATTCCCATATTCCTCTGCGTGTCCTGATGGACATTATGAGAGTACACTTCGGTGTAACTCTGCTTGAAAGATGCATTTTATTTTCCCATTGCATGTGTGTGTGTGTATGTTTTATGTTTTTGCACGTTTAGTTTGTTTTCACAGCATATGGGTGTGTGTGTGTCTTGTTTTTGTTATATATCCCTTGGTATATAGGATGGAACCCGGACATAAATTTCATAGCCGATTTCGAATGGACGGTAGTATGATCTGCACTCGGGATACAACTCCACGTACCATTGGATGTTTTACAAGTCTGTTTGTGTCTTTATTTTTATTTGTTAAAATCTGAAAAATCAAAAAAAAAATATATAGAAAATGAAAAAGACAAAAATTATTTTATTTTACTGCTTGTTAGAGCATGAAAAGCTTATCAATGTGATCCTGGTATGTAGGATTATGATTATGCATGTATGATATGCTTTTATTTTTCTTGATGCTCTATATACATGAGTGTGTGTGATAAAAACCTTTGGTATATCATGTGCTTGCATCTCACATACACGTTTTTATTTTATCAAGGCTTGATCGCATGTATGAGTTTTTAGAATGGCAATCTAATCTCTTCCATGCTTTGTTTACTCAATAGTGTGACCTTTGACTAGTTGACTTTGCTATCCCCTTTTGCAAAAGTAAAAAGAAATATATTTAAACAAAAAAATATATATATGAGACTCAAGTGCAAAAGAGCCAATGTGGGCAAATTCAAAAGATAAGGGCAAAAACCCTTCACTCGAAAGAGTTGTTAAATATGAGCTCATGATATTTATGGGGTAAATAATATAGCGTGCAACCAATGTTGCTTATTTTCAGGTCCTAGTGGTGCTGGGTTTGAACACCTATTTTGTGGACTTGTTCTGTTTAGAGATGGATTTCTTTGGCCGTGTCCAGCTCATAAAATAAGGTCTTAAGCCTTGATTCATTGTGCACTTTATTCTTCACGCAAGTGCTTGATATGCTTTGGTGTTTATGTCATATGCATAAGTGTTGTATTTAGCCAAAACTTAAAATGATGCATATTGTTTCATGTCATAATCATCTGAATACTGACTGGGTATCTTTGTATTTGCTTGAAGTGTCTTCCAGTCCGTGTTTGTAGTGTTTTTTCTTGGAATGCACTGTGTCTGTTTTCGTTCGTGTAACGTTTCCTTTTCGTTCGAACGTATTTCGTTGGTGTTTCGTTTTAATTTTCATTCGAACGTTCATTAGACACGCGTTCGACACTCGTTCGAACGTTTTCGGGATATTTAAATAGGCTGTGTGCGTATTTCGTTCGCACGTTTCCCTTTTTCCCTTTCTTCTCCGTCTCCACTATTTTCCCTCGCAAATCTCTGCCATTCCAAGTCAGATTCGCGTTTGGATTGCCTTATTCTCCTTGATTTCGGTCTCATCTCCATCATCAAGGTACATATCTCCTCTGTTTTTATGTTTTCTTTTGAGATCTGGTTTTAGGGTTTCGGTCCTTTTGGATTTTGCCTTGTTTCTTCGTTCAAGGCGATTGTGGTCCATTGGCTTTGTGTTTATTGTTGTTTATGGGTGTTTATTTTTGCGATTTGCATCTATTAAGGGTGATTTCGTGTTCAGTTCATCGTCATCGCGTTCGAACGCCTTTTTGAAGTTCACAGCTTCTGTTTTATGGTCTGTTAGGGTTGCCTCTTATTCTGTGCTTTTCATATGTATTCTAGATGCCTAAGAAGTCTATTGCTTTGAAGAAACGTCCTCGCGACTCTCTCCCTGGTGATCGTTTTCGCAGTCCTGCTTCTAAGTTATTCGATGATCACTTCTCGCAACGCAGTCTGTTTTTGGAGCGAAATGTGTTAGAAGATGAGTTGCGTGATTATGGGATCGTACCCATGTTGGTCAACCGTGGTTGGGGGCCTCTTTTATCTGGTTTTGTTGGCCCGTTAGCCTCCCTGGTCCAGGAGTTTTATTCAAACATGGAGGTAGTTTCTGCCACCTCCTTCTCAGTGTATATTCGGGGCAGTTACCTGGATATTAATCCCTTTGTCTTATCTCGGGTTCTTGCTATCCCTAAGGTGCCTTATCCCCAGTTCCCCTGGTCTCCTACTGAAGGCCCTTCTGATCAACTTATTATGGATGTTGCCTCCGGACAACATCGTCCGTTAGTCGGGGGTACTATTATTGTTGCCACCTTGCTCCCCTCTTATCGTCTACTCAACCGGATTGTCTGCCACAATCTCTGGCCGAAATCGCATGTGAACACCCAACCTCTTGCCATGATTGCTTTTCTCTATGCCATTGAGCATGGACTTTCTATCGACATCCTCAGCGTGATCCTTCGAGAGATGACCCGCATTCGCACTGCTTCATATGCTGCTCATACTCTTCCTTACGGGTGTCTTATTCGCCGTATCATCTCGGCTCTGATCTCTGTTTTTGAGCATGATCCTCCTCTCTTTTTTCTCAAACCTATTGGTCGTCAAACTATATCTTTGGGAGCTGCTCATCTCCCCGCTCATGCCCGTGAGCCTGCTCCTGCTCCTTCTCCTGCTGATGCTCCTCATGCCTCGGCTGCTACTCCTCTTCTCCTCTTCCGCTGGTCCTCCTCCATATTTTTACCAGCGCATCTTGGACTCTCAGGCATCTATCCTGGCCGAGCTTCGTCTACTCTCAGGAGGCCAATCGGAGATTCCTTCGACTGTTCGTAGCTTGCAAGCTCAGTTTGCACGCCATATTGCGGATTGTCATAAGGCTTCTGATGATGAGGGTTTTCTGCCGCCGTTCAGAGTCTGACTAGCAGCTATGCTTTATTTTCTGGGCTTTATTTGAGTTAGAAGGGGTCTGTTTATTTTTGGGATCATATTTTTTGTAACTTGTTATGATGTACTCTCACCCTTTTGATTGAGTATGAGATGTTTTGCAAACATTTGTCATATTTTAATGAAAATATTCTATCTTGAATGTTTCGCTTACTGTCTGTTCCTAATGCATGCTTACAAATATTGCTTTTGGTTATTTGCTTCCTATTTATTCTTATGATATATTTGTGTGCGTGTTTGTGCGGGGGGAGTAAGTTTTAATATATGTTTGTTGTTTCTCCTGGTGTATGCATGCTTTGTCATTTCGTGACAAAAGGGGGAGTAATTGGTGATTTGTCAATATCTCCGTTTTAAGGAGAGTTCAGATTAAGAGGGAGATAAATGTTTTACCTGTTTGATGTTATACTTGATAATCCCAATGCTTTTCACGGTATACTGTTGTTTGTGGATGTTTCAGGTAAACAGGTTTGTTGCTGAGGCGGTATTGTTTTCAAGACTACTTGGTTAGGTATTAGATCGAGTCATTATGTAATAAGTCATTGTTTTGATGGTTGACAATTGACTATTTTCTTTTTGGGTCTATTACCGTAGTCTTTGTATTAGGTAGTGTTTTGTCACGGAATGCCAAAGGGGGAGATTGTTAGTTCCATTTTTATTGGCATGTGTCTGTGACAAAACAAGTTCAATTGAGTTGTAATCTTTCATGAAGATCTTTGTGCAATTGGACTGGTTTATGGCTGTTGTGCATCAGACATTCGTTCGTGGTGCGTTCGTTTCAGTGTTCGAACGATTAGAGTTAGTGCTGCGTTCGTTATTTGGTTCGAACGTGTTGCGTTAGTGTCGTTCTTCTTTGGGTTCGAACGAGATCATTCCAGAGAGCAAACGTTCGAGTCTCCTTCCTTAATGGTGTAAATGTTTCTCTGTTAAACCTTCAACACAACTTAACCCAAAATCCCTAATCCTTTAGAGTTCTTTAGGAGGAGTTTTGGTAGTCGGAGTTCCGGCGTCATTGGTGATATAATCTACTCAGAGACTTCAGAGGTTCTGAAGAAAACCGTGAGTCGCGGGCTTGAGGAGTTGCCTTGAGTTCTTGTAGTATTGAGGTACTTGAGTCTGTGGAGTTGCCACCATAGGTCTTGACCATCGCTGTAAGTTATTCTCTATATAGTGGATTCGGGTGGTAGCCTATACCCGGAGTGATTTTTTACTCGCAAGAGTTTTCCACTTCGTCACCAAAATTATTGTGTTGAATTTTGTGTGATTGATTTACTTTTCCGCAATTTCTATTATTGATTAATATTGTGGATTTTATTGTTGTTGGTTGATTTGGTAATTGCCTGCCTCAATTCCATAGTAGCAGTAGCAGTAATTAGGACTTGTCCTGTTTATTGCTTGTAATTCCGCATAGGGTCATAACCTAGGGTAACCTCGAATTTTCAATCTTTTCTTTTAACGGTGTACAAGTCTTTCATAAATTTGGCATAAGATGGTATCTGTTGGATGACATCTAACAAATGAATATTTACCTTCACATGTTTGAATATTTCATATATCTCTGGGGAATGGTTCAATTTCTTTGTTTTCAATGCTTGAGGAAATGGAGGTGCATGTGACAAATCATTATCATCAACGAAATAGGTAATGGTTCATCAATCCATTCCTTAAGTGAATCTTCACGAGGTTCAAGAATGAGTTTTTGGAAGACTTTACCACTGCGAAGAGTAATAATAGATTTGATTTTACCATCTGTGGGGTAAACAATACAAAATGGTGATCATGTTCTAGTATGATTAATGAATTCTCTAAGTGTCATAGAATGATTAAAATCGTCATGCTGAGACTCATGATGAAAACTAAAAAGTGCACATTTCTTAAAAGAAAAATTAATTATTTTACACTTGTAGTTTCATAAATCCTCTTAATTTAGCATATTTGTAAAATAATAATTAAATTTATATTTTATATATTTTTATTGTGATTTTTATTTCTTAAGTAGGTGAAATAATATTTTGGATGCATAACAAGAAAATGACGTGATATTTGGATTTTTGAGGCCGAAAACTTAAAAGGGCGTTCTAACAGTGTACAAATTCAAAAATTTCAACCCTGCGTAATTTCGTATTTTTGCCATAACTTTTTACTTCGATATCGGATTAAAGCGATTTCAGTTCCTAATGAAAGAAGACTCAAATATCTACAACTTGGATTTCACAAGAATTTCTAGTCTGAAGTTTTCAATGCCGAAATTGATGAAAAATCCAAAATGTGTTTTATGCAATTATTAAAGACAAAAGCAAGAAGAAAAAACAACAAAAAAATATGTAAGGTGAGAAATGACATCCACCTCTCGGTGAAATGTCATTTCCCTTGAATCATGTAATTTATAATTAGAAATTGCATGATTCAATTGAAGTAAAGAGGTGCTATGCACCTAATTTCTGCAGCAAGAATTTCATAGTTTTCTCTAAAAATTTGTTGTGTTCTAACTCTTGTGTGTTTTATTTTTTAAAGCTTTATTATAATTTATTTTCTTTCAGTAATAAAATTACGATTGTTTTTATTCAAATCATGAGTAGCTAATTTCGTCATGCTGAGGTAAAGAGTGAAGCTTTTAATATGAAAATATAAATTAAAAAACTTTTAATATGAAAATATAGATTAATCTCACTTATATTATAATATATAATTATAATCTAATTATTAATATTTAATTTAAATCTGAATTAATTATTGACAAACTTTGTCACCGCCTATATGGCTGGTTTTATTTATTTGGCATAATTAAGTACCTAACTGAACTTGTTATAGACAAAAGTTATCACCGCCTTTATGGCTGGTTTTATATGTTTTGGTATAATTAATTCCTGAAATAAATAAATTGGGTAATAATGATAATTTATATATTATAAAAAGTGGGATTTCTAAATTTGAAATATTAAAAGTGGATCTCTTAACCCCCAGTATTTTATTTTATTATTTCAGTCTAATTTAAAATTTTCAAATCACTTCAAACAAATCAAACATTTTTATTTCACTCAAATTGTTATTTTATTTTATTAAATATATTCCATGTGGATCGATCTCGGACTTATCGGGTTATTTTATTACTTCGACACTCTTATACTTGGAAGTAAATAACTACTTTTTGAGTGTTTCAACTCATTTTCTACATGATCAACTAGATTTCATCTCGGTTAGGTTGGTTTTCATTTTGGTTATCAGCCATTTTAACTGACGGTGAAGGTGATAGAGACTCTCTATTTAATCTACCGCTAAATGATCGAGACCAATGTTTCATGCAACCTAAATGCAGACTATGTGCTAAAATATAAATATGCAAATATAATATTAAAAAAATAAATAATAAATAAAAAAATAAAAAATTGAAGAACAAAAAATAAAAATAAATGATAAAAAATAGCACAAATGTAATGATTAGATTATAAATATGTCCTTTAATTCTTGTTAATTCAGATCTCAATTGAATTTCTCGTTCAGCCGTCTCAATTTCTCGAATACGATTTTCAGCAAAAATTATGAAATAACCTATAGATGGTGATAGTTCAGCAAATTCATTGGCAACATGCAAATCCCATTTCAATTATTTTTTCTCTTCTCTGTAGTCTTAAAGAATTTTATAGAGGGTTTATCTAAATGTGAGTCATTTAGATTCAGACATGTTAGGATCAATCAGTACATGATGGAATCTACACAAATACAAAGAAAAATGAGATGTAGAAAATATATAAAAAAGATACAAAGATGTTAAATTATTATTCTATCTACTAAATTATATTCCCCGACAACGGCGCCAAAAACTTGACAAACTCACAAAATGGTTCTTTACTCCTAAGTATAAGAGTGTCGAAGTAATAAAATAATCTGGTAAGTCCGAGGTCGATCCATAAATAATAGATTTAGTAAAATAAAATAACAATTCGAGTAAAAAAATGCTGAATTGATTAAAGTGATGAATAATTTTTAAATTGGAATGTAACAATAAATAAAAATACGGGGCTAGGGGATCCACAATTAATATTTCAAATATAAAGAAATATTACATTTTTATAATATATAAATTGTCATTATTACCCAATTAATTTACTTTAGGAATTAATTATATCAAAACATATAAAATCAACCATATACGCGGTGATAACATTTGTCTATAACAAGTCCAGTTAGGTACTCAATTATGCCAAATAAATAAAACAAGTCATAAAGACTGTAACAGAGTTTGTCAATAATTAGTCAAGATTAAACTATTCTCTTATATAATATGAGGTAAAATATTAACTGTACCAATCAAGATTTGATTGTTTACAGAGAATCAAGATATCTGCAAATATAAGAGAATATTAATATTAGTCTTCATATTACAATTCATATATTATAATATAAGTAAGATTTGAATAAAAATTTGCATAATTTTATTGTTGAAAGAAAAATATATTACAAGAAAAATAAAACACACAAGACACATCTTCACAATTCTTCAAAAGAAAAAATGAATGAAGCATGAAGAAAATGAGAGATGGACACCTCTATTTATGGTAGAAGTGCTCATATCTCAATTATTAATTACAACTTTTCAAATCAAATATAAACAATAAACTTTTACTAATTTATTTTTTTTTTCCCTTTTTTGACTTTTATTTTTATTTTTATTGATCATTTTACAAAGATTTGTGGTGGATTGTGAAATTCAACTTTTTTTTCTTCTAATAATTAAAATTACATGCAACACACATTGACTTCTTCACCAATTTCGACATTGAAAACCTCAAATATAGAAAATCTTATAAAGAGAAAAGTTGTAGATATTTGAGTTTTATTTCATCTGGAACTGGAATCGTCTCAATCCGATATCGAAGTAAAAATTTATGGCCAAAATACGAAAGTTGCGCAAAGATATAATTTCCGAAATTGTACAGTGTTAGAACACCAATTCAAGTTTCTGGCGTCCAAAATCCAAATGTCACTTTCATTTTTATGGTTATGTATCCAAATTATTATTTCACCTGCATAAAAAATAAAAATCACAATAAAAAATATATAAACATAAATTTAATTATTATTTCACAAATGTGCTAAGTTAAGGGGATTAATGAAACTACAAGTGTAAAATAATTTATTTTCATTTTAATAAATGTATATTTTCTAGTGTTCATCAACTTCCTCTTTAGGTCAGGCCGGTATCCCTACTTGCTTTATGATCAACAAGTTCTGCCATTGGGAGAACTCATTTGCATAATGGGGTCATGCCTAGGCATAACTTTTTACTCCGATATCGGATTGAGCTGATTCAAGTTCCAGATTAAAGAAGACTCAAATATCTACAACTTTTAAAGACAAACTAATTTCGAATTCTGAATATTTCATGCCCGAAATTGATGAACTATACAGAAGTGTGTTGTGTGTAATTATTAAAGTCATTTTCAATCATTTTCAAAGAAAAAAAATAAATTAATAAATAAATAATAAAAATTATCAAATCACCACCAAACATGATAAGCAATTAGTGGAGCAATTAATAATGGATTTGGTGGAGCAATTAGTAACGCAATTAATAATGGATTTGGTGGATGATTTGATGGAGGTAAAATTTTGCCTATAAATACCAAGCCATTTCATTTGTAAATTCATACTTTCTTCTAAGGAATTCCTTAAGAATACTAAGAAGATTGTATCTTGTTTGTTTATTTACAACTTTCAGTAATTAATTTCCGCTTTCGCACTTTCTTTTCTTTACTTTTCAGTTTTTACTTTCCGCAATTTACTTTTACGTACAATACTTTTCTTTCTTTAATTTTCAGTTTTTACTTTTCAGTAATGAGGAGGTAAATCCCCTTTGCTGGGGTAAAATGTAAAACTTTTTTATACTAATATTTAGATTAATCTCCCTTAATTATAATATATAAACTAGTTAAAACCTGACTTAACGAGGATACCGCCATATTGGTCGGTTGGTAATTATTTAAATTGGTTTTAACCTGACTAAACTGGATACCGCCTGATTGGTCGGTTGATAATTAATTATTAATTTGACTTAATCTGGATACCGCCTATATGGCTGGTTGGTAATTATCATGCAAAGTTAATATATTATATTAAGGGAGATATCTAAAATAGAAGTAATAAAAGTGGATCATTTTACCTCAGCATTTTCTTTTATTGTACTTTTACTTTATTTACTTTTCAGCAATTTACATTCAACATTTACTTTTCAGCAATTTACTTTCAGCATTTACTTTTCAGTAATTTACTTTCAGCATTTACTTTTCAGCATTTAATTTTCAGTATTTAATTTTAGCATTTACTTTCCGTCATTTACTTTTCAGCAATTTACTTTTCAGCATTTTACTTTATGTCTTTTATTTTATTTAAGTTTTTACTAGCCTTAGTTATGTGTCGTAACTAAGTTAGTTATCTGGGGTTGTGATGAATTCTAATATCACCGGTTTATAAGGGGTTATTTTATAGTTTGGGTAATTTAAAGGTTTACTTATTAAGTCTTAAGTTTAATGCTTCTTGTTGTCTGATCACCAATAAGATTGATGTGGTAAATCTAAAATAAACTTGACAAATGAATTTTAGGTTTCAGCCTTAGACTTAATAGCCCACGATCTTCATTGAGGATAGATAACCCTTTAATAGATTTACTTACAGGATAGACATATACCTGTCGGGCGGGGGTAGCCATAATTGGAACTTAAACTTAATGAATGCAGATAATTTGGTTGACATAGACATATGGTTCAATTGGGTTAAGCTGGGTATTTGCGTCTGACCTTCGACAGAGGCTTTCGTATAATTTAGTGTTCCAAGTTAGTAAACCGATTTATTACACAAACATGAAATAACCACTTCATCTTTAAAATGATATTGGAAGAAATCACAACCCTCGATAGTTTTTAATATTGAATTTTCTTAAACCTACTTTCGAACAATTTTATTTACTTGTTTTTAAATTTAAAATCTTCACCATTTCAAATCAATCAATCAACCATTTAGATAATAGTAATCATTTGACCTCATAAAATTAATAGATTAGGTATTAAGTCCTCGTGGGATCGATACTTTTTATACTACTTGAACGATACGTGCACTTGCGTTATACGTATGTGTTTACGCCGGTCAAGTTTTTGGCGCCGTTGCCGGGGACTTATTTATCTTCCACTATTAGTTTAGAGGTTAGATACCTTTACTTGTATCTAATTTCTTTTTACTTTTTAATTTTGTTTTCTTGTGTTTCAGGTTCTCAGAAACTTCATGAGACGAACTAGAAGCTTTGAACTCCGACCGCTTGACCCAGAAATTGAAAGAACCATCAGACAGTTGAGAAGGGAAAGGCGAGAAGGCCAAGAAGCTTTAGTCAACATGGAACCTGAACCTTTGTAGGTTGCACCACCAATTCCCATTCGAGACAGGATAATTTCGGTGGTTGACAGACTCATTTCATGTATTGTACTTCCTCCCTTACCAGCAAATGCAGGTGACCTCAAAACATGCATTCATATGATTCAGCAGTCAGTTCAGTTTGGGGGGAATGCAACTGAAGATCCTAATGCCCACATCAGCAACTTCCTGGAAGTTTGCGGCACTTTCAATTACAACCGAGAAGCTGAAGAAGCAATGAGACTGTGTATTTTCCCATACTCCTTGAATGACAGAGCTAAAGCTTGGCTATATTCACTACCAGCAGGTTCCATCACAACTTGGAACACTTTAGCCACCAAATTTCTTGTAAAGTACTTTCCACCAGCCAGAACTGGAAAGTTGAGGAATGACATCACATCCTTTGTGCAACAAGACTCAGAAACTCTCTACGAAGCTTGGGAAAGATACAAAGATTTGCTCCGGAAATGTCCTCACCATGAGATTCCAAAATGGCTTCAAGTCCAAACCTTCTATTATGGACTTTCTGGACTGATGAGAACCACAATCGATGTTGCTGCTGGAGGAGCTTTAATGGCAAAAGGAGAAGATCAAGCCTGAGACCTAATCAAAGAAATGGCCAACAACAATTCCTTGTGGCCAACAGAAAGGAGTATGATCCAAAGAATTGCAGGAATTTATGAACGTGGAGCCAATATAGCAGTCAACACCAAGCTATATCAGATATGCAAATCATTGAGACTCTCAGCACTGGATCCACAAGTTCACCATATAGAGGACCACCATAACCAAACCAACTTGAAGAGACGGTGAATTATGTCAATAATTTCAACAAAACAGGGGAACAATCCATATTCCAACACCTACAACCCAGGGTGGAGGAATCATCTCAATTTTTCATGGAGCAAAAATTCAGGACAAAAGAACAATCCACCACCTGGATTCCAACAGCAGAACTATCCACCACCAAGATTTCAACAACAGAACAATGCCAGAAATGAAAGGAACATGAAAAAGAACCAGAAATGAAAGAATGGATTGCAGAGATGTTCAAAAAGCAACAAGCAGCATATGATGCTATCTTTCAGAGCCAATCTGCTTCCATCAAAGCACTGGAGAATCAAATCGGACAACTGGCCAATGCTCAAAGAAAAAGAACAGATCACTCCACCTCCATCTTTTCCTCAGCGTCTCCAGAAAAACAAATTGGACAAGCAGTTTGCTCATTTCCTGGAGGTGTTCAAAAAGTTGCACATCAACATTCCATTTGCAGAAGCCTTGGAACAAATGCCCAGCTATGTAAAATTCATGAAAGACATTCTTTCACGAAAACGGAGATTGGGAGATTACGAGACAATAACATTGACAGAAGAATACAACGCCATCATTCAGAGAGGAAACTCCCCCGAAGTTGAAAGATCCTGGCAGTTTCACCATTCCATGCATCATAGGAGAATATAACTTTGGTAAGGCTTTATGTGATTTAGGTGCAAGTGTTAACTTGATGCCTTTTTCTATTTTCAGGAAATTACAGATTGGAGAAACAATGCCAACTTCAGTCTCTCTACAACTTGCTAATAGAACGCTTGTATTTCCAAGAGGTGTAGTTGAGGATGTGCTGGTCAAGGTTAACAAATTTATTTTCCCAACAGATTTTATTGTCTTAATATGGAGGAAGATGCAGACGTGCCAATCATCCTCGGGAGACCATTCCTGGCTACAGGTCGAACCATTATTGATGTACAAAATGAGAATTAACCATGAGGGTACATAACCAAAAGGTAACATTCAATGTTTTCAAGGCCATGAATTTCCCAGATGATGAAAAGAATGAGGAATGTTTCAGACTTGATGTGATACACAGTACCATTCAGAACTCCAATGCAATGCAAAGTTCTATTGACAAACTTAAAACATGTCAATTGCTTGTGGAGCTTGAAGATAAAGCATCTTTTACACTGAAAAAGCCAATTCTTGCACTACAAGCAACAGAAGAGAAAAAGTTCCACCAGCTCAACGAATTGGAGGAATTTCACAATCAGTCTTTTGAAGATGCCAAATTGTACAAAGAAAAGGCCAAAAAGAGACATGATGAGAAGTTAGTGCGCATACAACTGGAACCAGGGCAGAAGGTACTGTTAAACAAATCAAGGGTGAAATTCTTCCAATGGAAGCCAAAATCACGGTGGTCAGGTCCATTTGTGATCACCAAAGTTTTACCAGATAGAGCCGTTGAGATATATGATCTTGACTCCAACAAAACTTTCAAGGTTAAAAACAAGCGTGTTAAGCACTACTGGGGAGAATCATTTGAGCGACAAAAAGAAAGTGTCACACTTTCAGATCCAGCCTAACGTTCAAGAAGTCACGTCTAGCTGTCGACGTTAAACTTAGCGCTAGCAGGGAGGCAACCCATGCAATTTTTGTATATATTGTGATCTGGTGTGTTTTAATTTTTGCAGGTTAAGTCATTTCAAGATGGAAGAAGCTCTCGCAAATCTTCACAAGCAATTTCCTTCTCTCCCTCAAAAATCTCTGATGAAAGTCTACAAAGCTCGCTTGGAACAGATGAGACTACTGATGATCAAAGGTATTCCTACTGACATTCGTTGGATTATTGAAGCACGGGTCCGATTGGCAGGTGAGTCTTTTGACTCTTTTATTTCACTCCTGCCTGGTTTAGGAAGGATCACCTATGCTAAAAAGAGAAGAGCCAAAAGAATGTGTGTTTGTTATAATGTGCTCGTATGTTTTGTGATACTCGTTGTCGTTCTTTAGGAATGGTGTCTGATAACCGCGAAGATAAGATTAATTTCATTAGGGATGGCTTGAGTAAGGAGTCTTTGGATGATATATCTAAAACTCTTGAGACGCATCCCAGTGGATATGTGTATCATGAAATTCGTGTGTTATATGCACAATTTCAAAAAGAAAGACAACAGTTAAGTCTTGGGAATCTGACTCAAAAAGACTCTGTTTGCCAATTTATAAGAAAATTGGATGGGAAGCTTGTCCCTGACGCATAGACGTCAATCAAGCCGCTACTTTTCTTGTAAATATTATATTCCTTTGTCTTTTCCTGATAATTGTTATTTGTTTTATTGTTTTCTTTTATTTTCTCCGACATGATCCAGACCGTTTTGACTATCACGATTTATTTTACTGTTAACTAATAATTTTCATTGGCAGGTACTAGTGCTATTATTTTACTCACCCTTTTCAGGTATTATAAATTCAACTCATCATTGCACTTTTGAAGACATCCAGAGTAAAAACATGGAAGCCACTTCAAGAAGACGAGTTGAAAATATCTGTGTGTTTTGCGGTCTAGTGTTGTGTGTTAAGCCACAATACATAGAAGCAGCACATGAATTGGGTCGAGTCTTAGCTTCAAGGAATATGCACTTAGTATATGGCGGAGGCAATCTTGGACTAATGGGGATCGTTTCAAAGGCCGTACAGGAAGGAGGCAGTCACGTTTTGGGAATCATCCCAAAACCCTTGGCGGAGACAAATCTTATTGGACCATCAAAGGAGAAGAGCTAATTGTGCCAGGTATGTCTGAACGATTGGTAGAAATGATTACCGTGCTGATGCTTTTATTGCTTTGCCAGGTGGCTTAGACACATTAGAGGAAATTTTTATAGTGCTATCTTGGGCGAACCTGAACATACACCAGAAACCAATTGGGCTGTTTAACGTTGATGGATTTTATGATTTTCTTTGTGTGTTTCTTGATGATGCTCGGAGAAATGGGTTCGTGTCAAAACCTTTAAAAGAACTCCCATTCACTGCTCCGGATCTAATTGACCAACTCTTAGCCTATGAACCATAAATTGACCCTATCCTTTCAATGATAAATTGGTCCGAAGACGATCGTGGTAAGAGGCGTCGGATTAATCTGGATCTTAACCTTTAATTTCCTGTAAAATTTCAGCTAACCAGGTATTATCTTCTAAACTCTTCTTCTACTGTTTAGACATTGGGGACAATGTCTCATTTAGGTTTGGGGAGGGATTTAGTTGACTAGTATCTGTTTTTAGTTTGTGTGTTGTTTTTATTTTTAGTCCAAAATTTTTCGAAAATACAAAAAAAATTGAAATTTTTCAAAAATTACAAAAATATTTTGCGTTTTTGTGTTTTTATTTGACTAAAAGGTGAAATTGGTAAGAGATAGCTGTGTAAGGAATTTTCACTCCTGAGACGTATCTCAAACTATTTTTGAAACAAGTTAATTTTTGTTTATTTTCATTTTAAATTACTTAATTGTGAATTCTCCATAATACTGACTAAAATGGATCTTCATATGCTCAGTTAGCAGATATTATCAACATGCATAGTAACATACGGACATGAGCTAAAATTGAAAAGTTTGTAATATTCAGTGCTCTAGTTTAATTGGAGGAAGCATCTAAAAAAGTGATGGAGTAAAAAAAAAACATATGAGATCCGAGTTATTAAGTCTGTAAGGGTGTTTTAACACCTAGTGCCCTAAAGCCAACTGTTTGGGAGTCACTGGCCCAAAGCTCGCTACATGGATCAAAGATGCCTGCAAAAATATATATATCTAAAGTCTGAGTAATTAAGTCCATAGGGTTGTCTTAACACCTGGTGCCCTAAAGCCAACTGGTTTGGGAGTCACCGACCCAACACTCGCTACATAGATGGAAGATATTGTATATAAATAAAAAAAATCAAAAATCAAAGAAAAAAATCAGAAAAATTATTCCATTGCTACAAAAGGTGTGAATTCTGATAAAACTTTAGGACACAAATATTACTCTCTTATCAACTGCACTTGTGACTATTGTGGGAAAAAATGAGTTGATTAATATTTTGTCGGCTGTGTATATGGAGAATGGTAAATATAATAGGACAATTTACTTATTCGGTAATTTAGAGCGAAAGAAAACAACTAGTAACTTGGAGTAGAAGTTTCACCTGATTAGTCACTAACTTCTTATTCTCTTTTCGCTTGTCTTTTGCTTTTGTGTGCATTAGTTTCACTACATTTTTACTTTTGTAAAATTTTGTGGGTATCATTGTTGTAAACCCTCACGAGACTATAACTCGTCCACTAGGGACACCTAGGGGTTTAAAGCCTTGTTGCATATACTAAATGCAACCGTGATCCCAACGAAAGTGGCTTAGTTTAATTTAATTGTTTCTTGTATTTTATTTTGTTGTTTTCTCGAGGACAAGCAAAATATTAGGTTTGGGGGTGTAATGAGCGAAAAATATATCAATATTTACCGCCCATTTTAGTTAATATTTTGTTTAGTTTCTCGGTTTGATGAACGTTTTGATGTATTTTAGTTTATTTTGCAGATAAATAATATTGGGACACAATGAAATCATTTAGGACGAAATGTGGGTCAAATAAGGGTAAAAATTGGACTTGACATATTAATTTTGGAGATTGGAAACTTGAAAGGGCGTTTTAACGAAGTGCAGTTTTGGAAATTCCAATTTTAATCATCTGTCGTATTTCGGGCATAACCTGTTACTCCGATATCAGATTGAGCTGATTCAAGTTCCAGATTAAAGAAGACTCAAAGATGTACAACTTTGAAAGACAAAATAATTTCGAATTCTGAATAGTTCATGCCCGAAATTGATGAACTATACAGAAGTGTGTTGTGTGTAATTATTAAAGTCATTTTCAATCATTTTCAAAGAAAAAAAATAAATTAATAAATAAATAATAAAAATTATCAAATCACCACCAACATGATAAGCAATTAGTGGAGCAATTAATAATGGATTTGGTGGAGCAATTAGTGGAGCAATTAGTAACGCATTTAATAATGGATTTGGTGGAGCAATTAGTGGAGCAATTAGTAACGCAATTAAAATGGATTTGGTGGATGATTTGATGGAGGTAAAATTTTGCAATAATACCAAGCCATTTCATTTGTAAATTCATACTTTCTTCTAAGGAATTCCTTAATAATACTAAGAAGATTGTATCTTATTTGTTTATTTACAGCTTTCAGTAATTAATTTCCGCTTTCGCACTTTCTTTTCTTTACTTTTCAGTTTTTACTTTCCGCAATTTACTTTTACGTACAGTACTTTTCTTTCTTTAATTTTCAGTTTTTACTTTTCAGTAATGAGGAGGTAAATCCCCTTTGTTGAGGTAAAAGGTAAAACTTTTATTACTAATATTTAGATTAATCTCCCTTAATTATAATATATAAACTAGTTAAAACCTGACTTAACGAGGATACCGCCATATTGGTCGGTTGATATTATTTAAATTGGTTTTAACCTGACTAAACTGGATACCGCTTGATTGGTCGGTTGGTATTAATTATTATTTGACTTAATCTGGATACCGCCTATATGGCTGGTTGGTAATTATCATGCAATTTATATATTATATTAAGGGAGATATCTAAAATAGAAGTAATAAAAGTGGATCATTTTACCTCAGCATTTTCTTTTATTATACTTTTACTTTATTTACTTTTCAGTAATTTACTTTCAGCATTTACTTTCAGCAATTTACTTTCAGCAATTTACTTTCAGCATTTACTTTCAGCATTTACTTTTCAGCATTTAATTTTCAGTATTTACTTTGTCATTTACTTTTCAGCAATTTAATTTTCAGCATTTTACTTTATGTCTTTTATTTTATTTAAGTTTTTACTAGCCTTAGTTATGTGTCGTAACTAAGTTAGTTATCTGGGGTTGTGATGAATTCTAATATCACCGGTTTATAAGCGGTTATTTTATAGTTTGGGTAATTTAAAGGTTTACTTATTAAGTCTTAAGTTTAATGCTTCTTGTTGTCTGATCACCAATAAGATTGATGTGGTAAATCTAAAATAAACTTGACAAATGAATTTTAGGTTTCAGCCTTAGACTTAATAGCCCACGATCTTCCTTGAGGATAGATAACCCTTTAATAGATTTACTTACAGGATAGACATATACCTGTCGGGCGGGGGTAGCCATAATTGGAACTTAAACTTAATGAATCCAGATAATTTGTTTGACATAGACATATGGTTCAATTGGGTTAAGCTGGGTATTTGCGTCTGACCTTCGACAGAGGCTTTCGCATAATTTAGTGTTCCAGGTTAGTAAACCGATTTATTACACAAACATGAAATAACCACTTCATCTTTAAAATGATATTGGAAGAAATCACAACCCTAGATAGTTTTTAATATTGAATTTTCTTAAACCTACTTTCAAACAATTTTATTTACTTGTTTTTAAATTTAAAATCTTCACCATTTCAAATCAATCAATCAACCACTTAGATAGTAGTAATCATTTGACCTCATAAAATTAATAGATTATCTATTAAGTCCTCGTGGATCGATACTTTTTATACTACTTGAACGATACGTGCGCTTGCGTTATACGTGAGTGTTTACGCCGGTCAATGGACCCGGACGACCCGGGTCTGGGTAGACCCGGGTTCGGAATTAAAAAATCTGGACCCGGGTCTTAAAAAATTAGACCCGGGTGAATCCGGATTCGGACTCGAGCTCGCACGGGTCTGGAAAAAAAATACAAAATAATGGAAAATACAAAATAATATGCATATATATATATATATATTATATATATATATATATATATATATATATATATATATAGAATATAATTAAAAAAATATAAAAGAATTGAAATAAAACTAATAAAATTGACCAAATCCAAATATAAATATAAAATTAAAAATTAAAAAAAAAAAGTAACCCGGGTATCCGGATCCGGACCGGGTAGACCCGGGTCAGGACCCAGATATATTTACCCGGGTTCGAAACCGGACCCGGGGTGACCACATTGCTTCAGGATCCGGACCCGGATCCGACCAGACCCGGGTCCGGATCCGAATTTTACCATTCCTAGTCAGTGGTATCCAGAAATTTCAGTCAATGGGGGCAAAAAAAATTTCTTACCAAAATAATATATAATGAATTCATATATTTTTTTTTTTTGAAATTACAAAATGATCCCTATATTTTTGAAAATTATGAAATGTCCTTAGTTTCTAAACTTATAAATTAACCCAAAATTTTCAGAATTATATTTTTATCCATAATTTCTAAAAATACCAATTTACCCTAAAAATTTAAGTAAGAAATTATTTTTAAAATTATGTATTTAAGTTTATGTAGTATATTTTATACCTAATTTCGGCTAATTTATTATAGATTTGATCACTTTTTTTAATTAAATTATTAAAAGCCTAGTGCTAAAATGCAACATTGTGCTTTGAACAACTATAAATAAAAAATAAATATACAAAAAATATATACAAAATTATTATATTTATATTAATATGTGAATATTTTATACATAACAACTATATAAGGTGTGGTTTTGTAAAAGAATCACTACAAATATATCAATAAATTAGAATATCAATAACCAAACCTAAGTATAAACATAGTAGTTTGTAACTTTCCAAAAAAAAAGGGTATAAACATAGTTATTTTTATTTTTATTTTTATTTAAATGTAATGAAATCACTATTCTTTTGTAAATGGAAAAACACATAAATGAGTAGATTTAAAATGAAAAATAGTCAATTATATATACACACATAAATTAAATATAATTATTTTAGGTTTAAGAAATAAGATTGATACGTATTGGAATTTTTTTAATTAATTTGGGCTTGGGCCTACATATTATGTTAAAAAATACAACTCAAAAATTTTTAAAAATAATATATTTATGAGTTTTGTTTAATTATTTATATTTTTTAATATTAATATATATATGAAATTAAAAAAAAAACTAATAGTTGCCCCCACTAGGCCTTAAGTGGCTCCGCCACTGTCCCTAGTCATGCCATCTATCTGACTTCAACATCTCTAGGCCATTGATCCCTCTTCATTCTATTTTTGGCAAATACAAACCACATTCTACCTCTCCTCGATATTTAAACTTTCTCGGAGTGAAAAAACCATCCTCAAACACACACAATATACATTGTATGCATATATGTGTTTGTTAAGGGAACGAATTAAAATTAAACGCATGTGAAAACATGTCGATATATTTTTATTAGTAAATAATTAGTTTAAATCATAAAATGGGCCATATAGGTTGGAATCCTACAATTATTAAATAAATATATAATTAATATTGTGAGCTAGTTTTGACTTTCCTAACTAAAATTCATATACTAATTTTTTTTTTTTAAAATGATCATAACATAACCAAACAAATAAATGATTTATCTCATAGTTCATTTATTATAGAGTTCAATGTAATTAATAACCCACTTTTGTATGTATGCAACATAGTTGAAATAAAAATATTATGAATCTTTGGATTATTTCATCAATTTTTTTAATTTTTTTTTTTTTTTGGGATTCTTGGGCATAATTGAAGATCTCTTTAGTCTTTACATTATGTCTTCATCCTTAATATAATATTAATAGTTGGACTTTTGTTAAGCACACCATAATTCATACAATAATTTTTATTTTTTATTTTGGATAAAAGAATATGATTCCTTTAGCAGCAACAATGACCTCTGTTAATGGAGTTTTGGTCCTCCTTTTTCTATAATTTTTTTTCTCTGTATCTTTCTAAAATTAAAATGAAAATTCGATTCTTTTCTTTTATTTTCCTGTATTTTCTTACTAAAAAATTAATTTTTTTTTTTGTTAATGCGACATGGAATAATATTTTTAAAAATTAAATTGTAAATAAAGTATGTATATACATCAAAATCAGAAAACGGTAACCGTTGCTTTTATTTGTTCCATTGTCACTTATTTTTGAACGGAACAAATTCACATTGAAATGTTTGATATAAAAAATTATGATCTTTAGACAAATGCATAAGAAAATTATTATTATTATATTGTATAGATTATGATGAATTATCATAGTTGTGTTTATGGTTTTTAATTACTTTTTGGAATGGATTTGGATTCGGTATTGAACTGAGTTTTCTGTTTAGTTTATATATATATATATAAATTAATAAGTTAAAGCACTTAATCCAAATTCTCTTGGAATATAATATCACAATCTAAATGATGTAATATGGCATCTTCACAAGTCTTACACTACTTGAGCGAGATTATTGATTACTTGTTTTATTATATTAAATTCTACTTTAATTTCGTTTAAAAAAAATCCATTTTAATTTTGAAATTCAAACTCCAAAATTTTTAAATATTTCAAGACATGTTACTGGTCTAACATCATGAGAGAAGAAGTGAAAATGCATTTAAAAATATCACATTTATTCGGATTTATTTGTTATAATATCCTTAATGTTTTATTTTTAAGAAATAAAGAAAGAAAGAAAAGGAAATTATTCAATTTCCACTCTAAAAATAACAAAAGTTCACAAATATATAATTATATGATTTCCACCCTAAAAATATTGAAAGTTCAAGAATTATTACAATAATTTTTTTAATTATCATTTTTTCACATAATATATATTATACAATTTTCACTCGAAATTACAAATACCCTTATAAAAATTTATCAATTTTCCATCATAAAAATTGAAATATAAGAGAAATACTTTAGTTCCTACAAATCACTTTTTATTATTATCATTATTATTGGAAGTGGTTTAAGTGACAAAGAATAGAAGAGTGGGTAGTGGTGTGATGCAATAATGATAAAGATTGATGCCAAACAGTATAATAATAATTATTATTATTATCATATTCATCATGATCTCCAATGAAATTGAAACCAATTGTTGTCCTCAAATCAAATCAAGGCTCTGAAGTCCATGCCCTAAAATCTATATATATTGATTCCAAAGATTTGACAAATCATAATATGGTTACTAGTGGTGGTGGTGGCACATATGCTAATGCCCAAATCAAAATTCCCTTTATAATCCCATTGCCCCCTAATCTAAACCTAAACACCCCATAAATGAAAAAGGAGAGAGAGAAAAAAAAAAAAAAAAAGTAATTTAAGAGTCAACAATAAAAATGTTTAGTGGCACAACAAAACAAAACTAAACATACCTCATAAGCAAAGCAAAGCAAAGCAAAGCAAATAACAAATCCAAAGCTTTCATTCTTCTTTCTTCTTTCTTCTTGACCAACCCAAAAGAATTCATTCAATGGAGAATAGAAGCAAGAAGCCATCATCTCCCATGAACTCACCAAGAAGTGGTTCTAGCAACAATGGGATGATGGTCCAAGTCAATAACAGTACTCCACCACTCACACCAATTCCAATCTCAAGATCTTCAGAAGCCAATCCTTACCCAACAACTTTTGTACAAGCTGACACTAACAACTTCAAACAAGTTGTTCAATTTCTCACAGGCTCCTCTGCAAAACAAGCTTCTACTACTACTACTACTACTCCATCAAAGCTAACAGATCATCCAACCACTACCAACAACAAATCCTTTGTTATCCCACCAATCAAAACCACAGCTCCAAAGAAACAAAGCTTTAAGTTATATGAAAGAAGAGCCAACAACAACTTCAAAAACAGTCTCATGATGATCAACACTTTGGCTTATAACAATGATCATAATTGTTCCTTCTCTCCAAAGACCAATAATTTTAATATGCCTGCTGCTGCTGATCAGATTTTGTCACCAAGCTTGCTTGATTTTCCTAAACTTGCACTCACTAGTCCTGTTACTCCATTAAATGCAGACCCTTTTGATAAATCATCACCTTATTTGAGAGGAAACTCATCATCTTCTTCATCATCATCATCAGAAGAAGAGAGAGCAATTGCTGAGAAGGGTTTTTATTTGCATCCATCACCAATATCAACTCCTAGAGATCATGAGCCACAGCTTTTAACACTCTTTCCTTTAACTTCTCCTAGAGTTTCTGGCTCATCTTCTTGATTTCGAGAATTATTTTGAACTGTACAAGAGCAAGGCTACTACTACTGATCAGGAACAGGATCTTTGTTTCCATTGTACAATTTGATCTCTTTATCATGTTATGGTTAATCTTCTTTATTTTTCTTTTCTTTTCTTTTATTTATTTTTTTTGGTCTGACATCTAAAATTCTAAATAAGTGCTTAATTTCTATGATTGGTGCTTTTGTTTTTTAAATTTTCTTTTTATTTTTGTATGTTCTATATCTGAGGATGAACTTTTTTGCAACCCAAAGGTTATTCAAATATAATCTAGACGGGTAAAACTGCATACATATTAGATTCTCTCCATCGTTCACAGTGTGAAACGTTTTATATATCTGGATTGGTAAGCATACATGATTTTTCATGTTTCTCTCTTGTTTTGAATGATCTATGTGCAAATTTAAACTTGTAAAACATTGAAATATGAATACAATATGATTTCATTTGGTGTAAAATTATTATAATTGTTTCAATAATGTTTGTATTTGAGTCTTAGACTCTCTATGTAACTGTTGGCAATTGAAGAAAATGTTGTATAAAAAGTAATCATACTCATACAATTGCAGAGCCTTTAAGGAAGGAGTGGAGCAATTACTCATGTTCAATAATAAAAAAAAAGACCCTCAATACATCAGTCTTATCCGTGCTCAATCCAGATATTTATTAAAATTACTCTACAAATTATTGAAAAGATTGATTTGTTAATAAGATAATTTTGATTTATTTCTTTAAAATAAAGAGTACATTATTTTTTTTGTGAAAATCAAAATTTACTCTTATTTAATCAATATTTTGGATACGCCGCTGGACTCAAATGCTATAGATTACACAATCTTGTTCCATGTATTTGATCCATATATTAAGTGAATTTTCTCAGTGCAGTGTCAATAGAATTTCCCAGGAAAATATAACTTTTTTCCAAATTTTTCCATATGAAAATGACCTGAGTTGATGAGAGGAGACTTGCAGACCAAAACTTGACAAGGAGACAGACAATATTGTACATCTAAATTGTTGACTTAGCTACAGCTGAACAAGAAAAATGAAGTATCTTAAACTTAAAGAGAGAGACTCAAAATTGAAAATTAATAAAACTTTTAAGCACTTTTCCAAATTTCTAGCCTTCATGTTCAACAATTTGGCCCAACTTTGTTGAAATTTTTACATGCCTAACAATCGGTAGAGTTGGTTAGAAACCTACATGTGCAAATTCCTAACGTAGCTTATCATATTTTAATTCTTCAATCAATTATCTCAACAAATCTCACATCTATTTTTGTTTTGATTTTTTTTTTTTTTTTTTTTTTAATCTTTTGTTTAGAAGATTTTTAGCCATTTTCTTTCTATGCTCTAGGGTTATATCATGTTTTAATAAAACTATAGATTCATTTTGAACCGATTTCAATATTTTCGGGGAGAGATTTCTGATTCCCTTTTGGTGTTCAATAAGAGATCGAGTTCTCTTGGAATGGTTCTGTTGAAACATGTGCAGAATAAGAAAAATATCACCGTTCACTATGAAAATAAAATAGAAACTGGGTTGAGTCACGGACCAGGTCATTCTCTTTAAGACGTTTTGCGGTTATACCCAGAGTGTGTGCTTACAGTAATTCGGCCCTGACGTCCCCAGATTAAAACAAGCCCAGAAAATCTTTATCTCAATCGATTTAGCACAAAAACGATTGATAAAAACGATTGATATGCTCACACTGAAAATAATTTGCTCGGAATCTCAAGTACACAAGATACCATTTGGGGTTCAAACCCAATTTACAATATAACACCTTATAAATAATAAATTGATATTGTAACTTTCCATTACGAGAGGAGGTAGTAAATGATGGTTTCAAAATAAATTTATAATTCCCTAATAAATAATCATTTTTATAACAACTCTATATTTAAAACAAACTTGTAACTCCTCATCTAAAATTCGTATGAATTACTGGTTATTACCTTTGAGTGTTCAACCAGAGGTTGAGCCCTCTACAACTTCCAAGAGAAAAAAAAAAATTAGAAATAACAGTTTTTCTCTATAATTTTCAGTTTTTTACTAATTACTTTCTCTAGTTTTCATAATACTCTTACTCTGTTACTTTTGATATTAACAATTTCAGTGTAAAAATCAAGAATTTTTTTTGTCATTGTCCTATGTTATAATGTTTGTTTAGGTATGCCATTTTTTGTTTTTATGTTATTTTCTTTGATTTGAAAGAGATGATGATCATCACAGTTTTATAAAAAGATGAGAACAAAAGAAAAGTTGGAAGCAAAAGTGGAAAATTGTTATGATGGTGATTGAAAAAGATAGCAAAGAGAAAGAAAGAGAAAGTAAGATCTAGGTAATTAGAAAACAAAAATGATAAACGTACAAATTTTTTTCCTGAATTTCTTCCCTACTCCTTCACTGTTGTTACAGTGAGCTACAGTACCTAACTGTAACAACCGTAAGGGAGTAGGGAAGAAATTCGGAAAATAAATCTGTATGTATATCATTTTCCATTAGAAAAAAGCAAAGGAAATGTAAGAGGCTTTTTTCTGGGAGTTTTTTACATTGGACAGAGTCTCCTTGATCACTTTTAGATGCAATTTGGATACCCTCTAGCAACTCATTTTTGCCATTGGCCTCCTTTTGCTAGTTTCTATTATTAGAATCTTCAAGATTCTCTAATCTTTAATCAAATGATACTAACTATTGGAATTTAAATACTATTTTCAAGTTATATTATATATATTTAATAATCACACATTACCTTACGTCGTTAATGTATTCATAAAGCATATATTAACACAATAAAGGACTAACAACATTCTATATGAATATATAACTACACATGATGAACTCGTTCTTAACGACTGCAGTGACACATCATCTCCTCGATCCATGTCTCAAGATCAACTATGGCTCACAAGATACCAGATAAAAAAAAAAAAAAACAAATTTAAATTTCCGTTTATCCAGTTAATCTGGTATTTTATGGATGTGTTTTTATTTTAATCTATACATTAATCTCTACAGAAAACCCAAATCTAACATGTTGACTTGCAACATTTCATTTCATGTTATTTTTCGGTACATTTTATATTAAACATAAATGATAAAACAGGTATCAAAATGCACACAGCCTCAAAATAACTGGGTATGGAAATTAAACAAGCAACCACTTGCTTTAAATACAAGGACATTATTGACTTAGAAAGGGCTCACAGAGTCACAACAGAAGAGTAATGGCAGTATTTCTGTTTATAGTTCAACTGCAACTGTCACATTTGATATGATTATAGACGCGGTTGCGCTTTCAGATTTCTGCAAAAGAATTGATCGTCTTGAAGCCGTGATTTTCGGGAAGAGGTCCATTTCCTGGCCGGACTGAAATTATCACCTCCAAACCTAAATGAGGGATCAAACCAAAATAAACATCAATATCTACTGATGATACGAACACTAAATCACCTTTTCTCTCAAGACTAACAGTAAAAGTTCAATGGTCTTGTACAAATACAGTAGAGAACACGAAACACGCTGCTTTAGTGACGAAACTTATGCAATAATGTTTTGAAAATAATTTAATTTATAATATATGATAAGTGCGCGTTATTAGGTTGTAATTATGTTGTTTCAAAAAGGTAAAAATATTAAACGGGTGAATCTGGACGTCATTTAACTTGCTTATGGACGTACATTGCAAATGAACCCTTTTAATGACAGTGCATGCATCCAACCATTTAAAAATAAAATATTACAAACAGCTCATTACCTGCAGCTTTTGCGGCTGTAGCTTCTTGATAGACATCTGTCACGAATACAATTTCAGAAGGCTTATCAACTCCCAAAGAGTCTGTGATTTCAACATAACTGCGTGTCTCTCTTTTGTTCCTGCAGGCAAGACAGCGAATGAGTATTTACCATTGCTCAAGACGCAGGAGGCAGCAAGAAAGTTAAAAGTGAAAGAAATGCCAATGGAAGTTAAAGAACTTACCCAACTGCAGTGTCAAAAAATCCAGATAAATATTTTCTCAAGTCTCCGAAGTTTGAATTTCCAAAAATAAGCCTTTGTGCCAACCTGCTACCACTAGAATATATGTACACCTGCACCAGTTACAGAAATAGCAATTAACACCGCTGGTGAACCTAACATCAAATGCATTTAGAGAATCAGATAGTTGCATGGCAAGAAGCTCAACTGTATCAAGAACAATTCTAGTGAGCGTCTAAAAAACATTCAACTGTGAGTTAGTCGTATTTATGATATTGGGATATCATATTTGTTACCATACAGATTGACATGGTTACGTTAGTATGAAAATAACAGAAACCTTCCAGTACATATATCACACAACAATCAACAGCAACAGCATGATAGCACATCCGAATAGAGATGGAGAAACACACAAGTTAAAGCCGTATCCACAAGAAAATGGAAAGAAGTCACAACCTTCGTTCCAAAAGAATGCCACTTTTCAAGGGCTTCTGGTACATCATCAAAAACTACTCCTTCCAATTCGTTATTCTTAAAACCAGTTCTCCATATATGACCCTGCATAAATAAGTATCAGATATAAACAAATCCAAGCTCCATTGCAAAAATATGTTTTCTGAAACAAATTTTGCTTACTTGCAATTGTTTTAGAGCGGTGATTTTTCGATCAGCCTTTATCATTGCTTCCACATTAGCAACTAAAGCTGCTATTACCTCCTCTTTCTCAGCATCACGGGGAGGGATAGGTACAGCACCAGAGACTCCTTGTTGCAGATCATCTTCAACCTGAAACAAGAATTTTAAAATGTTGTGGAAGAATAGATTTGGGTACTCCAAAACCGTTTTATCTATTGAAAATGCATATTACTAAAAAACCAACAACTTACTTGAGAGCGCAACAACTTGATATCATCTTGAGTTTCTGCAGTATCATATGTTGCAGACAAATGCTTCCCAACATTGTTACAAGCATATGGAAAGAGGACCTCACTAACAAATGAAATGGGAGTAGTAGTCCCTTCGATGTCAAGTACAACGCAACGCTGCAACCATATCATTGAAAAATGAAAAAGTAATTCTGGCAATATAAAGCATCATTTTAAATTTTCTTGAATTGCCCAGCCCAAAGACACAAACGGTCTTCAAAGCCAATCTGATTTTTACTACCAGAAGAGAAGAAGAGTTAATGATAAGTCCAAAACCTCAATCGACCTCTTGGAAGGTAAAATTCTTACAGGGAATGGACCAGAACCATAATCTGAGCCTGCAGTCACTGCCTTTGCAGCCATAGTTATGCTGCCATTACTTCCTAAACCTCCTTTAAAATTGCGAATTGGACCATGGTTTGGAGTAGACCAGTCTAGACCCAGTTGATGAAGTTTGATAGCAGCATCAAAGAGATAGTGATAACATTCAGCCTGAAGAATATGCAACCAAGTACGAGAAAGAATACACGTTATATGACTATATAGACAAAGGAACTCAACTTACTACTTTCACTATAAAGAATACATCAATACATATGCTCAAGAAAATAATAGGGATAGTTATGAAGTGGTTGAGACACTAATCTTTAGAGATAAAGAAGGCTGTGAACATTCTGAACATCAATTCCTAGATTTCAAATATATTTCATATTTTTTTCCTTTCTTTTCATATATGCAGACCAAAGCTGTTACAGTCGATGTTCCTTCCAGAAGGGAACTATTAAGGTATAAGTTGAACAAGTTAAATTAAGGTGGCAAGTAGTGAGTAATTGTAATCCCCAATGGGAATCTTCTTAGTTCTTGGACACACAGCAAAAACTCGAATGTGACAATAGTAATTGGAAAATTAGCAGAAGGGAAAATAAAGAAGATTAAAAAAAAAAAAATCCTTAAGACCATTTAGTCCAATAGATCAACTTGACTCGAATCTATTCATAAACAGCAGAAACCTGAGTTTTAGCATTGATCCAGGAGTCTCCCCAAACGTATATGCCATGATTACGAACCAGCACAGCTGTTGCTTTTGGATAGGCTTCTATCTGAAAAACCGAAAAGGAAAGTCCAATCAGCATAATGCAACATTTTACGTGAAATGAAGAATATCTTTGGAAGGAAAATCAAAACAAACAAAATCATAGAAGGCAAGTCTCTCTGTAATCATCCAAAGATATTTAAACAGTAGAAACATGCCTTATTGGCAAGTAGAATATGCTGACTGGCAAGTAGAATATGCTGACTATGATTTCTAGGCAGAACTAAATGTAACAAACTAATCATACCGCTTTAGCAAGAGAATCAGTGAGCTCATTTTCATAAGCCGTGTTCTCTATAATTGGAACCACAAGTTCATCATAGTAACCATGCCCTTTGATTCCTTTTATCATCTCCATATGAGTTATCTGTAAGCTTGCAAAAAATAAAAGCAAATCAAAATTAAAAAGGCAACAACTATGAGTTGATGAATGCATTTATATTTGCTAAAGAGGGTAATCAGTCATGAACTTATGATCTGGTCTTTCCCAGCACATGCGCAGCTCTTGATAAGACACTTAACTCATCACCATCTTTTAAATACTGTAACAGAGGAAATAGTTGATCCTTTGGAAATTAATGGATGGCATTACCCAGAATTGTTGTCAACATAGCACTGTGGAAGTTAACAGCACCATATTCTAAACCTGATCCTCACATATGTGGATAACTCACGCTTTGTAGTACCTTCCCAAAGGATTTCACAAGTTTCTCAAAAAGAGAGTTCACCAGCAACAAAATCTCACCAAACAACTTCAGAAGGGCAGAAGGAGCAGGAGGAGGTGAAGAAAAAAGAGAACATAAAGATGCTATAAAGAAGAAAGGAACACGAGGAAAAATGCAGGAAAAAAAATTGTACAGTTAGTTAAAAGCTAGAAAATTAAAAACTTACACGAAATTCTTTTGACATTGGATTGATCATTGTCACAAGACAAGATTCTATCCCATGGCTGTGGATAACAGCTCCGGCATCACGCATCTCATATGCCTGGATGACAAAGGAAATAGTTTTAGAAGGAAAATCAAAATAATCCAAACAGAAAAATTGAATAAAGGTTATCCTAATGAAATACTTCTTACTAAGGTATTTATAAAGAATGAGAAAAGTCATATACAAACAGGGCCCTAAATAATTGTTTAATTAAGCCAGGAGGAAGATCTATGGTTTTAGTCTGAATCTTCTTCTTCTTCTTCTTCAATTTCTCTTTCTCCAGATCATAAATACGAGCAGGTGGAAAGTAAATGAGGGATATTTTAAATGCCTCACAAGACAACAGTTCACAGTTATTTGATTTCTTGACTAGTCAAGTAATCATTGATTAATAGGAGAACACTGAAACTGCAAATTACAGGATTGTCTACTATCAGTTTGCACAAACCATTTTAGACTCCAGGATCCTTGTGACATGTTCATCAAATTTCAGAATACATCACTTGAATTCCACAGAAACTCCAAGTATAATGCCCTTTACTATCAAATTTACATTAGTTCAAGCCACGGCAGAGCAAAGAGCTTCAAACAATAACTTAAGCTCCCATTATATTAACACAATAATCAAATAGTAATAAGATCAACATGCTTGGATTAAATTACAACAATAGAACAGCCCAAATTCAAGTTTAAATTGCTTTCAGAGCAAATCAAACTTTGTAGTGATTTATTAGTACCGAAATGAAGATGAAGCTTAACTGATACCTTCATGAAAAGTGGAGCACAATCAGAACACTTGGGTGGCTTATGTGGGTATGGTTTTGGAGATGGTGAAGACAAGAAAGTCCCATTACCAGATAACACATACATGTCCTCTGGTTCCATTCTCTCCTTTTGCACACCTATCGTCATGCCAATCCAAACAGACAGTGGGATTAAATTTTGTACCAAAAGATCAACAATAAGGAAATATATGTAGACGTTATTGACCATGAATAACAATTACCCCGTAATAAAAAATTCAGAAGAAATGAATAAACTCATGATTAAGCTACATAATACATACATAGAAATCTAACAGTATGCAATACTGAACAATCAAATCCAGAAAACAAAAAGCATATGAGAATTTAGAAATCATATAACCTAGCTTGAGAAATAGAAACCAGCGAATCGGAGAAACAGAATGGCATGACCTACCATTTGAGCATGAGCAGCACGTACAATGGACCAACACAGAACAACACATTGACTCAACTTTGATATAAATTAAACATTACCAAAGATTAAAAAGATAACCATACATGGCTTGCTTGATTAAAAACGGCAATCCAGGAATCTAAGAAACAAAGAATAGACAACAAAGATAATTGAGTTGAAGAACAGACACAAGCGAACACAAAACAGAATACAGAATTACACAGCTGAGCTAGACACTAGATACTGAGAAATTATTCGACAGAGAAAAAGTATAGGACTAATTGATATTTGAGCTCTTAAGTCAAATTTAATTAAAAAAAGGAAAAAAAATATGAGAGAATGAGAAATTAACAGAATCTCAAACAGACAGAGAACCAAATGAAAATCGGTAAGCTGTACAAAGTAAATCAAAATACAAAGTTGCCAACTGAAGTTAATCAAAAATCTAAACTTCACCAGCTAAAGAAAATCAAAATACAAACTTCACCAACTGAACTCAATAAACACAAAATTGATCAGATAAAAAATACCCAGAAACCAAAAATGCAAAACAAAAAAATAATTTTAAAAAAAGGTAAAAAGGGTATGAAGAGAGAGTGAGCAGAGACCAGAAGGTGACATGAGGATGAGCTGTTGAGGTTTAGGGATGGAGTCATCATGGACCTTGATGGTGATGCTTCCACCTGTCCCAGACACCCATCCAAGGGTGTAGAATTGACGGCAGAGCTCTGATATCAACACTCTCGTCTCTTTCACCACTTTGCTTTCCAAATAAGCCTGCGTCTGCGTTGCTGCCACCTTCGCTCCTCCTCCGTTCACTCCCAACGTTGCCATTGCTTTGCTTTTTTTGAACACCCAAAACAGAAACAAAGATAACAAAATTAGGAAAGTGCTTTTTTGAGCTTATAATTGTAATATGAGTAATGATGAATCTATTAATTCTGTCGTGATGAAGAAAAAAAAGGGATGCGTTTTTATTTTTATAAAGATATATTTTCGTCAGAGAGAATACAGGGTGTTCGTGTGTGACTGAAATTGTATGTTTGATTCTGTTATAATAAATGTGAAGAAGTTATTTTGTGACTGCGGATATAACATATGGATCCTTTTTTTTTTTTTTTATTAAATAAAATATTTTTTTTTTCTTTTAAAACTTTTCTGGCATATGTTTGATTATCGGGGATTTAGTGATGAGCTTAGTTATGTTAATTTCTTTTATAATTTTCTAGCATTGTAATATCTCACATTAATCCGGAGAGATCTTAGGCGTGTGTTTATTAATAAGAGATCTTTCTACTAGTTAGAAACATCTTCGGTGGGGTTTAGGCCCATGCCAAAAACAAAAAGGGTTAGAGGGCCAATCTCTAAACTGCCAAAGCAGATAATATTTGACTAGTTTGGGCAGATCTTATAAATAGTATCAGAGTTAGATCCCAAAAATATGCATTTAGGTCCATGTCAAAAATAAAACTGTGAGGGGCTATGTTGCTAGACCAATTATAAAGCTGCTAAAGCTGATATTATCTGACTAGTTGAGTTGGACTTCACAAACCCCAAGAATGGTGAATTATAGAATCTCACATTGATTGAAATGGGTCTTGAGTATTTACTTATAAGTAAGAAATTTCATCAACTACTTAGAGATCTCTTGGGTGGGTTTAGGCACATGCAAAAAATAAAATCGTGAGGGACCAAAGCTTCGAAGTTGGGACACCCTAAGCCATCAAAGCAGACAATATCTTTGATGCATACTCTGATACCAAGAATAAGCATTTTCGGTGGCCTTGGACTCATGTCAAAAATAAAACCGTAAGGGGTCATAGGACCAATTGTTGGGTCAATCCATGTACTGCCAAAATGAATAATATATAAGCATACTTGTATTATTAGTAATTAATAGTTAAAATTCAATTATATATAAATTATTATTCAATAACTAATAATCAATAATCACAAATCGTAAAAACCATAGCTAACACTAAATCTTACTCATTTGCGAAATATAATCTTAGTGTTGTTTTATTTATTTATTATTCACACAATTATTGAGGGATTTGAACTCTTTCCCTTATAGGTAAAAGAAGGATGTGCCGATTAACCAAGAAGTTGTTGAAGCATTAAATTATATTCCCTGAAATTTATAGACAAACTAAGGCCTTATTTAAGAAAATATAAAAACTCAAGGGATTCGAATGTTATTTCCCATTTTTGATATTTGTCAAAAGTTGACAATTTGATTTTGTTTTTTTGTTTTGGACTTTGATAAGAGTAAGAATTAATTTAGGGTAAATAGGTGATTAATGTGGTGGTTAGATTTGCATTTGCATTGGTTAAGAGTGGAGTTATTGCAGTCAAAGGCTACAAATTAAAAATGGTATTTTCGGATTCCGGTGAATTAAATTCCATTTTTTATTTATTACTAGGTGTATGATATAATAATTACTATTAAAAATTGGTATAATAAATTTTACCAGCTTTCTATAATTAAATAAAAAAATTGGTTCATTAACATCAAGTCTTAATTAATTATGGAGAATTGTTTATGCAAAAAAAAAAAAAAAAAAAATTCCCTCAATGAGTCAACTTAACAAAATCTATGAACCTTTCTTGGAATAATTTATTTCAGTGGCATGGGAAATGCCAACACCCATCAACAATTGGGGTTGAAATATGATATTCAGTTCCCAATGCCAACACTCATCATTCAAGATTCCATTATTTATGTTGGGAGAAATGATCCAAAAAAAAAAAAAAAAAATCACTGAGAGACGTAATTTGATGGTGTAAAATTCGGGATTTCATATTGAGGTTCTGTGTTCGAATTCAGAAAATGTGTTTTTTGTAAGAGCATGTACATGCTCCGTTTAAACCTGTAATAAGTGATTTGGCGGTGTGGCTTCTAACGATTTAAAAAAAAAAATTGGAAAAAAATTGAAATAATTTATGTTGACATTAACAATTTTCAAGTTTTACTGAACTTTCGTAGAAAAATGAGAATTTCCAGTTCATTAGTGATGTTGATTGGACTGACAAGATTATATATACTTGCTTAACTCTCTGAAAGTTCCACAATTCTTCCAAGCTTGAAGATCATAGCTTGGCACAAGTACAGTTTCTAAATTTTCAAATCACCTAATTAGGCATGTAAAATGTATACACGTGTGTTAAGAAACTTCGTCAAACAGAACCGAGGTTTCTATATGTGTTGAGTAATTCTTTGATGCAACGGAGGTATGAATGACGTGGTACCACCAACGAATTAGAAAATGACATGTATAATTTAATACCTATTTTTTAGTTGTTTTTTAATTTTTTAGCACGCGTGGCAATGGATGATTGACTTGTTGCATGGATGATGTGGTACCTCTGTTCCATTGTAGATTTTCTCGTGTTTGTTCATAGGAATGTTCAGTTTAGTCCAACTTCTGCATAATGTTATCAGTACGAGGGTGATGGCTTGGCAAGAGATACCGCAGGTTATGCCGATCCACAAACCCTGTTCAAACATAACGTGATTAAGAACCTGTTTGGAAGTGTTTAAAATCATATTAAAAATATTTTCTCAAGATTAAAATTATTTAAAATATTTTGATAATATGTTCAAAACCGCTAATAAGTAATCCGTGTAATGAACAAACTGCTACAGTTAATGGTTGTATCACCTTAGCATAAAGCTTCAACTTAAATGCAAGTACTGCTGCAATGGGGATACCAATTAAATAGAATGTTGCCACTCCTGCACCCATTACCCCAGACTTTAATCAGAATTTTGATTTTTGACGCTTACATATATAAATACTATTCGGATTGACGCTCCGAGCATAAACCTGATAAGACGCCTTGCACATAATCAAACGTTATAGAGATGGCAAGAAGGGGTGTCAAGGTGGCAAATTTGTTTTTTATTTGATGGCTGTCACTGAAGAAGCCAGCCCATATGTAATGACCAAAACACAGAGCCAAAACTACTACAAGTGCAAGGATGACAGAGAACTTGATAGTCACAGCCATGGCATTCCTCGCTCTTTCAGAATTTCCTGCTCCCAATTCATTTGACACCCTTGTGCTGTCAAGAAATGTCAAAAGGAAGAGAAAAAATTACCACATTGCTATCAATGATGTAGTGAGTTATGAGTTAGGCATCAATCCAGCTAAGAACACAAGAATTTCAAAAGCCCAGTACTCCAAGCTGGGAAAGTATTAATTAAGAATAGAAAGACAGAACAGTTCACTGAAGAGGCAAAAAGAACCCAAATTTGATTAAACTCACCATACCATATATTGCTGCAGAGGGCAGGGCTAGTTTTAAGATTGTGATGATGAAGCTGAATGATTCAAAAGAAAAAACCTTCCCATGTTTTCTCAAATTTCTTTGTACAAAGGACGTAAATCGCCAGAAAAAGCATCGATATACAAAACGAAACTGAAACTGCCAATGAAGCTCCCTTGAAACCTAGGGATGTGTGATAAGTGCACAAAAGTATACTTTCAACATCACTTATTCGGGTTTATTACTAAATATTTAGTCTTATATCTTATATTTTATTGTATAATTTTTTTATTACATTAATTTAGGAAGTGTTCAGTATTTAAATTAATTTAGTAATTTTCCTTTATTATAGTAGGAATTGGGAGCTTACGGACACACCAGAAGCACGCGGGAAGAGCTGAAAACACAGAAAACATGACACCAGAAATTATGTCTCCCGTCGTGACGCCACAATTGGGCATCGCGACGCGCCATCAGCAAAGTTGCATAATGATTTCCCGAGAACATGGCGTCGCGACGCCAAATCTGGCGCTCGACGCAGCGACAAATCCCTAGAAACTTAATAAGGTCGTATTTTATGCGCATAAGGACTTCAGGACTTCCCTATAAATACTCAAGCTCGTCCAAAACCCTAAAGAGGAAGAAAAGACACAAAAAAAGAGTTCTAAAGATTGGGAAGCTGGAAACTCAAAAGTCATGCACCGAGCTGAACATGTTTCTTCATTCTTTGCAGGCTATGTTTCTTTCTTTTATGGAGAACTAATCTCCTAGGCAAAGTTATGGATAAATTCTTATATTTAAATTCTTATATTTATGTTTTTGATTCCTGAATGATCTTTAATGTTTAATACAATTGATATTTTGTTGTTCTCTATTATTTTTTGATTTATAATTAATCCAGAGATTGTGTTTGATCAACACAACCCTTCTGAAATAAATGGAAAATGTTTTGCATCATTTCATCATTAACAGTTTTTCATTTTCTGTTTATATATACAAAACAGTATTGCAGAGTTCAATATAATTTACCAAGAACTAGTAAATTCGTCAGGAAAAGAAACTTCGGTGCAGAAGTTTCGATTTTCAAATTGTTGAATCCTGATGGCAGACATCCAACGAACTATAAGCACAAGAATATGGCGAATTTCTACTATAGGACATAGCATTATCTGCCAACCTTAATATACACAAGTTAGTTTTTATTGTTGTTAAGTGAGATTACTTGCATTGTAAGTTTTTGTTTTATACGTAAGTTTTTGTTTCAATAAAAATTTATTGCACTATTTTTGTTTATGTTTCATTAATATATCTTATTGCATTCGTTGATTGTTCTATAACAAAAGTACCAATAAGTCCCCAAGGGGTGTGGCTTGATGGTGTAGGGTTCAGGATCTCACCTTGAGGTTCTGAGTTCGAATCCAGGGGGTGCACTTCTTGTAAGAGCCTGGGACAGCCGGTGGTTTTACCTGTGCCGCGGCCCAGAATGAGTAGTTTGGTGGCGGGGTTTCCATCGTTTCCAAAAAAAAAAAAAAAAAAGTACCAATAATTAATTAAATATTTTAAATAAAGAATTGATTGATATTGATTGAAAACGGAAGGTTAAAGTAATAATAATTATTATACTATGATGGAGGTGCAGGAGCATGTTGTATACGTTCACTGCTCCAACAAAATTCAAACATATGATGCAAAATATTCGTCTTTTGAAAGAAGTAAATTGTACTCCGTATAATTTTAGTTCCCCTCTTTGTACTAATTAAGATTATAAAAAATTATTTAAAAAATGTTTCTAAGTTGACTAATTTTGAAACAATTTTTTAAAAGACAAGCTCTTAATATATTTCATAATAATCCTAATTTTTTCAAATTCTTCGATTCATAAACAGTTTTTAAGGATTGAATTGTTCAAATATATTTTTAAATATGTAAAACGATATTGTAACTATGATTGATATTATAATTATAATTGAGTATTTATAATTGTCATTATAACTGATAAATATGATTGAGTATTGTGTATGTGACTATCATTGTGACTAAGGAAAAAAAGAAGAAATTTTGATTCAATATTTATAGGTGTCATTGTAACTGATAAATCTAACTGATAATTATATATGTGACTGATATTGTGATTAGGAGTGACAACAGACTGGATATAGTATGGAGATACCTTTTTTTTTTTTTTTTTTTTTTTTTTTTCAACTTTAAGATATTTATGTGGCAGGTTTTATATTACGTGCCTAATTTCAAAGAATGTAATTTGCTATTTTGTAATAATCAAATAATTTTTTGGAGACTATAAATCTTTTAATCATTATCGTTTGAGTAGGGGTGGCAATTTGGGTCAGGATTCGTTTATTCGTTCGATTCGATTCGCTTTAAAGCGAATACGGGTTTGAAAAAATGGATTCGTTTAATAAATGGGTCAATTCGATTCGATTCGTTTATTAAACGAATCGAATACGAATTTAAGCTCATGGATTCGTTTATTCGTTTAGGATTCGTTTTATTATTTTTATTTACTATTTCTTGTTAATTTTCAATTAAGATTCGAGAAATTATAACTAATTATCATAGAAAATGTAATATTTTCGATATTTGGTGAGATATTTTTAGTAAATATACTAATTACATATTTCATATGTATATATTTACGAAGAATTAATGTAAATCAAGTGTGGTAAATTATTTTATTAAATAATATAATTGACTAAACGAATAAACGAATATTCGTATTCGATTCGTTTAATAAACGAATCGAATACGAATCCTGATATTAGGATTCGTTTAATAAACGAATCGTATACGAATCCATCACATTTTGATTCGATTCGTTTAGGATTCGATACAAATTCGATTCGTTGATTCGTTTTGCCACCCCTACGTTTGAGAGAACCTAAACCTCTCAAATATAAGTTACATTTTTTTTTTCGGAACACTTTGGTTTAATATGTTCTATTTTATCATACAAAAAATATTTATAATTTTTTCTATATACTTTTTCTATTTTGTACAGTTCTTTATTATCTGATTTAATTGGATTATTCCTTATTATATCTAACTTTTCCAATCCTTCTATTTTATTCTTAATATCTATTGACCATTTGTGACACTCATATTTAGTAAATTGTGTATAGACATGTACGAAAGTACCAACTTTAGGATATAGTAAAAATTCTAAAAAATATAAGAAACAAGCAATATTAATAGCTTTGCTTCTCTCATTTTTTTTTTTTTATAAAAAAAAAATATAATTTTAAAGAAATTGAGCCTATTCATGATCATAAAATCTACTGTCATATAAATATACATGTGTTTTAGTGTCTAATCCTTCTCATCCTTTACTCAAAATGGTTATGGGATTTGCCTATTATTAGCATGTGTTAAATAACGATCATAATACTATCGCACACATGTATATATATAAATTTATCATTTTAAGTAATTACAATTTTTTTTTTTTTTGAAATTTGAGCATGTAATTTTTTTCGCTACAAATGAACAAATACACTTATCTTTGACAAAAACACTCTTCACCTTCATCTAATTTTTTTTCTTCAATTATTTTTTTTAAAAAAATAAAATAAAATCTCCAACTGCATGCCACGGCAACTACTTGCTGCCAATGGGTACCATGGCCGCATTTGCTGCCATAGAATCGTGGCAGCAGCTCAGCAAACTGCTCCCATGGTTTTTTTTTTTTTTTTTTTTTTTTTTTTTTGTGATGGATATTTGCGCACCTTCTTGAGATTCTTTGATCACTCTACAGTGTATTTAAGGAAAAATCGAAACCTTCTATTACTTACAATAATAGAATTACAAGTGTTTAAACTTAAGAAAAACCTCACTGCACTCTCTATTTTACAACTTTGGGATGATCTGAGGCTTACTAGAAAGCTTGTATTTATAGTACGAAGCTTGCACACAAATTCAACACTTGAATAGTGTTCCATCAAAAGCTTTGTTGTCTGTTTCTTCAAAAAATTTCAACTCCCTGGATTTATGGCAATTACCACCTAAAGTTGCATGACTTTTTCTTCATTAGTCTTCAAATGGTGGTTTGCATGTCTCATGCAAGTCCCATGCAGCTGGTAGCAACTGTGTAGGCACTACATTTTTGCATATAAGTCTCGATGATGAGTCTCACATGGAGACACTACCTCTTTAAATTGTGGAAGTCGCGGGAAACGGACGTCGGAAGGGAAGAATCAAGAATTGACATTGTTGTTGGATTTAGTTCGATTGTTTAGCTTCGGGTTCGCTTGTTGGACCTCTATTTTAAAACACATCCTTAGCCCAAGCCCACACATCATCAAACCCCCGCACTCATCCAAGGCCCATTTCACTCAAGCCCAAATCCAAAAATAATTAAAATATTTAAAAAAAAAACATGTCACAAATTAAATTAAAATCAATTAAATTAAATTAAATCAAATTCAATTAAATCAAACCAAATCTCATTCTAAAATTAATAATTCACCTTCCTAATTACCAAAGATCCAAATTCAATTAAATAATTCACTTACCAAATTTAAATATATTCCCCCACCAAAATACAATTATTCTTTCACTTTTTTAAACTAATTAAATCCATCCCTAATCTAATTGATATGTTTCCTTTTCAAAACCCATGCATAACCCTAATACATCACTATAAAAATAACACAAAACCCTAAACTCCCTTGGCTCTCCACTCTCACGGCGAAACCAAAAACAACAAACTCTCACCTCTCTCCTCTCACTACACTCGGCAGCTAAACCCTACCCTCTGATCTGGATCTTCTTCTTCACGCACAAACCCTTGGAACCTGCTCTCTCTCTCGGCATGCATAAACAATAAACCCTCCACTCATCACTAAAACTGCCGAGCCAACAAACTGCCAGCCACGCACACACCAAATCCTTACAAATCCAAAACGCACAAACCATAAAACCTAACCCACACATAAGACTCACGTCCATTTGTACTTTCAACGCACGCACACACCGCCAAGATAAGCCCCCTAACTGCAGCCACACACGTCCCTCACTTTACATTATCTCCACGCACAACAGCCTATCAAACTGAGCAGGCCACACACTCGGCAAACACAGGTCTCACGTCATTTGATTCATCAGCCGAAGCCACAACTTACACCTACAAACACACTCAACACACGCCACTCATCCCTCTGGCCTTATCACAAACACACACTGCCACACCCCAAATAGAGCATAGGCCACGTGAAACAAACAAATAGACCCCACACTGAGTGAACAAACAAACAAAATAATGAACCCTGCCATTCACAAACTGCCCCTCCAAACAAATCAGCCGTGCACAGACCACTCAACCTCACAAACACACACGAGTTGACACACGGCCTGATACCCATTCCACAATCGACAACAGCAAGCCACCTAACAACCCTTCATAAGCCGTGACAAACCAAGCACCCCCTACACCAAGACACAGCCTCTTTATCGAGCCAACAGACTGTCCCAAAAACCCTTGACGTGAGCCAAACAACCGACCGTAAACAGTCCCCAAATACCTCAAAATCGTGACCCAATATTACCCAAAAACAGCAGCGAAACGGAGTAAAAAACAGCAACCTAAACAGTGAAACAGCGAAGGAAAACGTTGAACCAGTGAACCGGAAGAGTTGCGGAGTATCAACCCTTCCGACAACCGCACACCGCACTTTCGAGAGACGACTAAAGAGGTTAGACATGAGGACACCCTTCTTCATTTATTTCTGTTTATTTCTTTTATTTTGTTAATATTTCTTTGCATGAGTATTGTTGATTAATGAATGCTATGGCTATTGGATGAATAGAAAATGTGCCGTCTCTTGTGATATATCGGATGGAAACCCAGACGTAAATTCCGTAGCCGAATCCGAATAGACGGTAGTGCGGTATGTACTTGGGAAACAACTCCACGTACCACTTGAGCAAACGACACATATTTCACTTTATTTTATCTTGTTCGTCTATTATTCGCATTTTTATATTCCGCTATTTACTTTCTGCACATTATTTGTTTATGTATTGATGATATAGTGCGCATGGGCTAACTAGGGTGGATTAAAGGTCCTCTATTCGAGGGAAATGCCTGAAGGCTACCTTTACCACGATGTTTTGCCGCGCCTTTTATTATGTCATTTACCCTTTGCATATCATCGCTTTATTTACGCATGCATCGTATTCTAGTGCGCATGGGCTAACTAGGGTGGATTAAAGGTTCTCTATTCGAGGGAAATGCCTAAAGGCTACCTTTACCACGATGTTTTGCCACGCCGGACGAGGTACATTCAGTTGAACGTGAAATGTGTTCAATCGGGCATACAAGGACCCATATTATTTATTTGTTTATTCATGTATTGATAATTTAATACGCATGGACTAACTAGGGTAGATCAAAGGTCCTCTATTCGAGGGAAATGCTAAAAGGCTACCTTTACTACGATGTTTTGCCGCGCCGGACGAAATACACTCGATTGAATGTGAAATATGTTCAATTGGGCACACGAGGTCCTACATTGTGTATTTGTTATCCATGCATGTGTTTGTGTTGTTTCAAATGCCATTTTGGTAATCTCGTTCGAACGTATTTCCGAACGCTACACGAACGTATGCATTCTGTCTCAGTCCGTTCGAACGCGTTTACGAACGCTACTCGAACGCGCATGTATTTTATTTTATCATGCATCAGGTCTTATCCCGTTCAAATGCGTTTTCAAACGCTACACGAACGCACATACAGTGAACATATTCATTTTCATCACATTTCATGCATGTTCGTTTCTTTGGTGATTTCTTTTAGATTACATAATTAATCATATCATTTCATTATTGACACTTTTACTGTTATCCTTTATTTATATTCTCGCATTTATCTACTTAATGTGTTCGTGAGATTGTGTGCTTGCCTTTATTTCACTTGCTTCTATGCACGCAAACTTGGATATAGGTTATATGCAAACTTAGATATGAGCTTCATTTTCATGCATGTGAACTTAGAAATATAATACTCTTGGAAATATATGTTGCGTAGATCCGATTAAATTATTACACAAATCATTTCATTACAAGTGGCATAAGTAAGTGACCATTCCAACCCAACGGTTTGAGGTCTTCCCTTGCGAGGGGTGAGTGCGACCTTAAATAATTTTCCCGGTTCACACCGGGTGGCGACTCCATTTTTATTATTCTCCGATTTAGTCCCTCGCGGGCTATTCCGTACTCCCAACTAGGCCGGGAGCCTGGAACAACGTCACCGATTTCTGTGTCCTACAAGCTGGATCTTACAATTCTCCCCCTCCAGTTGTGTCTGAAGCAATTGTAATCTGACAGCTATCTCGGCTATGTCTCTGCACAACTCTAGCTTGTCCTGAGTAACCAGATTTGTTAACATGTCAGCTGGATTCTCATCTGTATGGATCTTCACTAGTCTCAACATTTGTTGATCCATCACCTCACGTATCCAATGATAGCGAATATCAATGTGCTTTGTCCGGGAATGATACATTGAGCTTTTGCTCAAGTCCAGAGCACTCTGACTATCACAATGTATCTTGTATCCTGTCTGCTTGATCCCTAACTCTTGGAGAAAATGTTTTAGCCATAATATTTCCTTTCTTGCCCCAGCTATAGCTATATACTCAGCTTCTGTTGTGGATAATGCAATACACCTCTGCAATCTTGACTGCCATGATACAAGTCCCCCTGCAAAAGTGTATAGAAAACCTGTTGTAGGTTTTCTACCATCAAGATCTCATGCCATATCTGAATCTGTATAGCCTTCCAAGATTGGATCAGCTCCCTCATAGCACAGACGAAATCTCGATGTACCCTTGAGGTACCTGAGAATCCATTTGACTGCCTCCCATTGTTGCTTTCCATGGCTAGAGAGAAAACGGCTCACTACACCCACTGCGTGTGTAATATCTGGCCTAGTACATATCAGAGTTTTATTATTGAGTTTGTTCCAGTCATAGTCTTTAATAGATTCTGATTTCACTCCTTTCATCTCGATGATATCGAACAGATCTTTGCAATGCAAAAAATCTATCATCCGAGGTCTCCAGAGGGAGTAATTAGTTGCAGCCAGTTTAATCATTGCACCAGAAGATGAATCTTCCTTTTCCATTTTAAGTTTTAAAGTTTAAAATGAAAATAAGATAAAATCGGGGCTGAATTTCACAAATAGAAGGGTCACCGTTGCGTCCGGAGCGGTCGAAAATGGTGGAATAGACACTTCGTTGGTCTAAATATGACTCAGTGGCTGATTTATAAATTCCTAAAACTTCTGGGGTAAAATTATAAATTTCAAAGACTTCAGAGGGGTAAATGAAATTTACCAGGATGCTAACGTGGCACTGTTGACGTGGATGATGATGTGGCACCGAAGATGACATGGCTTCTGACGTGGTGGATGACATGGCTGATTACGTGGCGGCTGACTCAGGCTGACATGTGCTGACATGGACGCCACGAATCGTCTTCAACCTTGGATCAGCGCGTGTGGCGCGTGGCGGGTCTCAGACTCACTCTCCGGCGCATGTAGGCGCGTGTGGGCTCCTCGGACCTCCGTTTGATCGTCGGAAAATACCATCGTGCTCGTCTCGACGTGAACTAGCTGATGGTATCCTCAAAATGGATTTTTGACAACTTTGCCGAAACTCGAATTTTCTGAACCGAGTTACGTTCTTCGATTTTACGACCCCAAAGTATAACCAAAGCTCTTGATACCACTTGTTGAGATTCTCTGATCACTATAGAGTGTATTTGAGGAAAAACTGAAACCTTCTATTACTTACAAGAATAGAATTACTGTTAGTTAAAACAAAAAACAGAGACAAAATAGAGACACACAATTGAGTGAAGAAGCTGAATATTTTTCCACATCTTATTCAAAACAAACTAGCCTATTTATAATCTTCAAACAACTGGAAGAGTAAAGAAAACAGCCTCATAAAACTACTAGGAGTAGTGCCCATCGTGACTAACAATAAAGAGAAAAATTAGGCATTATGAATTCAAAGTGCAGGGACGTGGAGTTGTGGCCGGCTTCTTCTAGATACACACATATTCTCTTTGACATATTCAAATCCTACGATTTTGGAGCATTCTCAACACTCCCCCTTGCTCCAAATTCGCAGATTCCAAGTAGTCCACGTAGATGCACGAACCTGTCTTTGGTAAGAGGCTTCATGAATAAATCTGCAAGTTGATGCTTTGACTCACAATATTGCATAGAAATTTCTCCTTCAGCCACAAGCTCTCTAATAAAATGTGCTTTAATATCCACATGTTTTGTTCTTCCATGATGAACTGGATTCTTGGATATTGCAATTGCAGCCTTGTTGTCACAAAGTACTTTTGTTGCTTCATTTTGCTGTTGATCCAGCTCTCCAAGTAATCTTCTTAACCAAATTACTTGACATGTTATTGCTGAAGCAACTATATATTCTGCCTCAGATGAAGATAATGCAATTGTTGCTTGCTTCTTTGAACTCCATGAAACAGCTCCCGAACCAATACTGAAAACATAACCAGAGGTGGTTTTTCGATCCTCCATACATTCTGCCCAATCACTATCAGTGTAGCCAATCAGCTTATAGATTATCCCATGTTAATACCATATGCCAAGATCAAGAGTCTCTGCTATGTATCGTAGAATCCGCTTTGCTGCTCCAAAATGATGTCTTGAAGGATTTTGCATAAACCTGGAGATTACACCAACGGAGTGAGAAATATCAGGCCTAGTGTAAGTTAAATAGATTAGCCCTCCCACTAGACTTCTATACAGCTGACTATTAGCTTGTTCTGTGCCATCCTCATGTTGCAATTTCTCATTCATGTTCATTGGTGTTCCTGTTTCTTTGCAACCAAACATATGAAAGCGTTTAAGCAAATCAGTTGCATATTTTTTTTGTGAAATAAAGATACCATCATCCGCCTATTTCACTTCCAGTCCAAGGAAAAAATGCAACAGCCCCAAATCAGTCATATCAAATTATTTCTTCATGCTGACCTGAAACTCATCAATCATCAATGAAGAAGAACTCATATATATCATATCATCCACGTACAAACTCACAAACAAAACATTTTTACCTTGTTTCTTTATGTATAGTGTAGGCTCAGTTTTGCTTCTTTCAAACCATTCTTAGAAAATAAGCATCAATTCTCTCATACCATGCTTGAGGTGTCTGTTTTAGACCGTAAAGCGCTTTCTTCAACTTGTAAACTTTTTCTGTCTTTTCTTCAACTATGAAGCCTGCAGGTTGTGTTACAAACACTTCTTCCTCCAACTTTCCATTCAGAAATGCTGATTTTACATCAAATTGATAAACAGACCATCCCAATTGAGCAGCAAGAGCTAGGAGAATTCTTACATTTTCAAATCTTGCAACTGGTGAGAATGTTTCTTCGTAATCTATCAGTGTTTTTTATCATAGCCTTTAGCCACCAATCTTGCTTTATGCTTTTGAATACTTCCGTCTGCATTAAATTTTGTCCGAAAGACCCATTTCACTCTGATTGTTTTTTTTATTTTCAGGCAGGTCCACCAACTCCCATGTTTGATTTTTCTTGATTGCCGCAAGTTCCTCCTCCATAGCTTGTTTCCATTCAACTTTCTTGACAGCTTCTTAAAATGAATTTGGGTCAGCCACATATAAGGCTTGTGTTGCCTCATGTATCTCATTTAGGGACCTGTACCCATGTGGTCCAACATCTTCGCTTGAGTAGGATGATTCAGAAGTTGTTTCCATGCTTGAGGGAGTAGTTGTACCTGATTGAATATGTGAAGAGTTGTTGGAATTATTGCTGCAATTTTCAGGACTGCCTGATTCACTTTCGGCAATGGGCTTCACATCTTCAGTTTCATTGTCTTGATTTTCATTAAGAAGTTCTTCAATTTGTACAGTCCCTTCATTTTTTTCACGCCATGTCCACTTCCATTCTTCTTTAAATATAACATTCATGCTGTTAACAACCTTTCCACTCACATGATTAAATAATCTGTATGCTTTTGAGTTGTTACAATAACCAACAAAAACACACTTTAAAGCTTTGTTATCTAGCTTGCTTCGAAATTGAGAATTAATCAGAGCATATGCAACACAACCGAAAAACCTCAAATGGCTTACCCCAGGTTTTCTACCAGTCCAGACTTCATAGGGAGTTTGGTTTGTGATGAGTGGTAAATCTATCACTATTTTCCACTCATTTAACCTAATATTTTGTATAGTTTCTTGAGTTTTGTTAATATTTTGATGTGTTTTGTGTTATTTTATAGATAAATAAAGTTTCAGGACATTCTGGAGGTGAATTGGAGCAAAACAGGAAAAACTGGACAAAAGGGCAAAATCATCATTTAAGCGTCACGACGCTGAATACTTGCGCGTCGCGACGCCCAGAATGCGCCGGACTTGCTAATGTACGCCGTGGACACGTGGACCAATCAGAAAATTTGCTAACGTGCACCGCCTGCTAAAATGCGCCAATCATGTTATCTTGCGTCGTGCCACATGTCGCTATCTCAACGGACTTGCTAATGTGCGCCGGTGCCATGTGTCAAGATCTCACGGTGCCGAAAATCGCCATCCACACGTCAGCGTGATGTCACCAATGACGTCATGAACAGTGCCACGTCATCGGATAAGGATCTGAGCTCTTAGCCGCCTCGCCACGTGTCAAGCCGTCATTGTGCCACGATTCACTGTAGCTGGCGTCGCGACGCTGAACTGTTCCAGTGTTGCGACTCTGGACCCCTATCCGCGCCTATAAATAGAGCTCAAAATTTCAGATTTCATTGTACCATTCTCTCTCACTTCTTTGATGTAATTAGGAGTTATTCTCTCTCTAAGTTTCTTTTAATTTAGTTTTGTAATTTTTAATTACGTTCTGTAATAATAATAATTTACTTTCTTTATTTTACAGTTTTTACTATTCACTATGAGGAGGTAACTTCCCTATGCTAGGGTAAAAGGTAATTCTTTTACTATTACTATTTAGATTTATCTCCCTTAAAAATAATATATTTACTATTTAAAGTTTGACTTAATCAGGATACCGCCAAATTGGTCGGTTGGTAATAAAATTCCTTTTCCGCCTTTATGGCTGGTTTATTTTGGTTCCGCCTTTATGGCTGGTTTACTTCGGTTCCGCCTATATGGCTGGTTGGTAATAATCACAAGTTTATATATTATTTTACTGGGAGATATCTAAATAAGTAGTAGTAGAAATAATTCCTTTTACCTTAGCATTTTATTTTATTTTACTTTTAATCTTTTTCTTTACTGCAATTACTTTTCAGCACTGTTACTTTATGTCTTTTATTTCATTAGCCCTAGCTATGTGTCATAACTAAGTTAGTATCTAGGGTTTTGATGAATTTCAATATCACGGGTTTATAAGGGGTTTATTATAGTTTGAGTAATATAAAGATTTATTTATTGAGTCTTAATCTTAATGCTCTTTAATTAACTGGCCATTAATTAAATTGATTAGGTAAACTTAAAATGAACTAGACATAGGGATTTTAAGTTTAAGACCTTAGACTCAATAGCCCACGATCTTCCTTGAGGATAGATAACCCTTTTAATAGATTTCCTTACCGGATAGGAATATACCTGTCGGGCGGGGGTAGCCATAATTGGAAGTTAATCTTAATGAATCTAGGTAATTTGGTTGACATAGACATATAGTTCAATTGGATTATACTAGGTATTTGTAATTGACCATCGGAAGAGACTTTTACATAATTTAGTGTTCCAGGTTAATAAATCAATATTTTACCCAACTATAAGATAATCACTTCATCTTTAAATAATATTGGAATAAATCACAACCCTAGATAGTTTTTAATATTGAATTCTCTTAAAATCTACCTTCGAACAATTTTATTTACTTGTCTTTAAATTTAGAATCGTCGCCATTTCAAATCAATTAAACAGCCTGTTAGATACTAGTAATCGTTTGGCCTCATAAAATGATAACAAAAGGTTTTAAGTCCTCGTGGGATCGATACTTTTTATACTACTTGAACGATACGTACGCTTGCGTTATACGTGTGTGTTTACGCCGGTCAAGTTTTTGGCGCCGTTGTCGGGGACTTATTTATCTTTTACTATTAGTTTACGGGTTAGATTCGTTACTTGTATCTAATTTTTCTTTTTACTTATTGTTTTTGTTTTCTTGTGTTACAGGTTCTCAGAAACTTCATGAGACGAACCAGAAGCTTTGAACTCCGACCGCTTGACCCATAAATTGAAAGAACTATTAGACAGTTGAGAAGGGAAAACCGAGAAGGCCAAGAAGCTTTAGTCAACATGGAACCTGAACCTTTGGAGGTTGCACCACCAATTCCCATTCGAGACAGAACCATTCCGGTGGTAGATGGTCTCATTTCCTGTATTGTACTTCCTCCTTTACCAGCAAATGCGGGTGACATCAAAACTTGCATTCAGATGATTCAGCAGACAATTCAGTTTGGGGGAATGCAACTGAAGATCCTAATGCCCACATCAGCAACTTCCTGGAAGTTTGCGGTACTTTCAATTACAACCGAGCAGCTGAAGAAGCAATGAGACTGCGTGTTTTCCATACTCCTTGAAGGACAGTGCTAAAGCTTGGCTACATTCACTACCAGCAGGTTCCATCACAACTTGGAACACTCTAGCCACAAAAATTCTTGCAAAGTACTTTCCACCAGCCAGAACTGCAAAGTTAAGGAATGACATCACATCATTCATGCAACAAGATTCAGAATCTCTCTGCGAAGCTTGGGAAAGGTACAAAGATTTACTCCGGAAATGTCCTCATCATGAGATCGCAAAGTGGCTACAAGTCCAAACATTCTATAATGGACTTTCTGGAATAATGAGAACCACAATTGATGCTGCTGCTGAAGGAGCTTTGATGGCTAAATGAGAAGATCAAGCCTGAGACTTAATTGAAGAAATGGCCAACAACAATTCATTATGGCCTACAGAAAGGAGCATGATCCAAAGAATTGCAGGAATTTATGAATTTGGAGTAAACACAGCAGTGAAACATACCAGGTTGGATCAGATATGCAAATGTCCAGAAACACTTAGCACGCAAGTTGTGAACACCACTGGATCCACAAGTTCACCATATGGAGGAGCCCAGAACCAAACAACATGAAGAGACGGTGAATTATGTCAACAATTTCAACAGACAGGGGAACAATCCATATTCCAACACCTACAACCCAAGGTGGAGGAATCATCCTAATTTTTCATGGAGCAACAATTCAGCCAACAGCAGAACTATCCACCACATGAATTCCAACAAGAGAACAAAGGCCAGGAGCAGGCAAATGAACGGGAATAACAGAAGTATTGACCTACTTGAAAAAGATAGAAGCAAAACAATGACTCTCAAGCAAGCAAGATATGATGCTATATTTCAATCTCATGCATCATTAATTCAAAGTCAATCTACTTCTATTAAAGCACTGGAGAATCAAATGGGACAACTGGCAAATGATCAGAGTTACAGACCGCCAGGTACCCTTCCTAAAACACAGAGCCGAATCCAAGGAATAGGGAAGGAGCAATGTCATGCCATCATATTAAAAAGCGGTACTGAAATCAACAAAGATGTTGGAGCCAAAACAGCTGTTGAGGAAGTTCCAAAAGAAACAAAGCAACAGATGGAGGAAAAGGAAGCAAAGGAAAAAGAACAGATCATTTCACCTCCACATTTTCCTCAACGTCTTCAGAAAAACAAATTGGACAAGCAGTTTTCTCGGTTCCTGGAAATCTTCAAAAAACTGCATATCAACATTCCATTTGCAGAAGCGTTGGAACAAATGCCCACCTATGCCAAATTCATGAAAGATATTCTTTCACGAAAACGGAGATTGGGAGATTATGAGACAGTAGCATTATCAGAAGAATGCAGTGCCATCATTCAGAGAAAACTTCCCCCAAAGTTGAAAGATCCTGGCAGTTTCACTGTTCCTTGCGTCATAGGAGAACATGACTTTGGTAAGGCTTTGTGTGATTTAGGTGCGAGTGTTAACTTGATACCTTTTTCTATTTTTAGGAAATTACAGATTGGAGAAACAATGCCAACTTCAGTCTCACTGCAACTTGCTGATAGAACGCTCGTATTCCCAAGAGGCGTAGTTGAGGATGTACTGGTCAAGGTTGACAAATTCATTTTCCCAGCAGATTTTATTGTCCTTGATTTGAAGGAAGACGCAGACGTGCCAATCATCCTCGGGAGACCATTCTTGGCTACAGGTCGAACCATTATTGATGTACAAAAATGAGAATTAACCATGAGGGTACAAGACCAAGAAGTAACATTCAATGTTTTCAAGGCCATGAATTTCCCAGATGATGAAAAGAAGAAGGAATGTTTCAAACTTGATGTGATACACAGTACCATTCAGAACTCCAATGCAATGCAAAGTTCTACTGACAAACTTAAAACATGTCAATTGCCTGTAGAGCCTAAAGATAAAGCATCTTTTGCACTAAAAGAGCCAATTCTTGCACTACAAGCAACATAAGAGAAAAAGTTCCACCATCTCAACGAATTGGAGGAATTTCACAATCAGCCTTTTGAAGATGCCAAACTGTACAAAGAACAGAGCAAGAAAATACATGATGAGAAGTTAGTGCGCATACAACTGGAACCAGGGCAGAAGGTACTGTTAAACAAATCAAGGGTGAAATTCTTCCCATGGAAGCCAAAATCACGGTGGTCAGGTCCATTTGTGATCACCAAAGTTTTACCAAATAAAGCCGTTGAGATACATGATCCTGACGCTAACAACACTTTCAAGGTTAAAAACAAGCGTGTTAAGCACTACTGGGGAGAATCATTTGAGCGACAAAAAGAAAGTGTTACACTTTCAGATCCAGCATAAACGATCGAGCAGTCACGTCTAGCTGACGACTTTAAACTTAGTGCTCGCAGGGAGGCAACCCATGCAATTTTTGTATATATTTTGATTTGGTGTGATTTAATTTTGTGTGTTTAGTTTTTGCAGATTAAGTCATTTCAAGATGGAAGAAGCTCTCGCAAATCTTCACAAGCAATTTCCTTCTCTCCCTCAAAAATCTCTAATGAAAGTTTACAAAGCTCGCTTGGAACGAATGAGACTACTGACGATCCATGGTGTGCCCAAAGACATTCGTTGGGTAATTGAAGCACGAGTCCGATTGGCAGGATCCAGACCTTTTTAACTATCACGATATTATTTCGCTACTAATCGTCCTTTGGAAGATATTAGTGTTATTATTACTCACCCTTTTTCAGGTACTATAAATTCAGCCCGTCATTGCACTTTTGAAGGCATCCAGAATTGAGAAAGAAATACATAAAAAATGGAAGCCACTTCAAGAAGACGAGTTGAAAACATCTGTGTGTTTTGCGGTAGTAGTGTTGGTACTAAACCACAATACATCGAAGCAGCACATGAATTGGGTCGAGTCTTAGTTGCAATGAATATGCACTTAATATATGGCGGAGGCAATCTTGGATTAATGGGGATTGTTTCAAAGGCCGTACAGGAAGAAGGCAGTCACGTTTTGGGAATCATCCCAAAACCTTTGGCCGAGGCAAATCTTATTGAACCATCAAACGGAGAGGAACTGATCGTGCCAGGTATGTCTGAACGACTGGTAGAAATGATTAACCGTTCTGATGCTTTTATTGCTTTGCCAGGTGGCTTGGGTACATTGGAGGAAATTTTTATTGTACTATCTTGGGTGAACCTGAACATACACCAGAAACCAATTGGGCTGTACAACGTTGATGGGTTTTATGATTTTCTTGTGTGTTCTTGATGATGCTCGGAGAAATGGATTCATATCAAAACCTTTAAAAGAACTCCTATATTACTGCCAGAACTGCTCCAGATCTAATTGACCAACTCATAGCCTATGAACCAAAAGTTGACCTTATCATTTCAAAGATAAATTGGTCCGAGGACGATCGTGGTAAGAGACGTTGAATTAATCTGGATCTTAACCTTTAATTTCCTGTAGATTTTCAGCTAACCAGGTACGACATTCTAAACTCATTTTCTTCTACTTTTAAGACATTGGGGACAATGTCTCATTTAGGTTTGGGGGAAAGAATTAGTTGATTAGTACCTTGTTTTTAGTTTGTATGTTGTTTTTATTTGTAGTCCAAAATTTTTCGAAAAATACAAAAAATTGAAATTTTTTCAAAAATTACAAAAATATTTTGTTTTTTGTGTTTTTGTTTTGACTAAAAAGGTGAAATTGGTAAAAGATAGGCTGAGTAATGAGTTTCCACTCCTGAGACGTATCTCAAACCTATTTCGAAACAAGTTAATTTTTGTTTATTTCCTTTTGAATTATTTATTTGTAAATTCTCCATAAAATGGACTAAAATGGATCTTCTTATGCTCAGTTGGCAGGTATTATCAACATACATTGAAACATACGGACATGAGCTAAAATTGAAAAGTTTGTAATATTCAGTGCTCTAGTTTAATTGGAGGAAGCATCTTAAAAAAGTAATGGAGTAAAAAAAAAAACGTCTGAGATCCGAGAGTTATTAAGTCTGTAAGGGTGTTTTAACACCTAGTGCCTAAAACCAACTGGTTTGGGAGTCACTGGCCCAAAGCTCGTTACATGGATCGAAGATGCTGCAAAAATATATTTATAACTGAAGTCTGAGTAATTAAGTTCGTAGGGGTGTCTTAACACCTGGTGCCCTAAAGTCAACTGGTTTGGGAGCCACCGACCTAAAGCTCGCTACATAGACGGATGTATTGTATATAAATAAAAAATAGAGAAAAATCAAAGAAAAAATCAGAAAAATCAGAAAAAATTATTCCATTGCTAAACAAGGTGTGAAATCTGATAGAACTTTAGGACAAAAATATTACTCTCTTATCAACTGCACTTATGACTGTTGTGTGCAAAAATGAGTTGTTTAAATTTTGTTGGCTGTGTATATGGAGAATGGTAAAAATAATCGGAGAATTTACTTATTCAGTAATTTAGAAAGAAACAAAACAACTAGTAACTTGGAGTAGAAGTTTCACCTGATTAGTCACTAACTTCTTTATTCTCTTTTCGCTTGTCTTTTTACTTTTGTGTACATTAGTTTTAAATAACTTTTTACTTTTGTAAAATGTTTGTGGGTATCATTGCTGTAAACCCTCACGAGGCTACACTCGTCCACTAGGGACACCTAGGGGTTTAAAGGCTTGTTGCATACGCTAAATGCAACCGTGATCCCTACGAAAGTGGCTTAGTTAAATTTTATTATATTATTTTATTTTATGTTTTGCTCGAGGGCTAGCAAAATGTTAGGTTTTGGGGTGTGATGAGTGGTAAATCTATCACTATTTCCCACTCATTTAACCTAATATTTTGTATAGTTTCTTGAGTTTTTTTGAATATTTTGATGTGTTTTGTGTTATTTTGTAGATAAAAAAGTTTCAGGACATTCTGGAGGTGAATTGGAGCAAAACAGGAAAAACTGGAAAAAAAGGGCAAAATCGTCATTTAAGCGTCACGACGCTGAATACTTGAGCGTCGCGACGCCCAGAATGCGCCGAACTTGCTAATGTACGCCGTGGACACGTGGACCAATCAGAAAATTTGCTAACGTGCGCCGCCTGCTAAAATGCGCCGATCATGCTATCTTGCGACGTGCCACGTGTCGCTATCTCAACGGACTTGCTAATGTGCACCGGTACCACGTGTCGAGATCTCACGGTGCCGACAATCGCCCTCCACACGTCAGCGTGATGTCACCAATGACGTCATGAACAGTGCCACGTCATCGGATAAGGATCTGAGCTCTTAGCCGCCTCGCCACGTGTCAAGCCGTCATTGTGCCACGATTCACTATAGGTGGCGTCGCGACGCTGAACTGTTCCAATTTCACGACTCTTGACCCATATCCGCGCCTATAAATAGAGCTCGAAATTTCAGATTTCATTGTACCATTCTCTCTCACTTCTTTGATGTAATTAGGGAGTTATTCTCTCTCTAAGTTTCTTTTAATTTAGTTTTGTAATTTTTAATTATGTTCTGTAATAATAATAATTTACTTTCTTTATTTTACAGTTTTTACTACTCACTATGAGGAGGTAACTTCCCTATGCTAGGGTAAAAGTAATTCTTTTACTATTACTATTTAGATTTATCTCCCTTAAAAATAATATATTTACTATTTAAAATTTGACTTAATCAGGATACCGCCAGATTGGTCGGTTGGTAATAAAATTCCTTTTCCGCCTTTATGGCTGGTTTATTTTGGTTTCGCCTTTATGGCTGGTTTACTTTGGTTCCGCCTATATGGCTGGTTGTAATAATCACAAGTTTATATATTATTTTACTGGGAGATATCTAAATAAGTAGTAGTAGAAATAATTCCTTTTACCTTAGTATTTTATTTTATTTACTTTTAAGTTTTTACTTTACTGCAATTACTTTTCAGCACTGTTACTTTATGTCTTTTATTTCATAACTAAGTTAGTATCTAGGGTTTTGATGAATTTCAATATCACGGGTTTATAAGGGGTTAGATTATAGTTTGAGTAATATAAAGATTTATTTATTGAGTCTTAATCTTAATGCTCTTTAATTAACTGGCCATTAATTAAATTGATTAGGTAAACTTAAAATGAACTAGACATATGTATTTTAAGTTTAAGACCTTAGACTCAATAGCCCACGATCTTCCTTGAGGATAGATAACCCTTTTAATAGATTTCCTTATAGGATATGAATATACTGTCGGACGGGGGGTAGCCATAATTGGAACTTAATCTTAATGAATCTAGGTAATTTGGTTGACATAGACATATAGTTCAATTGGATTATACTAGGTATTTTAATTGACCATCGGAATAGGCTTTTATATAATTTAGTGTTCCAGGTTAATAAATCAATATTTTACCCAACTATAAGATAACCACTTCATCTTTAAATAATATTGGAATAAATCACAACCCTAGATAGTTTTTAATATTGAATTTTCTTAAAATCTACCTTCGAACAATTTTATTTACTTGTCTTTAAATTTAGAATCGTCGTCATTTCAAATCAATTAAACAACATGTTAGATACTAGTAATTGTTTGGCCTCATAAATTGATAACAAAAGGTTTTAAGTCCTCGTGGGATCGATACTTTTTGTACTACATGAACGATACGTACGCTTGCGTTATACGTGTGTGTTTACGCCGGTCAGTTTGGGACAGCTTTTGTTGGTGAGATATTCAAAAGATACACAGCTGTTGCTATAACTTCTCCCCAAAAATGATTTGGCAGCCCATTCTCTTGCAACATGCTTCTTGCCATCTCTAATACTGTTCGATTTTTACGCTCCGTCACTCCGTTTTGCTCGGGAGTGTAAGATGCTGTAAGCTCTCTGTGAATACCATTTTCTTCACAAAACATCCAGAAATCTTTTGAGGTAAATACTCCTCCTTTGTCGGTTCTAAGAGCTTTGACCGGTTCTCCACTATGCTTCTCAACTAAGTTTTTGAATTTTTTAAAATGATCCAGTGCTTCATCTTTTTTCTGTAAAAAGAATACCCAACTCATTCTACTAAATTCATCAGTGAGTAGTAAAAAATACTTATTCCTACCGAAAGTTTCGGTTTGCATTGGTCCACACATATCACCATGAACCAATTCAAGAATTTTTGTTGCCCTCTATGCCTTTTCTGTGGGAAATGGCTTCTTATTTTGTTTGCCATAAATGCATGCTTCACAAATGTCCAAAGTTCCAAGCACGGGCATTCTTTTGACCATCTCCTCTTGCTGTAGCATCTTTAAGTTTTTGATGTTGACATAGCCATATCTTTTGTGCCACAGAGCCGTAACTTCCTCCTTTTGTGCTATCAATGCACATGTCTCCACCCTTGTAAGGTCCACATGAAATAGCTTATTTTGCGTCATGCTTGCCTCCACCAAAACTTTTACAGATGCTTTACTTGCTACCAGACATGAAGACTGGTCAAAGGTAATAATGAACCCACTTGACAGCAACTGTCCCACACTTAGCAAATTTTGAGATAAATTAGGCACATAAAGAACATGGTAAAGGTGGTTGATTTTACCATGATTATTTTGCATGGCCACAGTGCATTTTCCATCAACTTGTAGTTGTTGTTGTCTCAAAGTCTGACCTTCTTTTTGTAGCTCTCATCCAGGCCTGCAAATAGACTTTTATTGCCTGTCATGTGGTGAGAACATCCGCTGTCCAGGAACCACACATGTTGGTTATTTTCTTCTGGATCAACCCATGCCATGAACGCCCTATAATCCTCTTCTTCTTCTTCATCGAATTCGGCTTCTTCAATATAATTTGCTTGGTTCTGTTTCCTCCAACAGTCTGCTTGAAAATGCCCATACCATTTGCAATAATGGCACTGAACTCCCTGAGTTCTTCCTCTTTCTCGTCCTGGACCAGTACTTCTTCCACGGCCTCTGCCATTGTGGACGCTGGATTTCGGCCGAGGTCCTCAATCAGATTTGTAAGTTGGGCACTAGCAATCCTGCAAAAAACAAAGTAGAGTGGACGAGAGTAGGCTACCACCGGTGTGGTGGATACCGGGTATACTCCGACGCCCAAGTCAGTGACAGGAAATAAGTTTGTAAAATGGAAAGCAAGGTTGAGTATTACCTCCACCTCCTTTGTTTGGCCGTGAGAGCCGTGTAATATAGGAAGGGGTCAAGATTGAGATTATGAAGTATTAGGGTGAGAGAAATGAGACTTGAATGAATTCTTCCTGTATTCTTTTCATATTTATAGATAAAACATGATCTGAGGTTTGGTGTATTTGGTAATGGTTTTTGGAGTAAGTGAAGATTAGGTTAAGTGGAGTGGTGGGGTTTAGTGCTAGAATTAGGTTAAGTGGAGTGGTTGGGTTTAGTGCTAGAATTAGGTTTAAGTGGAGTGGTGGGGTTTAGTGCTAGAATTAGGTTTAAGTGGAGTGGTGGGTTTAGTGCTAGAATTAATTGTAATCAAATACAAAATTCTTTTGGGCTTGGTTTCGGGCTTAATATGCGAATGGGCTTAAGGTGAAAGACAATTTTACCCTTAGACCAAATTTGGCTCTTACAGTTTGTCCCTTACTCTCTAAGTCAAAGAAATTTTGTCTTAGAGAGTATATACGTTTGTGTCGAATAACACTAATCACAAAAGCACGTGATAAGAATGTATCACCTTCTGCCAAATGTCGTATCAAAGAAAATACATAAAAACGCAGGTTTCTGTTCGTATGCATCTTAGGTTCCTGATTTATCTTGGGTCACGGAGTATGTGATTTCGACCGAACTGAAATAGAATTTCAGGAGTTCATGAGTCTAGGGGAATGTCCCTTTGTCGACTGAACCAAACACAGGTTCAGGTGTTCTCTTGACTCGACATGAGTCATGGGGAATTTCCCTCGTCGACTGAACCAAACGATGGTTCAGAAGTTTTTCTTGACTCGACAAGAGTCTAGGGGAATGTCCTTTGTCGACTGAACCAAACGGTGGTTCAGAAGTTTTTCTTGACTCGACAAGAGTCTAGGGGATTGTCTTTTGACTGAACCAAACGGTGGTTCATAAGTTTTACTTCACTCGACACGAGTCTAGGGGAAAGTCCTTTTGTTGACTGAACCAAACACAGGTTCAGGAGTTCACTTGACTGCACATGAGTTCAGGGGAATGTCCCTTTGTCGACTGAACCAAACACAAGTTCAGGAGTTCACTTGACAGCATATGAGTTCAAGGGAATGTCCCTTTGTTGACTGAACCAAACGGTAGTTCAGAAGTTTTACTTGACTCGACATGAGTCATGGGAAATGTCCCTTTGTCGACTGAAGCAAACACAGGTTCAGGAGTTATTCTTGACTCGACAAGAGTCCTATGTCGACTGAACCATACATAGGAGTTCACTTGATCGACATGAGTTCATAGGGAATGTCCCTTTGTCGACTGAACCAAACACAGGTTCAGGAGTTATTCTTGACTCGACATGAGTCATGGGGAATGTCCATTTGTCGACTGAACCAAACGGTGGTTCAGGAGTTTACTTGACTCGACATGAGTCTAGGGGAATGTCCCTTGTCGACTGAACCAAACGGTAGTTCAGTAGTTTACTTGACTCGACATGAGTCCAGGGGAATGTCCCTTATCGACTGAAGCAAACGGTGGTTCAGGAGTTTAAATTGACTCGACAAGAGTCATGGGGAATGTCCCTTTGTCGACTGAACCAAATGCAGGTTCAGGAGTCCAATCTTGACTCGACAAGAGTCCAGGGGAATGTCCTTTGTTGACTGAACCAAACACAGGTTCAGGAGTTCACTTGACTGCACATGAGTTCAGGGGAATGTCCCTTTGTCGACTGAACCAAACACAGGTTCAGGAGTTCACTTGACTACACATGAGTTCAGGGGAATGTCCCTTGTTGACTGAACCAAACACAGGTTCAGGAGTTCACTTGACTGCACATGAGTTCAGGGGAATGTCCCTTTGTCGACTGAACCAAACACAGGTTCAGGAGTTCACTTGACTGCACATGAGTTCAGGGGAATGTCCCTTTGTCGACTGAACCAAACACAAGTTCAGGAGTTATTCTTGACTCGACAAGAGTCCAGGGGAATGTCCTTTGTCGACTGAACCAAACGGTGGTTCAGGAGTTTACTTGACTCGACATGAGTCCAGGGGAATGTCCCTTGTCGACTGAACCAAACGGTGGTTCAGTAGTTTACCTGACTCGTCATGAGTCCAGGGGAATGTCCCTTGTCGACTGAACCAAACGGTGGTTCAGTAGTTTACCTGACTCGTCATGAGTCCAAGGGAATGTCCCTTTGTCGACTGAACCAAAAAAAGGTTCAGGAGTTCACTTGACTGCACATGAGTTCAGGGGAATGTCCCTTTGTCGACTGAACCAAACACAAGTTCAGGAGTTATTCTTGACTCGACAAGGACTGGTGAACTTGGTAAGTTCCTCTGGTTTTCACCATTTGATGGAACGTCGTCTGTTGTTTCGTCAAATGCTCCTTGAAGGTTAGCTGGAGTGATCCGGTTGTTGTGTTGTTCTGATGTATTGTGAAGCTGTGTGGGTGATGAAAGTAGTTCCAATTGTTTTTGGAGGTTTATGTTGGAACTACGAAAGGTAAAATTCTCTTCTTCCAAAGCTTTCAATCTGTCTTGTAGTATTGCCAATTGTGATGCCACTGGGTCAGGTGTTTGTTCATTGCTCGAAGCCATGATTGACAAAGCAGTGAGTGTTTGTAGGGTGAAAAGACTTTGTATGCAAATTATTGCTAGGGCCCCACGGTGGGCGCCAAATTGTGGACGCTGGATTTCGGCCGAGGTCCTCAATCAGAATTTGTAAGTTGGGCACTAGCAATCCTGCAAAAAACAAAGTAGAGTGGACGAGAGTAGGCTACCACCGGTGTGGTGGATACCGGGTATACTCCGACGCCCAAGTCAGTGACAGGAAATAAGTTTGTAAAATGGAAAGCAAGGTTGAGTATTACCTCCACCTCCTTTGTTTGGCCGTGAGAGCCGTGTAATATAGGAAGGGGTCAAGGATTGAGATTATGAAGTATTAGGGTGAGAGAAATGAGACTTGAATGAATTCTTCCTGTATTCTTTTCATATTTATAGATAAAACATGATCTGAGGTTTGGTGTATTTGGTAATGGTTTTTGGAGTAAGTGAAGATTAGGTTAAGTGGAGTGGTGGGGTTTAGTGCTAGAATTAGGTTAAGTGGAGTGGTTGGGTTTAGTGCTAGATTAGGTTTAAGTGGAGTGGTGGGGTTTAGTGCTAGAATTAGGTTTAAGTGGAGTGGTGGGGTTTAGTGCTAGAATTAATTGTAATCAAATACAAAATCTTTTGGGCTTGGTTTCGGGCTCTTAATATGCGAATGGGCTTAAGGTGAAAGACAATTTTACCCTTAGACCAAATTTGGCTCTTACAGCCATACATTTTTTCGTTTTGACGCTTTGAGTCTTCTGCTCCCGAAGTACCCTTTTAACATGGAATGCATTCTCTTCTATTTTTTCCTCAGACCGATTGATCATTGCTTCATGTGCTTGCAAGGATCCCATTAACTCATCGAATGACATCTGAGTTAAATCCTTTGATTCTTCTATAGCTGCAACAATATGATCAAACCGTGAAGTTAAACTTCGTAAAACTTTGGTGACAGTAATGTGATCACTGCATTTTTCTCTATAATTCTGCATCTGGCTCACGATTGACTTAACTCTGGAGAGAAAGTCTTGTATTGTTTCATCCTTCTTCATCATTGCTGTTTCAAACTCTCGTCTGAGAGTTTGCAATCTAACGGTGATGACGTTACTATCCCCTCGATACTCTTGCTGCAGTGTCAACCATGCTTCTCTGGAAGAAGAAGCACTCAAGATGGTTGGAAAATATCTTCATGGACTGCTTGTTGCAGTAGATAAAGAGCATTTGCATCATTCTTCTTATTTTCCCTCATCTTGGCAGCATCATCTGTTTCGGCAAGGCCCTCTTCAATTAACTCCCACAAATCCTGAGACTTGAATAAGGTCTGCATCTTCACACTCCAAAACTGGTACTTTTCACCGCTGAGCAGAGGAATTGGTAGTTGTGATGATGAATATGAGTTTGTTGTCATACTCTCTCAATCTCTCGTGTTTCTCTCTTTCACGCCAAGTTGATATCGGAACCTTGCTTCGATACCACAATGTTAGTTAAAATAAAAAACAGAGACACACAATTGAGTGAAGAAGCTGAATAATTTTCCACATCTTATTCAAAACAAACTAGCCTATTTATAGGCTTCAAACAGCTGGAAGAGTAAAGAAAAAAAACTCCTATAGTGCCCATCGTGACTAACAATAAAGAGAAAAAATAGGCATTATGAATTCAAAGTGCAGGGACGTGGAGTTGTGGCCGACTTCTTCTAGATACACACATCTTCTCTTTGACATATTCAACTCCTACGATTTTGGAGCATTCTCAACAATTACAAGTGTTTAAACTTAATAAAAATCTCAATGCACTCTCTCTATTTACAACTTTGGGATGATTTGAGGCTTACTACAAAGCTTTATTTATAGTACAAAGCTTGTACACAAATTCAATACTTGAATAATGTTCCATCGAAAACTTTGTTGTCTGTTTCTTCAAAAGTTTTCAACTCCCTAGATTTATGGCAATTACCACCTAAAGTTACATGTCTTTTTCTTCATTAGTCTTCAAATGGTAGTTTGTATATCTCATGCATGTCCCATGCAGCTGGATCTTACACACCTGTCAATAGTGTCGCAAAACTCAATTACACATGTCGCAATATATTTATGTCTAGTTTTACGACATTTGTGATAAGTATCGTAAATAACCATCGCAAAAAAAAATGCAGGAGTTCCATGGCAGCAGCTCGCTGCCCATGCCATTAACTAAAAAAAAAAATCAGTTGAAGGAAAATGGTATATATGTCAAAGAAGAATGTATTTGTTCGTCCTCCAAGGGCGTGACTTGGTGGTGCATGGTTCATGATCTCATATTAAGGTTCTGGGTTTGAATACATAAAATGTGTTTCTTGTAAGAGCATGAGACAAATAGAGATTTTAACTACTTCGTTTAAGTTCAGAAAAATGTGATTTGATGACGGAATTTTTAAAATAAATATACTTGTTCATTTGTAAATAGAAAAAAATACACGTCCAAATTTGATAAAACAGTTTTTGGATTATCCAAAAATAATAAATTATTTACATACACACATATACATTAAATCACTCACACTAGAGGTGTTACTTGTTGAAGACAGCAGCTTCAAAGTGCATGAAGACTTCATGCAGTAAAAGCCAAACCCACCGAAAGTTTGAAGAGAAGCTGTGGACAGCTTGTTTTCAAGCTGTGTGTGTGTGTATGAGTTGTAAACGTGTGCCAAACCGCGTGGCACTGTTCACGCGGTTTGGGCACTATAAATTGAGTCATAAACCATTGTTAGATGCATCCCAAACGTGAGTGAAGATAGAGAGTAAAGTGTTTGAGAGTTTTTTGTAAAGCTTGGGTTGTAAGTTTTGTAATTCTTTTGTGAGTAATATAAAAAGAAGAGTTTTCTCTCAATTCACCTCTATTTTTGTGTGTTTAATCACAACAAGTGGTATCAGAGCTACGGTTCCACGGAGGGATCCCGAAACTCGGAAACGAAGTTTCGGTTCGGAAAGTTGGTTCCGACGAAAGTTGTTGAAAATCAATTTTGAGCATACCATCGGATTTTTCATGGCGAGACGAGCACGGTGGTACTTTCCGGCGATCGATCGGAGGTCCAGAACGGCGTCACGCGCCGCACGCGCAGGTCAGAGAGCTCGACACGCGCTACAAGCGCAGTCACGCGCTCCACGCGCTGCTCAAGGAAGAAGACGACCACGTCAGCCGCCACGTGTCGTCCAGTCAGCGTCCAGTCAGTGCCACATCAGCAGACCCTGCCCAGTCAGCAGGACACGTCAGCAACACAGTCAGCGCCACGTCAGCGCACAGTCAGCAGCACAGTCAGCGCTACGTCATCGCACAGTCAGCAGCCCAGTCAGCGGCAACGTGTGCATCCAGTCAGCGCCACGTGTCCGCCATGTCAGCAGAACTGCCACGTCAGCGGTGTCTGGTAAATTTCAAATAGGTCCCTGAACTTTCTGGAAATTACAATTTAGCCCATATATTTTCAGAAATTGTCAATTTAGTCCCTGAACTTTTTGTAAATTTCAATTTAGTCCCTGAACTTTTCCGTAATTTCATTTTGGCCCCTGAACTTTCGGAAATTGCACTTTAGTCCCTGTAATTTCTGAAATTTACAAATTGGTCCATGTGTCGGAGTTTTGACAAACGAAGTGTCATTTCCACCATTTTCTACCATTCCGAACGCAACGGTGAGGTCAGTTTTTTAAAATTATGCTTAGAATTTTTATGATGGATGGGGGCAACGGAAAAATGGTTTTGTTAACCAGTACAAATTATTTCACATGAAGAGGAAGGATGAAAGACCTTCTGTAAGTGAAGGACTATGATGGATCGGTATTTCTGGAGCAGAAACCAGGAGGTATGACCGATGAGAAGTGGGCTAATCTTCACCAGAAAACATGCAGTACTATTCGTCAGTGGATCGACGATAGTATCGTGAACCATGTTAGTGAAGAGACAAATGCACGTGTTTTATGGAGAAAGCTGGAGGAGCTTTTCCGAGCAAAGACTGGAAACAACAAGCTGTACTACATCAAGAAGATGATGGGGTTGAAATATCAGGAAGGTACAGCTGTGGCGGACCATATCAACGATTTCCTCGGAACAATGAAAGAATTGTCTGGATTGGGCATAGACTTCGGTGATGAGGTAAATGGCTTAATACTCTTTAATACGTTACCAGAATCTTGGGAAACGTTCAGATCTACAGTGATCAATTCAGCCGCAGATGGGAAAGTCACTATGGAGATGGCGAAAATCAGGATCTTCGAGGAAGAAAAGAGGACGAGAATGCAGGAGTCATCATCAACCTCAACCTCAGAAGCTCTAGTGACAAAAAAGAACACCAGAAGGGGGATGAGTAAAAGCTGAGGCCCAGGGAGATCAGACAAGAACCGGGGGAAATCAAGAACTAGAGATATTGAGTGCTATCACTGTAAAAAGAAAGGCCATATGAAGCGAGATTGCTACAAATTGAAGAAAGAGCAGTCCAGGAGAGATGGCGACTCTAATCAAGAAAGAGTTGTCACTACCACCGAAAAGACCTCCAAAGAATTCCATATTATATATGAAGAAGATGTTGTGAATCTTGCCAGCCACGAGACCAGTTGGGTGATAGATAGTGGCGCATCCATACACGCCACATCTCGCAGAGACTTCTTTTCATCTTACACACCATGGGACTACGGTGCTGTAAGGATGAGGAATGACGGACAGTCCAAAGCCGTCAGTATTGGAGACATCTGCCTTGAAACAGACAACGGAACAAGGCTACTGTTGAAGGGAGTCAAGCACATCCCAGATATCCGGTTAAACCTGATCTCAACAGGCAAGCTGGATGATGAAGGTTTCTGCAGCACCTTTAGTGACGGATGCTGGAAGCTCACTAAAGGATCAATGGTGGTGGCACGAGGTAAGAAAGACTCAACCCTGTATTTGATGCATGCTAAGCTTTCCAATAGTAGCATAAATACAGTTAACAGTAATGAGGCAGCCGAGCTATGACATAAAAAGCTCGGTCACATGAGTCAAACGGGGATGGAGATACTACGCAGGAGGAATGTTCTTCCCAAATTGAAGAACTCACACTAACGGAAGTGTGAACACTGCATGGCTGGAAAGTAGAACATAGTGTCATTCCAGAGCTCCCCGCCTCAACGGAAACCAGAGGTACTAGATCTCATACATTCAGATGTATGCGGTCCGATGCAGACACGAACACTTGGTGGGTCACTGTATTTTGTGACATTCATTGATGATCATTCATGGAAGATCTGGGCATACACCTTGAAGAGAAAAGATCAAGTGTTGGGAGTGTTCAAGGAGTTTCACGCCCTGGTGGAAAGAAAAACCGGTAAGAAACTCAAATGCATCAGAACAGATAACGGTGGAGAATACAGAGGTCCGTTTGATCAGTATTGCAAGACGCAAGGAATCAGACATCAAACGACACCTCCGAAAACACCTCAACTGAATGGCCTAGCTGAGAGGATGAACAAAACCTTGTGTGAAAGGGTCAGAAGCTTGCTGTCACAAGCCAAGATGCCGAAGACATTTTGGGGGGAAGCACTCAACACAACAGTACATGTTTTGAACATGTCCCCTGCGGTCGTACTGAAAGGTAATGTTCCTAACCAAGTCTGGACAGGTAAAGAAGTGTCTTATGAACACTTGCATGTCTTTGGGTGCAAAGCCTTTGTACACATCCCAAAGGACGAGAGATCCAAGCTTGATGCAAAGACGCGACAGTGTGTCTTTATTGGCTATGGTCGGAATGATTTCGGCTACAAACTGTATGATCCTGTGGAGAAGAAGATCGTCATGAGCCGAGATGTTGTATTTGTTGAAGACCAGACCATAGAAGATATCAGAAAGGAATTGAAGACAATGCCCCAACAATACAGAAATGTGAATCCAGAACCTCATACACCGGTGCCAGTACGAGTTGAAGATGAGGTTCCCAGATAGGATGGTACATGTGATGAAGCTCCCAGAGATGATGATCATGATCAACCACCAGTACCAGAAGCTACACCAACAGTTCCACATAGAAGGTCAGACAGAGAGAGGCGACCTTCAACCAAATACTTTGCATATGAGTATGTGCTGCTTACTGAAGGGGGAGAACCCGAGAGCTACCAGGAGGCTGTGGAAACAGAAGACAGAGAAAAGTGAGAGGAAGCCATGCAAGATGAGATGAAATCTTTGCATGACAATCACACTTTTGAGTTGGTGAAATTGCCAAGAGGCAAACAGGCTTTGAAGAACAAATGGGTGTACAGGGTGAAGCAACAAGAGCACACTTCACAACCCCGGTACAAAGCCAGACTAGTTCTCAAGGGATTCAATCAGAGGAAAGGCATTGACTTCGTTGAAATCTTCTCTCAAGTTGTGAAGATGTCATCCATCAGAGTGGTACTCAGCTTAGCAGCAAGCCTCGACCTGGAAGTTGAGCAAATGGATGTCAAGACCGCATTTCTTCATGGGGATCTGGAAGAAGAAATTTACATGGAGCAACCAGAAGGCTTCAGAGTCAGAGGGAAAGAGGACTTTGTGTGCAGACTCAGGAAAAACCTCTACGGTTTGAAACAGGCACCGAGACAGTGGTACGTGAAGTTCGAGTCAGTTATGGGGGAGCAAGGATACAAGAAGACCACTTCAGACCATTGTGTTTTCGTTCAGAAATTTTCTGACGATGACTTTATCATCTTACTGTTATATGTAGATGATATGTTGATAGTTGGCAGGAATCAATCGATGATTGATAATTTGAAGCAGCAACTGAGTAAGTCTTTTGAGATGAAAGACTTGGGGCCAGCTAAACAGATTCTTGGCATCAGGATCGACCGTGATCGGAAAGCCAGTAGGTTATACTTGTCACAGGAGGAGTACATCGAAAAGGTACTTCAGAGATTCCAGATGGACAAGGCTAAAGCGGTTAGCACTCCTCTTGCTACCCACTTTAGATTGAGTACACAGCAGAGTCCATCTACTGAGACAGGGAAGGAGGAAATGAAACAGGTTCCATACACCTCAGCAGTGGGAAGTCTTATGTATGCCATGGTGTACACGAGGCCAGACTTAGCACACGCAGTTGGATTGGTCAGCCGGTTTATGTCAAACCCAGGATGGGAACACTGGAATGCTATCAAATGGATTATGCGGTATCTTCGAGGCACATCCAAGATGAGATTATGTTTTGGAAGCAGCCTATCTGATTACTCTCTTAGGAGGAGCTGTGGCATGACAGTCAAGGTTGCAGAGGTGTGTTGCACTTTCTACAACAGAGGTAGAATTCATTGCAGTGACAGAGGCTTGCAAGGAATTACTGTGGATGAAGACATTCGTCCAGGAATTGAGTTTCAAGCAGGAGAAGTATATTTTGTACTGCGATAGCCAGAGTGCTATCTATCTCGGTAAAAATTCCACATTTCATTCGAGGTCAAAACATATCGATGTGAGGTATCACTGGATACGGGACGTCCTGAGTTCAAGGCTGTTAGAACTCAGGAAAATTCACACCGACGACAACGGTGCCGATATGTTCACGAAGATTTTACCGAATGAGAAGCTTGAAATCTGTCGTGCCATAGCCGGGATGACAAAACTCTCCACATAGTCAGAGTGGGGAGATTCAGAGAACTACGATTGGCTTGATCCCAACTCAGGGTACGTAGGCAGTCATACAGATGCAGCCAGGGGAGGATCCTTTTGAGGATCCGGTTTTGGATGATTGATGGTCGGCTCAGATTTTGGGGAAATCTTCACCGAGGGGGAGATTTGTTGAAGACAACAGCTTCAAAGTGCATGAAGACTTCATGCAGTAAAAGCCAAACCCACCGAAAGTTTGAAGAGAAGTTGTGGACAGCTTGTTTGCAAGCTCTGTGTGTGTGTATGAGTTGTAAACGTGTGCCAAACCGCGTGGCACTGTTCACGCGGTTTGGGCACTGTTCACGCGGTTTGGGTACTATAAATTGAGCCATAAACCATTGTTAGATGCATCCCAAACGTGAGTGAAGATAGAAAGTAAAGTGTTTGAGAGTTTTTTGTAAAGCTTTGGTTGTAAGCTTTGTAATTCTTTTGTGAGTAATATAAAAGAAAAGTTTTCTCTCAATTCACCTCTATTTTTGTGTGTTTAATCACAACATTACTGTCATCACCCATATCTCGGGTCCCATTGGCCTAATCTTTTTTTTATCATCATTCATCTCCCACCCTGTTTTCCTGAAAATGATCTTCAAGCTATTGTTTTTTTTTCAATGGGACCCCATTTTCTTTTGGGTTTTTGGAGATATCGGTGATGACATAACACCACCAAAAGTGTGTTTGAAAAAGAATATAATAAAGATATTATTTGGTGATATGATTTTGATTGAGTGGATTCTTTTTTTCTTTTTTCTTTCGGTTAAAAAAAATAGAAGTTATATGTATAATTCGAATTCTATTCCATGATTCTTTCGAAATCATATATTTATATGTTCAAAATGATATTTAATAAATGATAAATTATCTTTCAAAATATATTTTCAGATATGGAAAATTAAAGGAAAAGTTCATTATCCAATATAGAAAAAAAAATTTAAAAATTAAGTGAATTTATATATAATTTCTCAATTACAATTAAGTACAAGTTGCTTCATTATTTTTGTCTTGTTTATTATTATTATTTTTTTCATTTTTTCAAAAGACTTGATAGTTGTTAGGACCTGAAAGGCAAAAACTGTATAATTATTTGTTGGAGGAGACCTGAAGAGACTTTTATTAGGTACAGAAGTTGAACAAATGACTACAAAGGAGCACACGTCACTCAATGTAAGCTCTCAACACACTCAACACGTTGATCATTTGACTCTAATGAGAGAAATTTGAGAAAACATGATGAATCTGTTTCATATGAATCTCAAAATGATGAATTAGTTTCACACGAGTCTCATTTACGTGATTCGAGGGGGAGTGATGTACATAATCCAAGTGGGAGCAATGTGCACGATCCAAATGGGAATAATATCGAAAGTGAGGAATCAGTTCCACCACTAGAATCCCAATTGCGACGTAGTAATCGTATAGGCATTCATCGACGTCGTTTCGATATCGAAGGAGAAATCTTTATGATTCTACCTCAAGATGATGAAGAACCTAGAAACATAAAAGAGGCTCTTCAGTGTCCTGCTAAGGAAAAATGGATGAAAGCAATGGAAGATGAAATGGAGTCAATGAGGTCCAACCAAGTTTGGGAATTGGTTGATCTACCCAAAGGACGCAAAGCTATCAAGAACAAATGAGTTCTTAAAATAAAGCGTAATGCCGATGGCAATATCGAAAGATATAAAGCACGACTTGTGGCAAAAGGGTATACGCAACAAGTCGAATCCCTAATATATTTACATGTTTGTCCTCTTAGGATCTAACCATACATGTATTACTAGTCCTAGATTTATTTACATGCTAATTGAAATAAATCTATACTAACCACAACACAATTGCATACCTTTTATGCTTGTAGAGACCTCTTAATCAAACTTAATTGATTGCTTAACTCAATAAGCAAATGGTCTTATTTATAGGAGGGAAACCAAGTCACTATTATAGCTCACATGCATGGATTACTATTAATCATTGATTACTATTTAATCACATGCATTGATTACTATGTAATCACATGTATTTGGATGCATAATGACTTTCTCTAACCCTTCCAAAAATGTTACCATCATGGGTGTACCATATGTTCCCCATTTAACATTTCACTAATTGTTGTTACTTAACAACTCTTGTTGTTACTTAATTATTTGATTAACAACTCTTGTTGTTTACTTAATTATTTGATATTACTAATTGTTGTTATTCAACAACACCAAATAATTAACTTAATAATTTCCAACATGAAATTATTACTAATTATTGTTATTTAACAACATCAAATAATTTGCTTAATAATTTCCAATTAACAACAATTAACATTATCTAACAGACTCCTATTCCACACGCTTGCTCACTTATTCTCACTTGCACTAGCCCAAAGAAGAAGCTAGCAGGTTATTTATTTACCTGAAATATTAACGATTGTTTTAAGAATATTTTTTAAAAAGATTTTAATGAAAAAAAGAGAAAAAATAATTAATATTTTGATAATTTTTTTATTTTCTATAAAAAAAATGATATCAAATTAATGAGTACCTTAAAAACACTCGTTAGCATACTTTTATATATATATATATATATATATATATATATATATATATATATATATATATATATATATCTCTCCCCTATAAAATCAAATTATTTGTTTATGTTTCCGATGCTACAGTCACACTATTCTAGTCTAATGTAGCATTTAATATTTTCAAATATGGCGAGTTTTTATTTTTGGAAATTAGCAAAAATAGCTAAATTTTTTTTTATCATTTGTCAAAATAAGCTATAATGTTTGACTTTTGCAAAAATAGCCAACTTCCCCAAAAATGGAGCTTCTCCGAAGTTGAGGTCGAAGTATGCCGTTTTCTTCGAAGATCCAAGTCCAAACTTTGAACCTCCTAAGCTGACTTTTGTTTTTTAAAATAATATTTTATTTTAAAATTTGGAGTCTAAATTACACGACATACGAATCCTATAAATAGCCGAAGTCTCCGGAAATTTTCACAACAAGACAAAAACACTATGAGTTATCTAATCTTGTCTCCGAAGTAACTTAGGAAATCTGAACTTTCATCCAAACTATTTAAGAAATCTGAAGTCCTCTGGTGTTGTTCTTCATTACTTCCCAGACAATGAGACATTCACGTGATATCGGCCTATAGATAAAGTCATTCAGTTGATCATCGTGCTGTGTATTGGTCACTCGGACGAGGTTAACATTTTAGACATCGTCTTGCTATACTGCATACTTCATGTAAGAAAACATTGTACTAATTAATTTTTTTAGCTTTTGTATGAATGATAATTCCTAAATATTATTATGTTTCTGCAGGACCTTATGGTGGACATAAAAGCCTTTACTATAGGGCATTGTTTTCAGGTCCATGTCCATAGTAAGCGGACATTCCCAATGACATAGTCATCATCCGGATCTTGCAACATTTCCAATTGAATTTGGATAACAAGGTGGTCTCCTTTCTGCATATGACTATCATTAACCAGAGATTCCTACGATGGAGGAGCATCTATTACACAGCTGCATGGGATGTTTTCATGACTGGTATAACAAAATGATAAATCTTTTCATGACAAAAATTGATATCGATTCATTCATCTAATTCTTTTATTTATTTGTATGATAGGTCGTCCTGCTACACAGAACCAGCTGGCACAAGTTGATCCTTCTCCTCCTCCCCTTCCCATCACCATCCAGTAAGCTCAGATAGTGCTGGCCCATCTCACACTCTTTGACACACTCACAAAATGGTCATTTACTCTCAAGTATAAGAGTGTCGAAGTAATAAAATAACCCGATAAGTCCGAGGTCGATCCACATGGTATAAATTTAGTAAAATAAAATAGTAATTTGAGTGAAAAGAAAAGGCTGAATTGTTTAAAGTAATTGGCCATTTTAAATTGAACTACAATAATAAATTAGAATGCTTGGGCTAGGGGATCCACTCTTAATACTTCAAATTTAGAGAAATCGTACTTTTTATAATATATAAATTATCATTATTACCCAGTTAATTTATTTCAGGAATTAATTATGTCAAAACATATAAACCAACCATAAAGGCTGTGATAACATTTGTCTATAACAAGTCCAATTAGGTACATAATTATGCCAAATATATAAAATCAGCCATAAAGACGGTAACAAAGTTTGTCAATAATTAGTCTAGATTTAAACTAATCTATCATATTATATGAGGTAAAGTATTAAATGTCAAATGAGTATATAAAGATCAAATGAGCATGAATATTATAAAATTTTCACTTACAACTCATGATCATACACTACAAGAAAACTGTCAAATAGCGACGGAAAAATCCGTCGGTAATCCATAGCTAACTGACCACATCAACGGAATAGCGACGGAAAAATTCCATCTCTATTTTGTTGGTCGCAAAAAAAATAGCGACGGAAATATTTCATCCGTTGCTAAATAGTGACGGAAATTCAATTTCTATTTAGCGACGGAAGTATTTCCGTCTCTAAATAGAAACATAATTTTTTGTCACTATTTAGTAACAGAATAACGATTTCGTTGCTAATTAGAGACGAAATTTTCATAACTATATATTTTTTTTAAAAAAATAAAAACGAAAATTTTAAAATTTTAGAGAGGTGGGAAATTTAAAAATTTTAAAGATGCATGAAACTTTTAAAATTTTAGAAAGGAAAAAATTTTAAAATTTTAGAGAGGTGTGAATTTTATAATTATATAGATGTGAGAAATCTATAAATTGTAGAGAGAGTAAATTTTTAAATTTTAGATAAGAGAAAATTTTAAAATTTTTGAATGGTAGAAAATTTTAAAAAATTGACTTTTTTAATGTTATATATAAATCTTCAATTCCACAAGACACCGTAATATCCACCGCAAACTTCGATACACCACCATCCATTTACACCACTTTAAACCAAAAAATAAATATATTAGTGTTTGTTTCATATGAAATTTTAAAAGTGGAGATAAGAAAAATGAGAGATTGATAATGAGAGTTGAGGTATGAAAAAATTTGATGGTATATGGAATTGAGTAGGAAAATTTTGGATGAAGTATTGGAGTTGAGATTTAAAAAGATTGTAGTGCATATATAGAGGAAAAGATCAGAGAAGCGGGAAGATTTGTAAATTTTATAGACATTTGAAATTTTCGTAAGGCGGGAAATTTTTGAAAATATTGGAGGGATTGAAAATTTTAAAATTAGCTACGGAATTTTAATTTCGTTTCTAATTAGAGACGTACAAATTCCGTTTCTAACTACCAATTAAAATTAAAATAAAAATGAAAAGTTAAAATTAGCGACAGATTTTTAATTCCGTTTCTAATTAGCGACAGAATTTTCATTCCGTTTCTAATTAGCGACGGAAAATATGTCTCTATTTTTTTCTATAAAAAAAAATTGGCGCCGAAAGTATTAAATTTTTGGGGGACTGAAAATTTTAAAATTAGCTACGGAATTTTGATTCCGTTTCTAATTAGCGACGAAATTTTAATTTTGTTTCTAATTAGCGACGAAATTATAATTTCGTTTCTAATTAGCGACGGAATTTTAATTCCGTTTATAATAAAGCGACGGAAAAAATCCGTTTCTAATTACCACTTAAAATTAAAATAAAAATGAAAATTTAAAAGTAGCGACAAATTTTTAATTCAGTTTCTAATTAGCGACGGAAAATCCGTCTCTATTTTTTTTTAAAAAAAAAAAATTGGCGCCGAAAGTATTAATTTTTTGGGGGACTGAAAATTTTAAAATTAGCTACAGAATTTTGATTCCGTTTATAATTAGCTACGGAATTTTAATTCCGTTTCTAAGTAGTTACGGAATTTTAATTCCGATTCTAATTAGCGACAAAGTTTTCATTTCGTTTCTAATTAGTGACGGAAAAATTCCGTTTCTAATTCATCAACCAATAACAAGAGATCATTGGGAAAAAAAAATTACATTATATAAGACTAATACAAGTCGTGAAGTGAACTATAAAATGAAAATAGCCAATTAGACAATAAAAATTATATAAATGTGAAAGAGATGATAATATTCTTATTTGATCGATAACCTTATTAATTAACGAAAGTTAATTACATTAAAAATGAATTAGTGGATGATCAGAATCTACAAAAGAAAATAAAAATGAAAATTTAAAAGTAGCGACGGAATAAAGATTTTGTGTCTATTTAGCGACGGATTTTTAATTCCGTTACTAATTAGCGACGGAAAAATTCCGTTTCTAATTACCAATAGTTTTGGAAATTAGAAATTAAATTAAAATAAAAATGAAAATTTAAAATTAGCGACGGAAAAATTCTGTTTCTAGATGAAATTAGCGACGAAATAATAATCTATTTCTAATTAGCGACGGAAGTTTGTTTCCGTCTCTAATTTAGAGATGAAAATTTTTTGTCGTTAAATTCCGTCCCTAATTTCATTATCCGTTTCAATTTCGTCATTAAATTTTGAAACGGAATATTCCGTCGCTAAAACTGTAATTTTTTGTAGTGATACGTTACTGTGTATGTTGATAATTTCTGTCAAATGAGCATATAAAGATCAAATTTAATCAATATTGTAGAGAATTCACAAATTTAAATGATTCAAAAATAAATGAACAAAAATAACTTGTTACGAAATACATTAAGATGCGTTTCAGGAGCGAAAGCTCGTTACATTGCCATATCTGAACAACAATTTCACTTGATTAGTTAAAAAATTATTGGTTTGTGTATAATTATTTTTGTTTGAATAAAAACAAAAAATAAAAGTTACACAAAACAAAATTTTTTACACATAAAATAACAACAAAATAAAAACAACAGATTTATTAGCCTAATCTTTTTTTATCATCATTCATCTCCCACCTTGTTTTCCTGAAAATGATCTTCAACCTATAGTTTTTTTTTTCAATGGGACCCCATTTTCTTTTGGGTTTCGGAGATATTGGTGATGACATAACACCACCAAGAGTGTGTTAGAAAAATAATATAATAAGATATTATTTGGTGATATGATTTTGAGTGGATTCCCTTTTTTTGGGTAAAAAATTAGAAGTCGTTTAATTCGAATTCTTTAAAAATCATATATTCATATACTTAAAATGATATTTAGTAAATGATAAATTATCTTTCAAAATATACTTAGAGAGATTAAAAATTAAAAGAAATGTTAATTGTCCAACATAGAAAAAGAAATTAAAATTAAATGAATTTATAAAGTAACAAACTAAACACAGAGGCTCTCTTTACACATGTTGCTTCATTATTTTTGTCTTGTTTATTTTTATTTTTTTTTTCATTTTTTCAAAAGACTTGATAGGACGTGAAAGGTTAAAACTCTGTATAATTATTTGTCGGATGAGACCTAAAGAAGAGACTTTTATCAATATAAATCCCAAATGGTACAACTACAAAAGTTGGACAAATGACTACAAAGGAGCACACGTCACACACACACACACATAACTCCATTTCACTCTATTTTTCACACAATCACTTTTTTTTTTTTTTTTTTAAATGTCTTTCCAGATATATTTATGGAGATAGAAAATTAACGGAAAAATTCATTGTCCTATATAGGATAAAAAATTACAGGAAAATTAAAGGTATAATAAAATGATATATCTTTTCATGATAAAAATTGATATTGATGCATTCATCTAATTCTTTTATTTATTCATATGATAAGTCGTCATGCTACGAAGAACCAGCTAGCGCAAATTGATCATCCTCTTCCTCCTCCTCCCCCTCACCATCCAGTAGGCTCAGATAGTGATGACCCATCTCACACTCCTCGTCTTATGGCTGGTGATCCATTAGTCACTTTGTTACGTGACCATGTGAACCATATAATTTATCTTCCTTATTTTTGCGCCTAGACTCATCTTTCATAGTAGCAGCTACAACTTCGTCAAAGACTAGATTACCAGTGACAACATTACTTGTCAAGTTGATGATAAGTTGATCATACGAATCAAGTAGACTTTGAAATAGAATCTTTGCACGTTCATTTGTATATATACTATAATCCAACATAGTGAGTTGAGAAAAATAATGTATTTAACTTGTTGATATGATTTGTCATGGATGTGGACTTACTCATTCGAAGAGTGTAAAGTCTAATCTTCAAGAAGATCTTGTTGTGTAGTGACTTGACCTCGTACAATTTGATAAGTGCATCCAAAATCTCTTTTGCAGTCCTTTTCTCTACAACGCTGGATAACACAGAATCTGTTAAGGATAGATACAGGTTGCCCATAACGTTGTCATCTATATTCTTCCATTTTTCATCAGTCATTCCTTCTGGTCTCTCACCAATTGCCGCTAAGCAATTGTCTTTTCTCAAGATTATTTTTATTTTAAGTTTCCATAGGGAAACGTCGCTTCCGTTAAACTTCTCAATTTCGAACTATCCTGTCATGTTTCTGATGACTATCAGCTTCTCACTTGAACCGACTTTTACTATTTCACCATGAATAGTATCGTATATAATACTGTATATGTGAATAGTACTATATCATATATGTGAACAGTCTCCGTGAACGGTAATCCTGAACCTGAAGTGCTGATATCACTGTTAGGGGATCGTGGGCAGAAGCTAGCACATAAGTACAGTGAAATTGAGAATAAATGTTAGTTTATGATGTGTTGTCTATTATACAAAAATAATTAGGAGGTTTAGCCTACCTGTAGACAACAGAAATCGACGACGCATGCTGTTCCGGAATCGCGGCCCGGTTGGGAGTACAGAGTTGCCCACGAAGGACTAAACCGGAGAATAAATGAGTCGCCACCCAGTGTGAACTGGGAAATAGTTTAGGGCCGCACTCACCCCTCGCAAGGGAAGACCTCAAACTGTTGGGTTCAGAATGGTCTCTTACTTATGCTACTTGTAATGAATGAATTTATACGATAATATAACCGGGCCTATGCAACATACATATTCGAGAATGACCTACATCTAAATTTGCATTCATAAAAGTAAATCATAATAATGGCAAGCATATAATTTCACAAACACATTATATTGATAAATACGGGAACGCGAGTAAATAATAATTGTACAAGCATGCACATTAAAGAGAGACAATTAAGTGCATAATGTAAAGAGATAACTAAAGGGGGCAATTGTACCTCGAAATAAACGTGCAATGATGCGATGCAGCAAAGAGATAGACAATAAGGATGAAATGGAAGAGATGCGACATGTGCCCACATCTATATAGGACTTCGAGTGCCCGATTGAACGTATCTCACATTCAATCGAATATACTTCGTCCGGCGCGGCAAAACGTCGTGGCAAAGGTAGCCCTTGGGCTTTTCATCCCTCAAGGTGGAGGACCTTTAATCCAACTTGATTTGCCCATGCACATTACACTATGATGCATGATTTAACAAGGAGATGGCATACAGAAAGCAAATAACGGAATAATAAAAGGCGCGGTGAAATGTCATGGTAAAGGTAGCCTTTTAGGATTTTCTTCCCTTAAGTAGAGAACCTTTAGACCAACATAATAAGCCCATGCGCATTACATTACAATGCATATAAATAAATAAGACAATGATATGGGACTTCGTATGTCCGATTAAACATATCTTACATTCAATCAAACATACTTCTTCCGGCGCGGCAAAACGTCATGGTAAAGGTAGCCCTTAGGCTTTTCATCCCTCAAAACGGAGGACCTTTAATCCAACTTGATTTGCCCATGCGCATTACATTACAATGCATAAAAAATAAAGACAACGATAATATGGGACTTCGTATGTTCGATTAAACATATCTCACATTCAATCAAACATACTTCGTCCGGCGTGGCAAAACATCGTGGCAAAGGTAGCCCTTAGGCGTTTCATCCCTCAAAACGGAGGACCTTTAATCCAACTTGATTTGCCCATGCACATTACATTACAATGCATAAATAAGTAACATGCGGAAAGTAAATGGAAAAATAAAAAAATGCGAATAGTAGATGAACAAGATTAAATAAAGCGAAACACATGCCGTTTGCTCAAGTATTACGTGGAATTATTTCCCAAGTACAGACCGTACTACCGTTCATTCAGATTCGGCTATGGAATTTACATCTGGGTTTCCATCCGATATACCACAAGAGACGACACATATTCCATTCATCCAATAGCCATAGCATACATTAATCAGCAATACCTATGCGAAGAAATATTGGCAAAATAAAAGAAATAAGCGGAAATAAATAAAAAGGGGTGCCCTCAGGTGTAACCTCTTAAGTCGTCTTTCGAAAGTGCGTTACACGTCCGTCGGAAGGGTTGATGCTCCGCAACTCTTCCGATTCACTGGTTCAACATTTTCCTTCGCTGTTTCGCTGTTTGGGCTGCTGTTTTACTCTGTTTCACTGTTATTTTCACTGTATTTTCTGGTCACTGTCTTTGCGGTAATAAGGGACTGTTTTTGAATTTTTGAGGGTATTAGGGGTTGCGATTTTCACTGTTTGGGCTGCAGTTTTGGTGTGAATTGGGGCTGCTGTTTAAGGATGTTGGTGCGTGAATTAGGGCTGTGTTTTCAGGGTGTTTTACGGTGGTCATGGGGCTGTGTTTCAGGGGATGTTTTCGGTGATCAGAGGCTGTGTTTCAGGGGCTGTTTTTGATGGTTAGAGGCTGTGTTTCAGGGTCTGTTTTCGATGGTCAGGGGCTATTTTCAGTGATCAGAGGTTGTGTTTCAGGGGCTATTTTCGGTGGTCAGAGGCTGTGTTTCAGGGGCTGTTTTCGGTGGTCAGAGGCTGTGTTTTAGGGGCTTTACGTGAAGAAGGCAGAGGCTTGTACGTAGAAGGCAGGCTGGTCATGGGTTTTTATGCGTGAAGGGTGTTGATTATGCGCTGAAGGCAGGCTAATGACGTGAAGTGAGTGGCAGTTTGAAGGCTTGTTACGTGAAGAAGTTGAAGGCAGGTGGCGTGGGTTTATGGCAATGTGCGTGAAGGGTTTACGTGGTGAAAGGGGAAGTGGCTTATGTGTGTGTGGAGTTTGAGAGGTTGCTTGCGTGAGTGTGTTGAGTGATGAATGGGCAGTGGCTTATGTGTGCGTGGAGTTTGAGAGGCTTAGAACATTAGGGTTGATTTCGTGAGAATGAGCTAGCGATTTCAAGGTTGGGTTTAGGCTTCTTTTATAGGCAAAGGTTGGGGTTTACCTTGTGTGAATAGGGAAATGATTTTATAATTATGGGAAATATCTTTTAATTAGTATGTGATAAGGAAAAGATCTCTTTAATTAGGGATATGATTTGATTTTATTTGATTTGATCTTTTTTAATTAGGGAATGTAATTTAATTGAATTAGGAAAGCATTTGATGAGATTTGATTTGTATTTTTTAATTGGGGAATGTGATTTGTCTTGATTTTAGCATGTGTTTAATGTGTGATTTTGTTTATTTTGGAAGGTGATGGGCGTGGGTTGGTCTCCTTTGGGCGTGAGTTTGGTCCATTTTGGTGGGCTTGGTGTGTGGTTTGGTGATGTGTGGGCTTGGTGTTTGAATTACGGGGGTTTGGGCTATGTGTGCGTTTTAAAACAGAGGTCCAACAAGCGAACCCGAAGCTAAACAAGCGAATTAAATCCAACAAGACGTCAATGTCTGACTCTTCCCTTCCGACGTCCATAATTTAAAGAGGTAGTGTCTCCATATGAGACTCATCATAGGGACTTATATGCAAAAATGAAGTGCCTACAGTCGCCCCCACTTTGATGGGACTTCTGCAGTGTGTGACAATGACAATCTTATCAAAGTTATGCAATGCATTTTTACTTACCTGGCTCGCCAGCTGCCACCTGACTTGCCTGCTGCTTCGAGCTGAGTTGATGATGCAGTGGGCCTCGACTCTGGGACGCATCCCGGAACTGCAACTGATTATGTAGTGGGTCCTCGACCCTCGGACGCATCCCGGAACTACAACTGCTGATACAGTGGGTCCTCGACCCTGGGACGCATCCCAATAACTGTAACAGACAACAGAGGCCTCGACCCTGGGACGCATCCCAATACCACTGACAATGTGGGCCTCGACCCTGGGACGCATCCCAAAACTGATGATGTAGTGGGTTCTCGACCCTGGGACGCATCCCGGAACTACAACTGATGACGCAGTGGGCCTCGACCCTGGGACGCATCCCGGAACTGCTGACAACGGGGGCCTCGACCTTGGGACGCATCCCAATACCACTGACAATGTGGGCCTCGACCTTGGGACGCATCCCAAAACTGATACTGGTGCGGGCCTCGACCCTGGGACGCATCCCCAAAACTGATACTGATGCTGATATGGGCCTCGACCCCGGGACTCATCCCCAAAACTGATATTGATGCTGATGCGGGCCTCAACCCCGGGACTCATCCCCAAAACTGATATTGATGTGGGCTTCACCCCCAAACTGATACTAATGTGGGTCTCGCCCCAAACCGATGCTGATGTGGGGCCTCGCCCCCAAACTGATGCTGATGTGGGCCTCGCCCCAAATGATACTGATATGGGTGTTGCATATCAACATGATGTATTTGCCTCTCACGAGATAATCCTGATGGCTTAAATATTTTTTCGTCCTCAACGGATGCTTCGTGTTGAAACCAGAGAACCTTCAAAGTATTTAATACACCCAAATCTGATCGTCTGCATGAATGATCTGAACTAGACTCCTAGTGTGTGTGTGCCAAGGCTCTTTCGCAGCTTAATCATTAAGTAAGCCAACTCGATGATTTTGTCTCGGGGAATTGGATCAGTGGGTCTAACCAACCGAGATGTCTTAATCATACTCTGTGATTACTTCCTTGTACTCAACATGGTATGTTTTTTTTTTCTTTTGTCTATTTCTTTCCTTTCTTTTTCTTTTTCTTTCTTCTTTTCTTTTTCTTTTTCTCTTTTTTCGACACTCCTACCCTTTAAGGTAGCATTTCTCCTCATGGTGGTCCTAATACTCGCCCATGGGTAGCTTCACGTTTATCGGTTATAGGTGGTCTATTTTTTTCTTTTTATTTTCAGAGACTTTTTCTTTGTTTCCAACCATATCATATATCGTAACATAAGTAAACCAGGATGGACATCTAGGCAAATAGTCATTCACTGATCCACCATCTCTTCAACTAGTCATCTCGTCGACCACTCAGGCTTCTACTGCTAAAATTCTGTAATCGAGTGCTCGTGAGTCTAGGCGAGATCAATCCACTCAGAATACCAGATGAGAGCACATCTCGCACTTATCGTTTCTAAGATTTCACCCTACAGCAAACAATTTCTTCACCGGACATATGCTTCGCTATCGAGGACTTTTTTTTTCTCACTCCATTGGAATTCTTCCTTTCAACTGCGGGCTTCGCCCCCTGGGGTTCATTCCCGAAAACCGATACTGAGGTGGGCCTCAACCCTGGGACTCATCCCCGAAACCAATATTGATGTGGGCCTTGACCGGCATAAACACACACGTATAACGCAAGCGTACGTATCGTTCAAGTAGTATAAAAAGTATTGATCCCACGAGGACTTAATACCTAATCTATTAATTTTATGATATCAAATGATTACTAGTATCTAACAGGTTGATTGATTGATTTGAAATGGTGATGATTCTAAATTTAAAAACAAGTAAATAAAATTACACAAAAGTAGGTTTAAGAAAATTCAATATTAAAAACTATCTAGGGTTGTGATTTCTTCCAATATCATTTTAAAGATGAAGTGATTATTTTATGTTTATGTAATAAATCGGTTTACTAACCTGGAACACTAAATTATATGAAAGCCTATGTCGATGGTCAGACGCAAATACCCAGTTTAACCCAATTGAACCATATGTCTATGTCAACCAAATTATCTGGATTCATTAAGTTTAAGTTTCAATTATGGCTACCCCCGCCCGACAGGTATATGTCTATCCTGTAAGGAAATCTATTAAAGGGTTATCTATCCTCAAGGAAGATCGTGGGCTATTAAGTCTAAGGCTGAAACCTAAAATCCCTATGCTAGTTCATTTTAGATTTACCAGATCAATCTTATTAGTGGCCAATTAACAAGACGCATTAAGCTTAAGACTTAATAAGTAAACCTTTAAATTACCCAAACTATAAAATAACCCCTTATAAACCGGTGATATTAAAATTCATCACAACCCTAGATAACTAATTTAGTTACAACATATAACTAGGGCTAGTAAAAACTTGAAAGTAAAAGACATAAAGTAAAAATGCTGAAAAGTAATTGCGGTAAAGTAAACACTGAAAACTAAAATGCTAAGGTAAAAGGATCAACTTTTACTATTTACTATTTAGATATCTCCCTTAATATAATATATTAACTTGTGATTATTTTACCAACCAGCCATATAGGCGGTAACCTGATTAAGTCAAATTAAGTCCAACCAGCCATAAAGGCGGAACCAAAATAAACCTGCCATATAGGCGGTAAGAAAATTTAATTACCAATCGACCAATCTGGCGGTATCCTTGATTAGTCAGGTTTAAACCAGATTAAAATGAATTACTAACCGACCAATCTGGCGGTATCCTTTTTAAGTCAATATTTTAAATAATGAATATATTATATTAAGGGAGATTTATCTAAATAGTAACAGTAAAAGAATTACCTTTCACCCTAGCTGGGGGAAGTTACCTCATCATGGTGAATAGTAAAAACTGTAAAAACTGTAAAAAGTAAAGAAGTAAATTACTATTATTACAGAACGTAATTAAAATTAATTACAAAACTAAAATTTAAAAGAAACTAAGAAGAGAACTCTCTATTTACATAAGAGAATTCAGAGAGAATGGTACATCTAAAACTGAAATCTCGAGCTCAATTTATAGACCCCGGTAGGCCTCCAGCGTCGCGACGCCAAAGCCTTTGGCGTCGCAACGCCAGCGCTTTTTGGCGTGGCATGATGAGGGCTTGACACGTGGCGATTCTGGATAAGGAGATAAGGCGACACGTGGCAAGGCGGCTGAGAGCTCAATTATTATGCTGACGTGGCATGACGTGGTGAAAGGGAGTGTCGGCACCGTATGATTGTGACACGTGACACGCTGTGATTGGTTGATGATGACGTGGCACTTTGACTCGGTCAACTGGTGATGTGGATGATGATGTGGCGGTGACATGGAGTGACACGTGGCACACGTGGCAATGGCGATTATCGGCATCGTAGGATGATGACACGTGTCACGGCGCACGTTAGCAGATCGGTTGTGATGGTGACACGTGGCACGGCGCACGTTAGCAAAGTCAAACTTCTCAGATTCTGACATGTGGACCCGGCGCACGTTAGCATGGACCCGGTGCATGTTAGGCGTCGCGACCCGCAGAATGAGCATTTTGCCCTTTCGTCATTTTTTTACTGTTTTGGCCCCAAATCACCTCCAGAATGTCCTGAAACTTTATTTATCTACAAAATAACACAAAACACATCAAAATATTCACAAAAATCGAGAAACTATACAAAATATTAGGTTAAATGAGTGGAAAATAGTGATATAATTACCACTCATCAGGCCTCAACCCTCATCCCCGAAACTGATGATCATGTGTGGGCCTCAACCCTGGGGATCCATTATTGAAAACTGTTGATACTGTTTTGTTGCTCTCAGCTTGCTTGTATTTTTCCGCTTTTCCTTCTTTTCTTCGAGACCTGTGAACACAAACAAAACAACAGAATAAAAACGCGTGCATGCGATGTGTATGTATGCATGTGTGGAGGTACTCCCTGTTCCTGATGGGCTAGACCCTCATTGTGCTCCTTGGCGCCATGTTCCTATGCATGTCTCTGATCGCCCCCTGGGTCTGCTTATAGTTTCCTCCTGCTGGTTCTCTTCTGGTGATTGTGCAGTTCTATTTTGCCTGAAACCTGCAAACACAGAACCAACACAAAAATTGCAAGTACGTTACGTGTATGCATGCATGCATGGATGAATTTCCTATCCCGTGGGTTAGGTCTTCTGCCAGTTCTCCCAGTAACTGCTCTGTCTCTTCTTCCTTAGGCGAAATATTGCTTCAGTCTGTCCACGTTGATTGGCTTGGCGAACTCATTCCCTTCTGAGTCTGACAGTCTCACTGCCCCGTTTCCTATTACCTTCTTGACTACATATGGCCCTTCCTAGTTAGGTCTGAACTTTCCTCTCGGGTCCATCATTAACGGCTTTGACTGCTTAAATACCAGATCCCTCTCTCTGATCTTAGTAGGACGTATTTTTTTTTGAATGCTCGGGCCAATCTCTTCTGGTATAACTGCATATGATGTAAGGACTTCATTCTCTTCTTATCGAGCAATACCAACTGTTCAAATCTCTGCGAGGTCCATTCTTGTAACTCTGCTTCTGCTAATACCCTCATGGACTGTATCTCAACTTCCACCGACAGTACTGTTTCCGTTGCCTTTCGAGCTTCTCATTTTCTTAAACACTTCAGCTGAATGTCATTCGCTTGTCTTTTGTATAGTTCTCCCTTCAAACTCACATATTGAGAAGCCACTTCTGAATGGCTATCTTGTCTTTTCTGCTTGCTTCTTTCGGTAATTCCCCATGTTCTAAGTATCGCTGAATATCATAGTACCAAGGTTGAATGATTTTGTCAAATATACTCACATCGTGCAGATTGAAAGGAAGGGACTCAGGCAGGTAAGCGAAATGAACGTCTTTATTATTATTAAGGAAAATATTTGAACAAGTAGACGAAGTCAATGTTCTTATTATTAATAAATGCTGGATCACATTTGAATAAGATCAGGGAAACAAACATCTCAATAATTTGCAACTTCATCTTCCCCCGTCTTCTTGCTTCCTTCGACCATCAGATTCTCCAAGTGCAGTAGTTCTTTTTCCCATTTACTTCCCCTTTTTCCCATATCCCCATGCGAGAAGTTTGGTGGTTATGAGTTTGGAGGACAAGGCTGTCAGGTAGGCCGGAGTTGATCATGTGGGTGGGTGGAAGTTTTCTGTGCGTGTTGAGTTGCTCTTTTTCTGGGTCGGGTATTTTATGGGAATCAATGAGGTTTTGGATCTCATGCCTAAGGTGGGTACAATTGTCGGTTTTGTGGCCTTTTTGCTGATGGAGGTAACAGTAAAGGTTCAGGTTAAGGTGGCGTGGCACAGGGTTTGGAAGTGGTTTAGGCTCTAAGGGATTTAGGTGTCTTTGCCTTTTCAGCTCTTCAAACACCTCTGACAAAGGTCTACCAAGATTGGAGAATCGTCTGTTTCTGATAGGGGCAACCTCAGGGGGAGTGGGCTTGGTCCTTGAAGGTTCTCCAATGGTCTTTCCATTCTGGTTGCACAACTTTCTGTTATTGGCTATACGGGGTACGGTCAAACTGGCCACAGCATTGGTCAAAACTTGCAACTGCTCAGTAATTTTGGTTACTTTGGTCTCCAATTGATCCAGGCGGGATCCCTCATTGACTGACTCGCTCATGTTGGCTGACAGTCTTTTGATGAGTCTTCCCTCTTCCATAACCCAACGAGTATCTATGATGGCTTTTAAGACACAAGGTTAACATGATGCGTGTATGCATGAGATGCATGAGATGCGTGCGATGTATGGAATATATAAGTCTGCCCATTATCATTTTAAAGCATTCAATCATACTATTGCGCGGTGCAACTTGTCCCAGTTGAAAAAGGCCCAACAGGTTTATACTTTTGCGATAACATGGCTAAACAACTTCAAATGATAATGGGCCTAAACATAAAGTGGCCCATTTGCATTTTAGAAGCTTTTGGCCCAATTGTCATAAGAGGAGAGCTCGTCCCAGTTTAAATGGCCCAACAAGTTCACAACTCATGACGAAATGTCCAACTGAATCCAAATGACGATAGTCCTAAACATAAGCATAACAGAATAGTTTCTATTGGTCCTACAACTACAGTTCGTATGTGAGTTTATAGTGGTATAGACAAAGGCTCCCGCTGGCGAAGGATTGCCCACAACTAGGACTCCCCACTCAAGGGTTCGAGCGACCAAGTGAGCGCACCTTTTTTATACCGTAAGGTACGTGCCAACGAGTTATAGTGCGTGACTGACTGTCAAATGGATTTCCCGTCGTAGATTACCCAGAGGGAGGGTGGATCGAACTCTCTTAAATACCCAAGCCTCTTAGGCTCTTATCGCTTGGTGACAGGAATAAACAACGAGTCCTCCAAAATTAGTCCATCACAGTAAGCTACGAGTAATGATTATTTATGTGTCTTCAAAGCTTTTCCTTATAGAAATGTAGTGAATGACGGAAGACACCAAACCATTACCTAGCTTTAATAATGCCTTTGATTAAACCCTTTCAACCCACGGTAGACACGGTTAACTAAAGCACAAATCATAAACATTACAAGACATTATTTTGGGGCCGATTCTCTATCCCCAGTGGAGTCGCCAGACTGTAGACAACAGAAATCGGTGACGCATGTTGTTTCGGACTCGCGGCCCGGTTGGGAGTACGGAGTAGCCCACAGAGGACTAAACCGGAGAATAAAGGAGTCGCCACCCAGTGTGAACTGGGAAATAGTTTAGGGCCGCACTCACCCCTCGCAAGGGAAGACCTCAAACTGTTGGGTTCGGAATGGTCCCTTAGTTATGCTACTTGTAATGAATAGATTTATACGATAATATAACCGGGCCTATGCAACATACATATTCGAGAATGACCTACATCTAAATTTGCATTCATAAAAGTAAATCATAATAATGGCAAGCATATAATTTCACAAACACATTATATTGATAAATACGGGAACACGAGTAAATAATAATTGTACAAGCATGCACATTAAAGAGAGACAATTAAGTGCATAATGTAAAGAGATAACTAAAGGGGGCAATTGTACCTCGAAATAAACGTGCAATGATGTGATACAGCAAAGAGATAGACAATAAGGATGAAAGGGAGAGATACGACATGTGCCCACATCTAAATAGGACTTCGAGTGCCTGATTAAACATATCTCATATTCAATCGAACATACTTCATCTGGCGCGGCAAAATGTCGTGGCAAAGGTAGCCCTTAGGCTTTTCATCGCTCAAGGTGGATGACCTTAATCCAACTTGATTTTCACATGTGCATTACACTATGATGCATGATTTAACAAGGAGATGGCATACAGAAAGCAAATAACGAAATAATAAAAGGCGCGGCGAAATTTCATGGTAAATGTAGCCTTTTAGGTTTTTCTTCCCTCAAGTAGAGAACCTTTAGACCAACATAATAAGCCCATGCGCATTACATTACAATGCATACAAATAAATAAGACAATGATATGGGACTTCGTATGTCCGATTAAATATATCTTACATTCAATCAAACATACTTCATCCGGCGCGGCAAAACATCATTGTAAAGGCATCCTTTAGGCTTTTCATCCCTCAAAACGGAGGACCTTTAATCCAACTTGATTTGCCCATGCGCATTACATTACAATGCATAAAAAATAAAGACAACGATAATATGGGACTTTGTATGCTCGATTAAACATATCTCACATTCAATTAAACATACTTCGTCCGACGCGGCAAAACATCGTGGCAAAGGTAGCCCTTAGGCTTTTCATCCCTCAAAACGGAGGACCCTTAATCCAACTTGATTTGCCCATGCGCATTACATTACAATGCATAAATAAGTAACATGCGGAAAGTAAATGGAAAAATAAAAAAATGCGAATAGTAGATGAACAAGATTAAATAAAGCGAAACACATGCCGTTTGCTCAAGTAGTACGTGGAATTATTTCCCAAGTACAGACCGTACTACCGTCCATTCGGATTCGGCTACGGAATTTACGTCTGGGTTTCCATCCGATATACCACAAGAGACGACACATATTCCATTCATCCAATAGCCATATCATACATTAATCAGCAATACCCATGCGAAGAAATATTGGAAAAATAAAAGAAATAAGCGGAAATAAATAAAAAAGGGTGCCATCGGGTCTAACCTCTTAATTCGTCTTTCAGAAGTGCGTTACACGTCCGTCGGAAGGGTTGATGCTCCGCAACTCCTCTGGTTCACTGGTTCAACGTTTTCCTTCGTTGTTTCGCTGTTTGGGCTACTGTTTACTCTGTTTCACTGTTATTTTCACTGTATTTTCTGGTCACTGTCTTTGCGGTAATAAGGGACTGTTTTTGCATTTTTGAGGGTATTAGGGGTTGCGGTTTTCACTGTTTGGGCTGCAGTTTTGGTGTTGTTTTTGGCATGAATTGGGGCTGCTGTTTAAGGCTGTTGGTGCGTGAATTAGGGATGTGTTTTCAGAGTGTTTTGCGGTGGTCAGGGGGCTGTGTTTCAGGGGCTGTTTTCGGTGATCAGAGGCTGTGTTTCAGGGGCTGTTTTTGGTGGTCAGAGGCTGTGTTTCAGGGTCTGTTTTTGGTGGTCAGGGGCTGTGTTTCAAGGGCTGTTTTTGGTGATCAGATGCTGTGTTTCAGAGGCTGTTTTCGGTGGTCAGAGGCTGTGTTTCAGGGGCTATTTTCGGTGATGTTTAGGCTGTGTTTCAGGGACTATTTTCGGTGGTCAGAGGCTGTATTTCAGGGGCTTTACGTGAAGAAGGCAGTGCCTTGTACGTAGAAGGCAGGCTGGTCATGGGTTTTTATGCGTGAAGGGTGTTGATTATGCGCTGAAGGCAGGCTAATGGCGTGAAATGAATGGCAGTTTGAAGGCTTGTTACGTGAAGAAGTTGAAGGCATGTGGCGTGGGTGTATGGCAATGTGCGTGAAGGGTTTACGTGGTGAATGTGCAGTGGCTTATGTGTGTGTGGAGTTTGAGAGGCTGCTTGCGTGAGTGTGTTGAGTGATGAAGAGGCAGTGGCTTATGTGTGCGTGGAGTTTGAGAGGCTTAGAACATTAGGGTTGATTTCGTGAGAATGAGCTAGCGGTTTCAAGGTTGGGTTTAGGCTTCTTTTTATAGGCAAAGGTTGGGGTTTACCTTGTGTGAATAGGGAAAAGATTTTAATTAGTATGTGATAAGGAAAATATCTCTTTAATTAGGAATATGATTTTATTTTATTTGATTTGATCTTTTTTAATTAGGGAAGGTAATTTAATTGAATTAGGAAAGCATTTGATGAGATTTGATTTGTATTTTTTAATTGGGGAAGGTGATTTGTCTTGATTTTAGCATGTGCTTAATGTGTGATTTTGTTTATTTTGGAAGGTGATGGGCGTGGGTTGGTCTCCTTTGGGTGTGAGTTTGGTCCATTTTGGTGGGCTTGGTGTGTGGTTTGGTGATGTGTGGGCTTGGTGTGTGACTTGCAGGGGTTTGGGCTAAGGGTGTGTTTTAAAACAGAGGTCCAACAAGTGAACCCGAAGCTAAACAAGCGAATTAAATCCAACAAGATGTCAATGTCTGACTCTTCCCTTCCGACGTCTGTTTCCCGCGACTTCCACAATTTAAAGAGGTAGTGTCTCCATGTGAGACTCATCATAAGGACTTATATGTAAAAATGCAGTGCCTACACTACCATAAATATTAACAGTAAAATAAAACAATGAGACACAGATTTAACATGGTAAAACCCTCAATGTGATGGAAACATCCACAGATAAATATAGAGGGATTTCACTATGGTGGAAAGAATTTTACAATTTCTCTCTAAACACAATGAGTGAATAATCTCACACTCTCTTAGAATATGAGAATTACAACTTTCTCACAAACTCTTAAGAAGAAACAATATTTTTTCCTCTTAGAATACAAAGTATTTGGTTGAGAATGGAATCAAGAAAATAATGAAATGATGTTTTTATTTATAAGCATGAGAATTTTCTTTATTTTCTTTTTATGTATGTGGGACACACCCACATAAATAATATAATTTTTTATTATTATTTATTACACCTTTCGATGCAATAATTAACATAAAAGACATATCACTGAACCCAAAAAAATATATTTAAGACTAAAAAACTCAAATATCCTACAAGATAGATTCATAGTAAAGTAATAACAATATATCAAAGATACAATGAAGTCATACAGTAAGAGAAAAAGCAAGATCAAAACTAAGCTAATTCACAAGGTGGCAAGTGTGAGCACTGACATTTCCACCTTCATGGTCACTGCAACAGATTAGTTAATAAATCTTAAAGATAGTGTTAGTTGCATTTTTATTGACATGTGTCCGTGATAAAACAAGTTCAATTGAGTTGTAATCTGTCGTGAAGATCTTTGTGCAATTGGACTGGTCTTTGGCTGCTGTGCATCAGACATGCGTTCGTGGTGCGTTCATTACAGTGTTCGAACGATTATCGTTGGTGCTGCGTTCGTTATTGGGTTCGAACGTGTGGCGTTAGTAGCAAGTTCTTTATGGGTTCGAACGAGAGCATTCCAGAGAGCAAACGTTCGAGTCACGTCCTTGTTGGTTTTCGAACGGGATCATTCCAGAGAGCACCCATTCGTTGTGCGTTCGATTGGCGTTCGAACGAGTCTTCACAGAAAGGGCGCGTTCGTGGAGCGTTCTAGTATGTGTTCAAACGTGACTGCGATCTGAACGCGTTTTTGCCCTGCAAAACCCTAGCTTTTTACCCTATCTATATAAACAAACATGTAGCCGTCATCCCCATTAGTTGAAGCACTTTTCCTTTGAGCCAAAATCTCTCAAAGCTTTCAACCTTTATTGAATCCACCTTGAAGACTCTTTTCATCTTCTTGTCTTTTTTGTTAAAGGTGTGATAACATATTTGATAAATCTTCAACACAACTTAACCCAAAATCCCTAATCCTTTAGGGTTCTTTAGGAGGAGTTTTGGTAGTCGGAGTTCCGACATCAAAGGTGATACAATCTACTCAGAGACTTCAGAGGTTCTGAAGAAAACCGTGGGTCGCGGACTTGAGGAGTTGCCTTGAGTTCGTGCAGTATGAGGTACTTGAGTCGGTGGAGTTGTCACCATAGGTCTTGACCATCACTGTAAGTTTTTCTCTATATAGTGGATTCAGTTGGTAACCTATACCCGGAGTGGTTTTTACTCGCAAGAGTTTTCCACTTCGTCACCAAAATTATTGTGTTGATTTTGTGTGGTTTGATTTATTTGCTGTTTTACTTTATGTTATTTATTTATTATTTGCAGCATATTTTATTTATTGTTTATTGTGGTTGTTTGTTTAGATTCCATAGTTACAATAATCAGGACTTGTCATGTTTATTGTTTGTAATTCCGCATAGGGTCAGAACCTAGGCTAATCGTGAATTTTTTCAATTGGTATCAGAGCCTGAACTCGATCATTGACCCATTAGCTATGGAACGTAGTCCACCCTTGAATTGTCCGCCATTTTTTAATGGCACATAAATTTACATTGGAAGGTTCGCATAAAGGCGTTCCTCAAGTCCTTAGATGAGAGGATCTGGATGACTGTTGAACACGGGTGGAAACCTCCCGTTGTTGTTGTTGATGAGGTCTCTTCCCCTAATGACAAATTGACCTGGACCAAGGACGAATTTGATGCTAGCAATAGGAACAACAAAACTGTTAATGCCATACATGTTGCTGTATGTTCTGCTGAATTTAGGAGAATCTCTATGTGTGAGATAGCCAATGATACTTGGGACATCCTGCAGACTATACATGGGGGCACATTATCTGTTAAAAATAATAGACTCCAAGATTTAGCCACTAGGTTTGAAGTCGCCCATATGAAAGATGATGAGACATTTGATTAGTTTTATGCTGAGATTAACGATATTGTTAACTCTAATTTTAACCTAGGTGAGACTATACCTACCAACATGATTGTTAGGAAAATTCTTAGATCCCTACCTGAAAAATTCCTACCCAAAATCACCGCCATCGAGGAAAACAATGACCTCGATCAACTTAATTTAGATGAACTTGTAGGAAAACTGCAGGTTTATGAGAAAAAACTTCATGGGTATCAAAAGTCCAAAACTATAGCGATGAAGATCGCGAAGGAAATTGTTCATGGTTCGTCTAGTGATGAGGATACCCTCACGGACCATGATTTGGCCTTGTTTGCTAAAAGGTTTAAGAAATTTCTTAAGCTTAAAAAGAGTGGCCATAGTTATAATATATATATATATATATAAAGGATGAGCCTAGAGAGAGTAGGCATAGTATGAGAGAGTCTGGAAAGGATATGGATAGTAGATCCCGTGGTGTCCAGTGCCATGAATGTAAAAGATATGGGCACATTAGACCTGAGTGTCCCACATACCTTAGGGCTAAAGGCAAGAAAGCCATGACAACATCCTTTAGTGATTCTGAAGGTGACGTTTCTCCTAAAGGCAATTATATAGCCTTTACTGCTAGTGTGTCTGATGAGAGAGAGAATGAAGTTAATGATGTTGATTCAAAAGTCTCTCTCGATGAGTCTGTTGATGAGGGAAGTCTTCAGGTAGCTTATATTGAACTGTTTAATGAGAGTTTAGTTATTAAGAAGACTAATATAGAGGTCAGTAAAAGGTTGAAAGTTGTAGAGCTAGAAAAGAATGAAACTCAAGCTAAATTTGAGCAAAGCCTTTTGATGGTTGATGGCCTAGATGATAGGAATATAGGCCTAGTTGATAAGGTTCAAATCTTAGAGACTAAACTTGAAGATGCTAGAACTCAGTTATCTGTATTTTCTAGTGGGAATAAAAAGGTGGACCGTATGTTAGGTATTATTGAGCCTAATTGTGATCAGGCTTCTTCGTCCAGAGTTGTGTCTGCCTCAGCTAAACGTGACTTAGGTAAGAAACCTACTATTTGTAGTCATGTGATCCCTCCTATTGTTCTTCGTCCTGTTTCCCAACCTCAATCTAGAGGTGTTGTGGGTAAACCTCACTCTCATCCGAGGTTTGTGCCTGTGTGCCACAACTGTGGCAAGACTGAACATACTAGGCCTAAGTGCTTCATGTTGCACAAGTAAAAGAAGAGGCCTAAGAGTGTGTCGCCTTCAAATCTAGCTTCTCAAGTTTCTCACTAACTAAACAGACACAATTTCTTAGTGAGAAACTTTTTTTGTTGACTGGGAATTCTCAAGTGGATGAGGTTGCTAGAAAGGTTTGGGTGAGGAAGCAAGTTGACTTCCCATCTACTTCTGCATGTCCTGATGGACATGATGAGAGTGCACTTCGGTGTAACTCTTCTTAGAAGTTGCTTTTATTTTCCCATTGCATGTGTGTGTGCTTGTGTTTTATGTTTTGCAAGTTTATTTTGTTTTCATTGCATATGGGTGTGTGTGCTTGTGTTTTATGTTTTTGCAAGTTTATTTTGTTTTCATTGCATATGGGGTGTTGTGTCTTGTTTTGTTATATTCCTTGGTATATAGGATGGAAACCCGGACATAAATTTCATAGCCAATTCAGAATGGATGATAGTATGATCTGCACTCGGGATACAACTCCACGTATCATTGGATATTGTCAAGCCATGTTGTGTCTTTATTTTTTGGGTGTTAAAACTGAAAAATCAATATATATATATATAAAATTTGAAAAAGACCAAAAATATTTTATGGCTTGTTAGAGCATGAATATCATGTGCATGTGATCATGATATGTAGGATATATGATTATGCATGTATGATATGCTGTTATTTTTGTTGATGCTCTATATGCATATGTGTGTGTGATAAAAACTCTTGGTATATCTTGTGCTTGCAATTCACATACACGATTTTATTTTATCAAGGCTTGGTCGCATGTATGAGTTTTTGGAATGACAATCTAATCTCTTCCATGCTTTGTTTGCTCAATAGTGTGACATTTGACTAGTTGACCTTGTGCTATCCCCTCTTGCAAAAGCAAAAAGAAATTAATAAAAAAAATGAGACTCAAGTGCAAAAGAGCCAATGTGGCCAAATTCAAAAGATAAGGGCAAAAACCCTTCACTCGAAAGAGTTGTTAAATATAAGCTCATGATATTTATGGGGTAAACAATATAGCATGCAACCAATGTTGCTTATTTTTCAGGTCTTAGTGGTGCTGGGTTTGAACACCTATTTTGTGGACTTGGTTTGTTTAGAGATGAATTTCCTTGGTTGTGTCCAGCTCATAAAATAAGGTCTTAAGCCTTGATTCGCTGTGCACTTTATTTTTCACGCAAGTGCTTGATATGCTTTGGTGTTTATTTCATATGCATAAATGTTGTATTTAACCACTTTTAAAATGATGCATATTATTTCATGTCATAAACAGCTGAATATTGAATGGGTATCATTGAATCTGCTTGGAATGTTGTTTCACTCAGTTTTGACATGATTTTTTTTGTTTATCTCATTGTATGCTTGTATATGCTTCATAATACTGCATATCATTTATTTTACATATCATTGAGTGTTTTCTTCCCATTTGATTATTAATTTACTAACTGAGTTAGCCTGTTAGTGAGAGGGAGTAATTCATGTTTGTTTATGCTCTTGCATGTGTTTGTCTACTGTTGTTTTTCCTGTTTCCTTCGCCCTTTGTCATTTCGTGACAAAAATGGAAGAGTAATATATTAAGGGGAGAGCCTTAATATATGAGAGGGAGTCGTAGATTATCCTTTAGATATCTCTGTTTTAGAGGGAGTTCAAATTAAGGGGGAGAGTGATATCTACTTGTACATGCATGAGTTTTATATATGTTTTATGTTATTCTTGATAAACCCAATGCTTTTCACGGTATGTTGTTGTTTGTGGATGTTTCAGGTAAACATGTTATTTGTTGCGGTGGCTTTATTTTGAAGAATACTTGGTTAGGTATTAGATCGAGTCCTAATGTAATAAGTCACTGTTTTGATGGTTGACAATTTGCTATTTTTCTTTTCGGGTATATTACAGTAGTCTTTGTATTAGGTAGTGCTTTGTCACGGAATGCCAAAGGGGGAGATTATTAGTTCCATTTTTATTGGCATGTGTCCGTGACAAAACAAGTTCAATTGAGTTGTAATCTGTTGTGAAGTTCTTTGTGCAATTGGACTGGTCTTTGGCTGCTGTGCATCAGACATTCGTTCGTGGTGTGTTCGTTGCAGTGTTCGAACGATTGGCGTTGGTGTTGCGTTCGTTATTGGGTTCGAACGTGTGGCGTTAGTGATACGTTCTTTATTGGGTTCGAACGGGAGCATTCCAGAGAGCAAACGTTTGAGTCACGTTCTTGTTGGGTTCGAACGAGATCATTCCAGAGAGCATCCGTTCGTTGTACGTTCGATTGGTGTTCGAACGAGTCTTCACAGAAAGGGCGCGTTCGTGGAGCGTTCTAGTATGCGTTCAAACGCGACTGCGATTTGAACACGTTTTCAGCCTTCAAAACCCTAGCTTTTCACCCTACCTATATAAACAAACATGTAGCCACCATCCCCATTAGTTGAAGCACTTTTCCTTTGAGCCAAAATCTCTCAAAGCTTTCAACCTTTATTGAATTCACCTTGAAGACTCTTTTCATCTTCTTGTCTTCTTTGTTAAAGGTGTGATTCCATCTTTGATAAACCTTCAACACAACTTAACCCAAAATCCCTAATCCTTTAGAGTTCAGGAGTTTTGGTAGTTGGTGTTCCGGCGTCAAAGGTGATACAATCTACTCAGATACTTCAGAGGTTCTGAAGAGAACCGTGGGTCGCGGGCTTGATGAGTTGCCTTGAGTTCTTGCAGTATTGAGGTACTTGAGTCGGTGGAGTTGCCACCATAGGTCTTGACTATCGCTGTAAGTTTTTCTCTATATAGTGGATTCGGGTGGTAGCCTATACCCGAAGTGGTTTTTTACTCGCAAGTGTTTTCCACTTCGTCACCAAAATTATTGTGTTGATTTTTTGTGGTTTAATTTATTTGCTGCTTTACTTTATGTTATTTATTTAATATTTGCAGCATATTTTATTTATTGTTTATTGTGGTTGCTTGTTAAGATTCCATAGTTACAGTAATCAGGACTTGTCATGTTTATTGTTTGTAATTCCGCATAGGGTCAGAATCTAGGCTAATCACGAATTTTTCAGATAGAGTTGTCAAATGGGCCGTATTATGAAAAAGATCAATCATATTTTAAGTATTTTTTTTATTTAAATTTATTTATCTTTTTCAATATTTGAACTTCCCATATTTATGGGTGACTTGATGCCAAGAACACAAGTGTAGGTATTGGAGAATACGCCTGTTGTAAATCAAAATTACTCTAGAATACACAAATAAATTAATAACTCGAAGTAAAATTGAAATACCTAAATTAAAATAGTAAAAAATAATTAAATAATAGTAGTTATAATTCATACAACTCCACATAATTAGTTAGTAATATCACTGTCACCCATATAACTGTGATTCCAAAAATTACTTCATCAAACCATGTTAGGACATTAAAATCCTATTTCATTTACATCAATTTCATCCCAATGAAATCGTGCGTATAAGTATTTTTTGAAATAATGTACTAGAGGATTGTCTGTTACCATTGGATCCAAGTACCCCAAGAACTTGATCAAGAAACTCTAATCTAGAAAAGCTCCTAAGATTGACTGTAATAATTTCTATGCTTCTAACTTCCGAATAAGGATCTAGTGCGATCAACAGTTAGAAGATAAGTGGGAATTTGGGATTATTTATGTGGGACTAGGATCTACATTAAATAAATCTCGAAAGTTGATTCAATACTTAACACAAACTCAACTCGGCACAGAATCATGATCCCTAACTTCCTAGCTTAATTATCAACTAAGCTTCAACAACAAAATGTCAATGAATAATTTAAATCTTAGTTAGCTTCCATAAAATGTTAAACAAAAAGCTGCAGTATAACATTCAAAACTTGCACTGCAGATGATAAATTAATGTCATATTTGTATGCAACATAGGGAAAACTGAAAATGGCATTACCAAAGATTATTCTTTTTATACAAAGCATTTTTAAATAGAAGCAACATGCAATAGTCTTCAAATGAACTTGGGATGGAAAAAAAAAAGACACATATATTAAATCCATGCATAATTTCAGCCTAATGAGGCTGAATTTTTTTTATTTTTTTTACTCTGCCATGGCATCCTTTTCTGGCTTTGCTTCCTTCACTTCCTTGGCATCTTTGATCTTTGGCTTCCTGGCCTTCGGCTTCACAAAACAGAAACAAGAGCAACCTGGACACTGGAACAAGAACTTCATTTTGCTATTGCCTCAATATTACTCTATAAGCTCTGAAGTTTCTTTCTATATGCTTTCTTTATCTAATAATGTTGTTCTTTTTTCTTTTGCCCTTTTTCAATATTTTTGTTATTCATTGGATTCCATTTCAATTATTTTCCAGGAAGGGTGGTGTTGTGGGGCTGACCCTGGTCCATGCATGATCAATGTGTTAGCATTCTATATTCGCTAAGTATGGACTTAGCCGATGGTTTATTAATTATTCATCATTCTCTCTTTACAAGTCGATTTTTTTTAGAGTGGAATCTATCTACTGGATTCGTAATAATTGATATCAAAATAGGTCGGTCATCTGAAGTTGGCCCTAACCATAGTTGGTCTTTACCTCGTGTGAGCACCTAAAAAGGGTATGAATTGCGGTGGACTTTGGTACTAAGAAAAATGGAATGTTAGGAATAGGATCCCACATTTGTTAAGTGGTTTATTACCCTTGGACACCTTCTTTTTACAAACCTATTAGAATGAATTCTACTTACTAGATTCATAACACAATGATGAAGATGAAGCAAGTACTCTCAATAGGCTATCTTTTGTGGGTCACTTGTATTGAACTTCAGGGGCTCAATTAGATTTCTGTCTCATAAAGTAAGATTCTCCAAGCTGGCAAGCAATAAATTTGAAATTAGTGTGGGGCCCGCCTGCTGTGAGAGATGACATATACACCCGACACATAATATAATTTTCGGTAGTTGAGAGTTGAAAACTTGTTCATTGTGCTGCTTGGACATAAATTGGTGAAGGAAAAAAGTGCTTTTAATTTTCATATAGATTGATATGTTTAAAAAATGGGATGAATTAGCTTACTTGAAGCTAAACATGAGGACATTTAAGTTGCCACTTCTCTTATCTTCTTTTCGTCCTTGAATATGCAGAAGTTCATCCAACCAAGAGAGATGAATTTTGTCCTGGATTTTGGGTTGCTATATTGGATCCCCAAGCTGCTCCAATTTCTGCTTGCAAGACCATGTAATTTCGGATAGACGTTATACTTTTATGGCTAAAGTTGCAATCAACTTGATCCAGTAAATGCAACGGCGAGCCACTATGAATTCTAGGGACATTCACGGGTCGGATCGGGTTTTTCGAATTTTTTATAATCTGATAGGGTTGGGTCATTTGAGTCTTTCGACCCGAAACCCGAAATTTGAGAAGGTGACCCACGCAGATCGAGTCAAAAAACTGCGGGTCTGATCGAGTCAACATAATATGTTGTAAATATAATATATATTTTATTGATACAAATTTGACAAGATAGATGTGTAGTTGAAATGAAAAGTTATTATTTTCGGAATTGTTCAAGTAGATTCGAACCTGGGAACATTTAAAGACTAAGTAAATACTTTGTCATTTCAACTACACTTGTTTCTTGTCAAAAATGTAGCATTAAAACTATATATATTATAATTATAATATTATTTACATCGAGTCGGGTCAGACCCGAGTTTTCTGACCTAAACCCATGACCAAATTGACCTGAAATTGAATTTACAAATTCATAAACCCGGTCAGATCGGGTCGGGTCGGGTCGGGTCGCGAGACGACCCGATCCTATGAACACCCCTAATGAATTCTACGATCTACCTGAACGTCAGCCAGTGCAGTTGATAAAACTCATTGAATAGTTGTGCGGTTCGAACCCCACTCACATATTTTAACCATGTTTAGTTGTCTGGTAAGAAACCTCTCTTTCGCAATTCATGCAATCAATTGCACAAGTTTTTCTACACTGAAATTACTCGCCATTGGAAAATAGCTCAAAGCTATTTAACAAATTTCAACAGAGTACACCACATCCGAATTTATGAATAGCTGTTTCACTGTGCTTTTCCGCTTTGCTTATTATTGTATGAAATTTTTCCCAATATGAGATCCTGTAAACAACATATTGTTCTAAGAATATGAAGTATTTCAAAGACGAGGAGTTGGTTTTACCGATTCAGGTACTTTCCGGTAGTCGTAAACTCCAATACCTCGCTTTTTTCCAAGCCGACCTGCATCGACATACTGCACGAGAAGAGGACAGGGAGAATATTTACTTTCCCCCAGACCAGCATGAAGAACTTTCATTATTGACAAGCAGACATCTAGCCCAATGAAATCTGCAAGCTGTAAAGGACCCATTGGTTGATTTGTTCCTAGCTTCATCCCTGCATCAATGTCCTCCTTTGTTGCCACTCCAGTATAAAGAGTGAAAAATGCTTCATTTATCATTGGCATTAAGATTCGATTTACAATGAAACCTGCATAATCCTGAGAGCATACCACTGTCTTGCCAAACCTGAAAATCCAGCAATCAAAGTAGTGTAATAGCAGACAAAGATTATATAAACAGTTAACAGACACATTCCTGCCCTTGACCTCTTTCCCAGGTATTCTCCGTGTGTACACGTGAAGTGGGTGGTGGGAAGGTGAATTTTTGTTTAAGAAATGAGGAAACAAGTAAAAAAAAAAAAAAATCAAGTTCAATGGTGATTATTATATGATCCCATTACCTCTCTGCCAAGGCTTTTGTTGCATGGTATGTCTCATCTGATGTGTCTGCGCCTCGTATGACCTCGACTAGTTTCATTATCGGAGGAGGATTCATAAAATGCATGCCAATCACCTGCAACAGTAGCATCTTCTTCTACTTAATGATAATTCTAAATTCTGATGACTCAAAATTGGGAAAAATGTTAATCTAATTGCAGTGAAATGCTTTACACAAACAATAAATCAAATTCATAACGCAATAATGAACTGAAGTTTTAAGTTCCATGTAAAAGGAAAAGGCAGGCAACAAGAGAGAGAGGTGATGTTAAGGTGACCCGAATCTAAGCAAAACTGCAAACAAGACTTGACAGTTTCCATTTCTGAATATCTTAACATAGAGAGAGAGGCTTTTACCATGTGATATTAGAACTATAATGCACACATATCTGCACATACTAGCAGAAGGACAAACCAGAAATGTTAACAAGGTCCAAGAAGTCAGCAAAGTTGATGAGTATGTTATAGATAATACATTAAGACACAGCCCAATGGTAGAGCCCAGATTAGGTGAGATTTCCTTTATCAAGGTTTCAAAGCTTGTCAAATTCCATTTTTTGCGAAAAAAACACCTAATGTCATAATCTATCTTTGATTTGTGTTTCAAATATTCAAACTCTGCGGATTTTGACAGATCAGCTAGCAATCTGCAAATTGGTAGATTGAGAGAACAGCAATTGTCCTTTGGTGAACAAATTTCAGCACCTGGTAGGAAGGAGCCACTGATATGAGAATCTAGAAACTCTTCGCCATATGTAAGTTGAAACTCTGGAAGACTGTGAGCCAAAAAATTCATCCAGAGTCAGGTTTGGTACTTTTGGAGTCCTTCCTTAATTAGATACCATTTTCGCTACATTTTCAACCCACTTAATGGTTGGTATTGAAAGCACTATCATTGTTTCTCATTCGAAAAAGTGATGGCGACAACATTACTCCACAAAAACCTATCTGTAAAAATCAGCCATCCATCATTCAAATCTTTTAGGGTACATGATAAATCTTTTGTCAAAAACTCATACATTTAGTTTAAGGTGGGGTAGAAGACTGGAAGATCAACAATGAACTGCAAATGAACAAAGTTCAGTAAAGTCCCAGTTAACTGGCACCAGGAACCAATTAGAATAAGGAAAAAGAGGAAGGAAATGCACCCATACAACAGCATTCGTTAACTTGATATTATGCATCCCAGTGTGCTATAAAAATTGCAACCAAATTGTACAAAAGTCAGATTTGAAGATAGTTCATGAAAAGGATGCAAATGTAATTCCAATACTAATACTGATCTACTCTACTCCCAATGTTACTAAATAAGATATTTCAACATTAATAAAAATCAATAAATTATCTTGACGGCTTTTGTAACTAAGTGTTGTTATCAGATATTCAGAGCCTCACCTGGTGTGGTCTACTGGTCACAGATGCTACACGAGTAATAGATATGGAACTTGTATTAGAAGCCAAGATTGCAGAAGCTTTTGTAATTTTATCTAGCTCGGAAAACAATTTCTTCTTTACATCTTCAGACTCCACAATAGCTTCAACTATAATATCCGCTGAATGGAGATCTTTCAAATTTGATGTACACCGTAGACGTCTCAGAGCATCATTACCCACTGCCTGTTAAGTAAAGGTGACAAAGTTGTTCACTCTAAAATTTCAATAAATTCCCAAGTAGTGCAGGCCAGGAATACCAGCTAAAATTTTAATCAACCAACATTCAGAGGATGAACAAAATGCAAATAAATGCTACTACCAAATACTTCAGATTTTCCAAGCAATTCCTGAAAACATTTTCCCTATTTGAGGAGCAAAAGCTCTGTAACATGTTTTCAAACAGCAAAAATTTCAACTAATAAATTTGGGGTCAGCCACAACCAACTGAAAGGCATTATACCAACAAACAATAATCTCAAAAAAAAAAAAAAAAAAAACAGAAGGGAAGGAAGGAAGAAATTCCATCTGAAGCCAAGCATTCGATTTCTTGCTGATCGCTACCAGACCGATCTGGTTTGGCTGAAAATCACCGATTTTCTTAAAAAGAAATTAACATAAAGTTATTAACTAATTCCTCTGCTTCAAAGTCGATTACTTTCTCTGGGTTAAATTGGGATTTCATCTCAACTTTTTTATCTTTTATCTCAACTATCCATTTAACATATGGAACAATGAGTTAAGATAATTATACTACTGAAAAATCCAAATACATAAATGCACATATAGCTTTCAGTTGAATTATCTGAAACAAATCAAGCCAATATCAATCCAAGTTCACTTATTTTGTATGTGATTCAAATTATGAGTTGGCCAAAAATCATCAGTCAGCAATCAGTTAAAATATGATACTACTACAGACTGAACTCATCAAAATTAACAAAAGAAGAACAGAACAGAACAGAGGTTGCCTGAGAGAGTTGGCCTTTGGAGACAAACTTTTGGATTGAGCTTGAGATAGATTTGGTGGCTCTAACCAACGCATCTGGGTCAGTGTCCACGAGCCACACTTCCAAGCCGTGCATGACGCCGAGCTGGGCGATTCCTGAGCCCATTTGGCCGCTGCCCACGACACCCATGATCTTCATCTCGCCCATTTCTAACAGTAGCAAGCAAGATTTGTTTACATAAGTTTTTGTTTAATACGAGGACAGGACAAGGGGTGGATTCCACGCGCTTTTTGAGAAACTGTTCATTGATGACTTGGATTTATCCGATAATAATGGAGGTAACGAGTAATTTTTTGTTACAAATAAATTAATAAATAATATTTATGGTTTAATATTTAATATTTAAATTATTTTTTAATATTTAATATGCGTCAAAAAAATATTAGATTATTATAAATTTTCTCGAGATAAGGAATTGGATTTCGTGTTTTGGATAGATCATGTTATTTAAGTACGTCACGTAATCGTTTTTCTTGGAATTATAAACATTTCTTTTTTTGGAAATTATCAATCATTTTTCTTGGAACTATAAACATTTCTTTTTTTGGAAATTATCAATCTCATAAATGTGTATCACAATTATCATAGCTACCCACACATCCACATATTATTAAAATATAGAAAACGTCTATTCATTTTGTATAAAATTAAATATCTAATATTTCTTTATAAAAATAAAAAAATCTAATATTTAATACATATTTTAATTATATATCTAAATTTAGTATAAATTTATACATTTTATATTTTTTGATGGACAATCGAACAAAATTTCAAAATTTATTTTTTAATTTTATATTGAGTCGAATTCAAACAACACATATAGAGTTCGATTCGAGCTCGAACTCATATAAATACTTATCGAGACAAACCGAGTCAATCAATAGACTTGATTACATTCTTAGGTGAATATTTCGGGTTTAGTTTGATTTTTTTTCCAAATTTCAATTCGGTTTCCAAATCATTCAGTTTGAGAGTTTGGAACCATTCAATTTTTCAATTCGAGCTTGAGCTCATATAAATACTTATCGAGCCGAGTCAAGTACTAGTCATTCAATTTTTATTTTATTATTTTGACATTTTTATACTTTGGGAGTAAAGCATCACTTTGTTAGCGTGTCGAGTTTTTGGCGCCGTTGCCAGATAGTATAATTTAGTAGATAGAATAATAATTTAATTGTTGTATTTTTTCTTTTCTTTTCTTTTTATTTTTTTATTTTGTATTTTTTTATTTTCTGCATCTCATTTTTTTACTACATTTATATTTGTATTTTTTTAATCATTTATTTTATTTTTTTTCACTTGTTTATTATTTTTCTTTTTGTAAGTATTGCCTTTTGGTCTCAATCATAGAGAATCTTCATCACATTCATATTTAAATTTTAGCATATAGTCTGTATTTAAGTTGCATGAGACTTTGGTTTCAATCATAGAGAATCTTCATCACATTCATCATCAGTCAAAATGGTCGAAAACCAAAATGAAAATCCACCTGCCCGAGTTGAAAATCCAGTTGATGAGGAAGAAAATGAATCTTAGCATGACGATCTTAATCATCCTAGGACACTCAGACAATTCATGAATTCCACTAGGACATGATCACCATATTGCATTATTTTCCCCCAGATACATCACGTTTCAATTTTAAATCAGGTGCATCTAACTTTTACCCACATTCCACGGTCTAGAATCAGAAAATCCTTATTAGCATTTAAGGGAATTTGAAGAGGTATGTAACACTTGCACATACCAAAATTGCAGTATGAATATAATTCGATTAAAATTTTTTCCCTCTTCTTTAAAGGATAAAACTAAAATTTGACTGCAGAACTTTAGGTCAGGTTCCATCCGATCATGAGATGATTTACAAGAGTAATTTCTAAAAAAGTTATTTCCCCCTCATAGGACAAAGTCCTTTAAGAGGAGAATCACAACTTTCACACAAAAGTCATGAGAAACACTTTACCAATATTGGGAGAGATTTAAAGAAATATTGAATATTTATCCATATCACGGGTTTGAAATATGGAGGCTAGTTTCCTACTTCTACGAGAGTTTAACACTCATAGGTAGACAAGTAGTGGAAATGATTTTATAATGGTGAATTTAGGAAAGAAATCCCGAAGATGCACTAGATTACCAAGTACACATAGCAGAGAATGAACAACAATGTGATACAGTTGGCACTTATGAGTTGTTGGAGTTCTACGGCCCCGAGGATCGAATAACAAGCAATGAAATACATGCGAATACATACGACGAAGTTGCGGAATACTCACATCGATCGGTTGAGCGACGCGGCAACGAACAAAAATTCAGTTTTCTGCCCTCTGGTGCATTCGGCAGTGGGCTATGACAGTCCTCCAAGAATCGGCCATGTTGGTCCTTCGTCAAGCTCCAAGCTTTGTCATGGTGATTCCAAGCTCATGGGTAGACCCGACCAAGGTTCCGGTTCGGAACCGGAACCGAACCGGTTGTAACCGGAAGGTTCCGGTTCCAACCGGTTCCGGAACCGAACCGGAACCTGACCGGTTCGGTTAGGGTTCTTACCCTGACCGAACCGGTTGGAACCGGAAGTAAAAAAAAAAAAAAATTATTTTCTTGGAACCGTAAGGTTCCACAAGTAAATCTCAATTTTTTTAATTAATAATAATGACTTAATGAGGTTTAAAATTGTAATACTAAAACATGAATGTCCACATCCTTTTTATAACCAACTCTTGGTTATTGACTTCTTTATATAAGCGATGTGGGACACAATAGCCAAGTAACAAATATCCCACATCGCTTATATAAAGAAAGCACTAGCCAAGAGTTGGCTATAAAAAGGATTATATGTTAAAAGAATTTTATAAAAAAAGGATTCTATAAAAATGATGTGATAGTATGAAAAAACATTACGATTATAGAATTTTTTTTATTTTTTAAAATTTATTATTAAAAAAAAAAAAAAAAAAAAACCGGAAGGGGAACCGTAAACCGAACCGGAACCGACCGGTTCGGTTTACGGTTCCGGTTCCGGTTCCACACTCGTGGAACCGGGAACCGGCCGGTTCGGTTCGGTTCCGAACCGGAACCGAACCGGCGGCCAGGTCTACTCATGGGTGGACTTCCTTATCACATTCGCATGTCTCTCGGAGTGCTAGCTCTTAATGATTTTGCCATAAAATCACCACATTTTGCTTCCCTTCAAGCTCGGTTTCTGCCCAGAAAAACAGAACAAGAAAATGCCTCTAAGGCCGAGAGAGAATAAAGAAATTTGGCTCAAATTCGTGAGCCATGAGAGAGAATGAGATGGTGGTTGAAAAAAGTGTATCTAATACACAATTGATTTTCAAAAAATCAATTAATACTTTTACCAAAAAAAAAAAACCCATAAATGCTTTCCATCAACTTCCATCAAGTCACATCAATAAATCAATCAATTGTCACATCACTCAAAGTGACATGTGATTTGATGCTTGATGTGACTAATGATTTGACGCTTGATTTGACTTGCGTGCCGCACTCGAATTCGAAATGCGAATACGCTCGCAAACAATCCCGGGTTCGGGTTCGGGTTCGCTAATTCCAAATTAACGAATTTTCCGTTGCGACGTAATTAAATGATTATGCCTAGCGAAATCACTATCACATCGCTAACGAATTAATTCTAAATTAACTCGTTCGCCCGAATTAAAATCTAATTTTAATTCCGCGTCGAAATCCAATTTCATTTAATATATCGAATATATTAATTTATCGATTAATTCCAAATTAATCGTTATCTCTCTTTTATTAATATTTTATCCCAGATAAAATATCTCCGCAATTAATCCCAGATTAATTTTTTCTCTCATCTAATTAATCCCAGATTAATTAAAAGTGTGAGTCATACGTCATCGGTGAATCTTCGGGAAGCGACCTATGAGATCCCCGGATATGTTGGCAGTAAATTCGGTCGTCGGACTATTCGAACACGTAAGTACCTAGTACTACGCTTTTACCGATTTACAAGACAAGGTTGGCTTCTAGCAAAGCGTCATGCCTACCCAATCCTCCAGAAATATCCTTACAGGAATATAAGATCTGTATCAGGCGTAGTATACGTAGTATTGCGTATTTCGATCCAGTATCGGATGATCACATGCAAGGCTTGGGGCTGGTACAGTGTCTGCCCCGTACGAAGCATATATCGGATCACGAGCAACTAGTCTCTTTATTATCGGATAATCATGACCAAGTCATATTATCCCGATGGTTGTAACCCTTTAGAGAACCAGTTCTGTATCCCTACGCGATCATCATCTCCATATGACTGGAGTGATACTTCCGTCTTGACATCACACCCAACACACTACGATTCTCAATATACCCAGCAGAGGCATACACAGAACCTGTTAAAGCCCTCGACGACCAAAACCAAAGTATATTGATTGTCGCAAGTATTAGCGGTGCAAGTCTCCGGTTAAGACCAAATACACCTACCCTGATTTCGGACTTCCATAGACACATAATCATACTACCAATGGAATTTCGAAGGGGTCTATCCAGAGCGAAGCTGTTTCCCGTACCATCGGTAAAACACAACCTCCTATTACACTTGCATGAGTATCCTATACCAAAATATATGAGAACTATGCCGTTATGCCCTCACAACGCGCACAAGTGTAATACTAGTCTTTTACGCATTATCGATGTCCAATCTCGATAATACTCTGACTAAGGATATTTAATGATTTATCCTTCGTGGACTGATACTGTCTCATATCATTCTCAATCCAGGAACAAATCATAAGGTCCTCCTATCATTTATACATCTTGGTGATCTAATCACATATGATAAGAGAGCAATCTCCTTTGTCACATAGTTAATTTGTACAACAACACCATGATCTGTACAAATAGTGACGCTATGGGTCGTAATTGTCTAACATGAGTCGCATGTAAAACCACAGTCATCTGGTAGAGGTATGTTTAACCTTAGGGAAGACCATGCATTTTCTACTAAATATGCATCTCTAGCTAAAAAAGTTGAGACATTAGAAACGAGGAAGAGTGATCATGTCAAGTCAATTTGTCAAATCTATAATTCAAATGAACATGTCACACAAGTTTGTCCAACCTTGCCAGCCCTGCAAGAATATCTTCATGACCAAGTCAGTTCCATAAACACTTTCAATAGACTAAATCCAAACCCATACTCTCAAACCTACAATTCTGGTTGGGAAACCATCCAAACTTCGATTGGAAGAATGATAACCAAGCACAACCATCGCAACAACCTCCCTAGGTACACTAGAATTTCTGAAATTCCCAGAATTATGCACCATATGTCCCACCACCTAGGAAAACCCTTGAGGATATCTTGCATGTATTCATTGAGAAACATGAAACCATCAATAACCAAAATGTGCAAACATTGATTGATCTGAAAGATACTTTCTCCAAAATCACATATGCATTGACCATTAATGAGAAATGGAAGTTTCATGCACAACCACAGTCAAACCCCAAGAGTCATCAAAACCCTCACGAATGTAGTTCTGGCAATCAACACATAGACCAAGTTAAATCTATTATTACTCTTCACAGTTGTAAGGTCATCCACAGGCCTATTCTTGAACCTTGCAAAGTTGAAAATAAATTAGATTCAGAGGGTAAGGATGAGGTTGATGAACCATTACTTATCGTTGATGATAATAATTTTTCTCATACACCTATATTTCCTCAAGCATTAAATACAAAGAAATTGAACCATTCCCCATAGATATATGAAATATTCAAACAGGTAAAGGTCAATATCTTTTTGTTAGATGCCATCCAACATATATCATTTTATGCGAAATTTCTGAAAGACTTGTGCACTGTTAAAAGAAAACATCAGGTAAGAAAGAAAGCTTTTCTAGTTAAACATGTAAGTTTCATTCTCTCAACCGATAATACATTGAAATACAAAGACCCTGGTTGTCCTACTATTTCTTGTATTATTGGAAATCAAAAAATTGAACATGTTTTGCTTGATCTTGGAGCCAGTGTCAATTTACTTCCATTTTCGGTTTACCAACAACTTAATATTGGCGAGTTAAAATCAACATCAACTACTCCTTTACTTGTCGATAGATAAGTCAAGGTACCGAAAGGAATTATTGAAGACGTGTTATTACAAGTCGATAAATTCATATATCCTATGGATTTTATTGTCTTCGAAACACAACCTGTAGCAAAAAGTTATAAACCAATTCCTGTAATACTCGGTCGCCCATTTTTAGCAACAACTAATGCTTTAATTAATTGTAGGAATGGAATCATGAATTTTTCATTTGGCAATATGACACTGGAGCTTAATATTTTTAACATGTGTAAACAACCATAAGATGAGGACAGTGAAAATGAGAGCATGAAACTAATTGAACTAATTATGGATGACTATATTCATGGGAGTTTATCTAATCCTACGGAAATTTGTACAACTAATTTTCTTAAATCAAGTACGCAATTAGATTCAGATATTTCTAATGATTTTTCTTTACTTGATTCTACATAGGTACTGAAAGACGATGGAGGGAAATAAAATTTTGAGGAACTATGAACATTTGAAGAAGAGAAACATGAAGAAACGCCCAAATTGGAATTAAAGAGTTTTCTTGAAGGATTGAAATATACATTTCTTGAAGATAAACAAACATACCCTGTGGTAATTTCTTCTTTCCTGACAAGCGATCAAGAAGGTAAATTGTTAAATGTATTGAGAGAACATAAACATGGAATTGGATGGACTTTAAAAGATATAAAATACATTAATAATTTAAAATGGACACGCATAATACATTTCAAAGATAATGTCAAGACACGTCGACCAGCCAAAAAATGTTAAACCTTTACAAGAAAGAAATGGTTAAAACAGGAGTCCTTAAATTTCTTGATTCATTCATCTCTTACATATCTGGTTTGGAGAAAAACACTATGCTACGAAACAGAGAGCTAAACAATTATGTATTTGTTATAAATGTGAACGTTGGATGTGCAACAATCGTTGTCATTCTTTAAGAATAATATCTAATAATCGCGAAGAAAATAAAAAACTCATTAGAGATGGCTTGAGTAAGGAGTCATTAGATAATATATCATTGACTTTTGAGACGCATCCTAGTGGATTTGATAGATTGATTCGAGACTTACATACATAATTTCAAAAAGAAAGACAACAAAACAGTCTCGAGAATCTGACTTTAAAAGACTATGTTTGTTAATTTATAAGAAAACTGGATGAGAAGCATATCCCCGACCCATAAGGGCATTCAAGCCATTACTGGACATAAAACTAGAGGAAAGTGTGAGCCACAATCACAACTATCATATATATCATTTACTGTTTTCGTTTCCTTTTATTATTTTAATATGTAACCTTTCTTTTTAGCAACGGTGTTGTAGATTCAATTGTCAATTCCACACTAACCATGTGATGTCTTCTAAACTCTACTTATTTTTATTTAGACATTGGGGATAATGTCTTAATTTGGTTGGGGGGAGGAGATATTTGACTGGATAGTTTTCGTTTTTATAATTCATTGTTGTGTTTTTCTTAAAAAAAAGTTTTTATTATGTTATTTTTTTGCTTTGTTGTTATTTTGTATGTAAATAAATTGATTTTGTTTAGTGTTTTTTTAAAAATAAAAAATTAACTACACACAAACCAATAATAAATTTTTGACTAACCAAGTGGAATTGTTGTTCAGAAATGGCAGTGTAAGGAGTTTTCGCTCCTGAGACGTATCTCAATGTTCGTAATAAGTTATTTTTGTTTTTTTCTTTTGAATCATTTAAATTTGTGAATTCTCCATAATATTGATTAAATTTGATCTCCATATGCCCATTTGACAGATATTATCAATATATACATTAACATATGATCATGGGTTATAAGTAAATTTTTTATAATATTCAGTTCACTAGTTTATTGGAGGTAGCACCTAATGTCAGTGAAATTTATAATTTTATTCAAAAAAATAATCATACTGACCGGTGTGAAATCACACACGTATAACGCAAGCGCACGTATCGTTCAAGTAGTATAAAAAGTATCGATCCCACGAGGACTTAAAACCTAAGCTATTAATTTTTATGAGGCCAAATGATTACTAGTATCTAACAGATTGATTGATTGATTGGGTGATGACTTTAAATTTAAAAACAAGTAAATAAAATTGCGCAAAAGTAGGTTGAGGAAAATTCAAATTTATAAAACTATTCAGGGTTGTGATTTCTTCCAATATCATTTTAAAGATGAAGTGGTTATTTCATGTTTGTGTAATATATCGGTTTACTAACCTGGAACACGAAATTACGCAAAAGCCTATGTCGATGGTCAGATGCAAATACCCAGTATAACCCAATTGAACCATATGTCTATGTCAACCAAATTACCTGGATTCACTAAGATTAAGTTCCAATTTTGGTTACCCCCGCCCGACAGGTATATGTCTATCCTGTAAGGAAATCTATTAAATGGTTATATATCCTCAAGGAAGATCGTGGGCTACTAAGTCTAAGGCTGAAACCTAAAATTCTTTTGTCAAGTTTATTTTAGATTTACCAGATCAATCTTATTAATGGCCAGTTAACAAGACGCATTAAGCTTAAGACTTAATAAGTAAACCTTTAAATTACCCAAACTATAAAATAACCCCTTACAACCGGTGATATTGGATTTCATCACAACCCCATATAACTAACTTAGTTACGACACATAACTAGGGCTAGTAAGAACTTAAAAATAAAAGACATAAAGTAAAATGGTGGAAAGTAAATACGGTAAAGTAAATATTGAAAAGTAAAATTACAATAAAATAAAATGCTAGGGGTTAAATGATATACTTTTACCACTACTATTTTAGATATCTCCATTAATATAATATATTAACTTGTGATAACATTACCAACCAGCCATATAGGCGGTAACCTGATTAAGTCAAATTAAGTCCGACCTGCCATAAAGGTGGTATCAATATTTGTCCATAAACCAGCCATATAGGCGGTAAATTACCAATCGACCAAGCAGTCGGTATCCTTGCTTAGTCAAATTAAAACCAGTTTATAATTGATTAACAACCGACTAATATAGCGGTATCCTTGTTAAGTCAAATTTTAAATAGTGAATATATTATAATTAAGGGAGATTAATCTAAATAGCAGTAATAAAAGATTAACCTTTCACCCTAGCAGGGGGAAGTTACCTCCTCATGTTGAATAGTAAAAACTGAAAAAGTAAAGAAAGTAAATTATTATTACATAAAGTAATTAAAATCAATTACAAAACTGATATTAAAATAAACTAGATATAAAACTCCCTATTTACATCAGAGAATTCAGAGAGGAAGGTACATCTGAAATTGAAATCTCGAGCTGAATTTATAGGCGTCGATAGGCACTCCGCGTCGCGACGCGCAAGGATCACGCGTCGCGACGCGACACTTGTCACGCTCTGATTGGTTCCGTCGAGATTCTTATCCGATGACGTGGCATTTTGGATGATTAATTCAATAATTGAGCTGACGTGGTAGTGACATGGCAATGATGTGGCGACACGTGGCGATAACGATTGTCGGCACAGTGGGATTGTGACATGTGGCGCGCTATGATTGGCTGATGATGATGTGGCGGTGACGTGGCAAAGTTGACTCGGTCTTCTACTGACATGGCGATGACATGGCTGACACGTGGGGTGACATGTGGCGATGGCGATTGTCGGCACCATAGGATGATGACATGTGGCACGACGCATGTTAGCAGATGGGTTGTGATGTTGACACATGACACATCGCACGTTAGCAAAGTCAAACTTCTTAGATTCTGACATGTGTCCCCGTCGCATGTTAGCATAGAGCGGCGCACGTTAGGCGTCGCGACGCAGAAGGCTTGCGCGTTGCGACACGCCAAAAGACGATTTTGCCCTTTTGTCTCATTTTTCACTGTTTTGGCTCCAAATCGCCTCCAAAATATCCTGAAACTTTATTTATCTACAAAATAACACAAAACACATCAAAATATTCACAAAACTCAAGAATCTATTCAAAATATTAGGTCAAATGAGTGGGAAATGGTGATACATTTACCACTCATCACACCCCAAAACCTAACATTTTGCTAGTCCTCGAGCAAAACACAAAACAAAATAACTTAAATAAATTAAGCTAATCCACTTTCGTAGGGATCACAGTAGCATTTAGCGTATGCAACAAGCCTTTAAACCCCTAGGTGTCCCTAGTGGACGAGTTGTAGTCTCGTGACGGTTTACAGCAATGATACCCACAAACATTTTACAAAAGTAAAAAGATAGTAAAACTAATGCACAGAAAAGCAAAAAGACAAGTGAAAAGAGAATAAAGAAGTTAGTGACTAATCAGGTGAAACTTCTACTCTAAGTCACTAGTTGTTTTCTTTCTTTCTAAATTACCGAATAAGTAAATTCTCCAATTATATTTACCATTCTCCATATACACAACCAACAAAATATTAATCAACTCATTTTTGCCCACAACAGTCACAAGTGCAGTTGAGAATAAAATAATATTTTTGTTCTAAAGTTTTATCAGAATTCACACCTTTTTGCAGCAATGGAATAATTTTTCTGATTTTTCTTCTTTCTTTTTGATTTTATTTATTTATTTATATACAATATCTTCCATCTATGTAGCGAGCTTTGGGCCAGTGACTCCCAAACCAGTTGGCTTTAGGGCACTAGGTGTTAAGACACCCCGACAGAGATACTATAAATACGGTTATTCACATCTAATGTGTATATCTCAATATCATCTTTATAGACAAAACACCCGGTGTTTCGGAATACAAAGGTATACCCGCAACGGGTTAAACTAGATATAGAGATAATATTTCTAGTCAAACTAGGTATATTATAATAGTCTCCTAATTTAAGTACATGCTCCAATGGCAGTTCCAAAACTTAAGTTTCTACGGCCAAAATAACGACTCTCGTCCCGTTTTCGACTCGCATGTCGATCTCATCTGAAGCTAGTCTCCTGCTAATAAGCAGATTCTGCATATCAGTACATATATTTATATACCACCTCCAGTATCAAAAATCCAATTTTAAAACCAGTAGTGGATATGTTTATAACAAACATACCTGAAGCCGGAGCATTGCCCCACTGTCACTTCCTTCATGTCTGCCTTGTCCATACGGCAGTCACGCTTCCAGTGACCCCGTTTGCCACAGTTTAGGCAGACATCTTGGGATATGTCTTTTGTCTTCCCAGAAGACTGTGACGATTTAGCCTTGCCCTTTTCTTCACACCCCCAGAAGCATTCGACCAAGCCTTGGCCTTCTGGGATGTCGAAGTAAAATGCGCATTGCGCTTCTTGCCCTTTTAGAAGCTCTGGCTCTTCCTCCTTGAGTATAGCCATTAACTCTCCAAGAGTTTTCTCTTGGTTCATGATGAACCCGCCCCCGCATTCGGGTAGAGACTGTAAGATCAAATCTATGGAAGTCTCGACCTCGTAGGTAATGCCCAGATATCCTAGCTGTTCGATGTCAGCAATCATTTGCGACACCTAGTGCTCGAAAAATGTACCCTCTGACATACGCGAGCAAAAGAGCTTCTTTTGCAATTCGTACTTATAATATCTAAGAAATAGATCTATGAAGATCCTTTAATTTCAACATCATGGTATAAGGATCTAGTCCTTAGTTCTGACGACGAAATTAAAGAGTCATTGCAGCAAGCATAACGGATTGAGCACTAAAGTTATAAGTCTTCCAAAGCCCATGCTCCACTATTTGCTCAACTCCGGGCTCAGGCCCGAGAGGTTTCTCTATCAAATAGAGTAACTTCTCAGCTACATGGACTATCTTGAGATTATTTTTCCAATCTGGAAAATTAAAGTCGTTAAAGATATTTTCACCAAGGATTATGTCTCTAACGCTAATCTTTCAGGTTATTTTGATTGCTATAGTCCAACTATCCAATCAACGATTTCCGGTACAATCAAATGTAATGATTACTATAGTCTAACTATATAACCAACTATAAATGATTGGTTAAATTCAAATGTATTGATTACTATAGTCTAACTATATAACCAACTACAAATGAAGCAGTTTAAATACAGTCTAACTGTTCAATTAAAACAACAATTGAATATTAGTCCAACTAATATATATAAATTTAATGACGAAAAATAAAGAGCGCGTATTTGCCAGTATTAAACGAATATTACAAATTTAATACTAACCTCCAACTAATTTTCGGCGAGCCTCTAACCCTCTGTGGAGTACTCGGGAAACCTAGTTTCCTAATGGGCTCCCGTTAAATAACACACAACCTTGACTTTGGCCAACAAGCTGTATGAAACTTAACTAGGTAGATCTCTAAGATCAATTGGATCTCATCCAATTCCTAGATCCAGTAGGTGGACCTCCAAGTCCGAAACATATATCCAATATATCCAATATATTTCCTAACATGTTTCCGTTGAATCAACTAAGCCTTGGCTTTGGCTCAACAAGCTTAATGATTCTAGTTAAGCGTGATCCATTGACAGTGGGAAAGCTTTGTAATCGAAATCGATGAACAAGAAGTGACCTTGACTTTGGCCAACAAGTCACAACCGCCCAAGACATACGATATGGACAAAGCTTACGCGGTTCAACACATCCGTAATGGACAAAGGTCTTGACTTTAGCCAACAAACTAATGTCAATCTTGGATCTTGATAGAGAACCACTAAATGGAAGGAAAAACTCTTAATATTGAATGAAGATTTTTCGCGTAAATTGGCAACCAATTTATTATCTTTAATTAGGTCTCATCATACACCCTTAAACATGCATTCTAAAAACATAATAAGGTGTGAAATAAATTAATAATGATATGCGGATGGATATATAACAAATTATTCCTAGAACAAATCTCTCCATTTCCTCTCTCCAGCTAGCACTATTCTTATTTCTACCCAATTACATAACACTAAAAGAAACCTCATTTACATTGAGAGGAATTGGTGAGAAGAGAAATACAAAGAGAAAAAAGATAATAGGCTGGACACGCAGATCCAATTTAATAAATTCTAAATTTATTACAACAATTTCCAAAATTGCCCACACCCATCTAATATCCATCTGATATATATTATTCATACAATACATCCAAGTATTCACACAAAGCATGTTATTCAATCAATCTAATCCAATTAATTAATCTTTGAATTAATGACCATCCAATGTTCAAACAATGATTTGATTTGCGCGAGTCCAACTCGTTTAAGAATAAATACTCAAAGTACGTATTCTTGAATTATATTGAACTATAATTTCAAATCCAAATTAAATTGTATCCAATATTAATTCATGTTTAATTCCAAATTAAACAATTACACTTTCGATAGTGCCTTTAAGGTCTTGGATTCCAAATCCAATCCAATTGGGTCTCAAAGGCCCAATTAGCATCCAATATTATTCAATTAAAGTCCAATGGGCTTTTAATTGATTCTTTAGGCATGGGCTTTGGCCATTATGGATCAAACCCAAAATGCCAAGGCCCAAGTTAGAAATCACCATATGCCATAAAATCAATTTATGCCCATTAGGCCCAATTAAATTATTAAAGGCCCAATGTCATATTTTTGGACTCTATGGAAATGGTTTAGGCCCAAATATGATCCAAGACCACAATTTGGCCCAACCAAGCCCATTAGCCCAAATACAACAAATTAGATTAATATATCATTCCAAATTACATATTAATCCATTTCAAGTATAATTAACACAATTAATTAATTAATTTAGTATTTCCAAAACACTAATTAATCTAATTAATCATGCATAACATATAATTTATGTCCAACACAAATTAATCAAAATCAATCTTTCCAACATGCTTCATATCTCACGGCAATGGCAATAAAATAACATCCAATTTGATTTCAATCCAATTAAATCAACATTCAACATCTAAGATTCATTTCATGCCATTTAACATATCCAATTGTTAAAATTCAAAAAATCACCATGAGCTACATCTATGGTACCATTCGGCCAAGGTGTAAATTTTGGGGAAAATTAATCCAATCAATTTTTCTTAAATTCTAAGATGCATAAATCCAATTCATCATTATCCAACCACAACCAATTTAGGAAAATACATACTCCAATCATAAAATCCCAAATTAAAGTTTATAAACCCTAGAATCCAAATCAAGCTTAGATCTGGCTCTGATACCATTGTTATTGTCCTAGACATACCACGGGATCTCTAAGCGTGATTATTGTGTGAATTAATCAATAAAGTTGCAGAATACTTACATTGATTTGGATGAGAAGTTTCAAAACTTTTTCTTGTAGATGGAAGCTCCAAGCCCTCTTTTAGTGTTTCCAACACTTGGGTCAGTCTCCCTATCACCTTGTTTCACTCCTTAATGTGATGGCATACTTGAATTTTTGCAACAAAATCCATGGGAGAGAAGAGAAGCTCACGGCTTCATGAGGAAGAAGGAGAAAGTGAGTGCTGTGAATAGTAATAAGTTACACTTCCAAAGTCAACTAGCCTTTTTATATTTAGGTTGTGTGTTGGATTTGGTTAGTGTGTTGTAAAAGCAATCCAAGCTTTACACTCAACAAATCAAATCCAAAATTAAGCCTAACTACATCCATCATTAGTCAAACAAATGATGTAAGTGAAGTGGGTCCCACCACTTTTAAATTCCAAATTTAAGTCGGCTAACTTAACACGCAACTTCGCTCGGGCCCGGGTTCATTTAATTCCGAATAAACGAATTTTCCGTTGTGACGTAATTAAATCTAATTTAAATAAATAATAATGCCTAGCAAAATTATTATGAAAGTCGCTTGCGAATTAATTCTAAATTAATTCATTTGCCCGAATTAAAATCCAATTTTAATTCCACTTTGAAATCTAATTTCAATTAATATATCTAATATATTATTTAATCGATTAATTCCAAATTAATCGTTCTCTCTCTTCTATTCGAATTTTATCCCAGATAAATTATTGCCGCAATTAATCCCAGATTAATTTTCTCTCTCTCTCTAATTAATCCCAGATTAATTCTGTTCGAGTCAAATGTCATCGGTGAATCTTTGGGAGGCGACCCAAGAGATCCCTGGATATGTTGACAGTAAATACGGTCATCAGACTATCCGAATACATGTGTATCTGGTACCATATTCTTATCGATTTACAAGATATGGTTGGCTTCTAGCAAAGCATCGTGCCTACCCAATTCTCCAGAAATATTCTTTTAAGGAATATATAATCTATATCAGGCGTAGTATACATAATATTGCGTATTACGATCCAGTATCAGATGTCACATGCTAAGCCTGGGCTGAAGTTGTGTATGCCCCGTACGAAGCATATATCGGATCACTAGCAACTAGTCTCTTTATAATCATGACCTAGTCATACTTTCTCGATGGCTATAGCACTATAGAGTACCCGTTTTGTATCCATGCGTGATCATCATCTCCATATGACTGAAGTGATACTTCCATCTTGACATCACACCCAATACACTACGATTCTCCGTATACCCAGAAGAGGCGTACACAGAACCTGTTAAAGCCTCGGACGACCAAAACCAAAGTATACTGATTGTCGCAAGTATTAGCGATGCATGTCTCAGGTTAAGACCATATACACCTACCTTGATTCGGATTCCCATAGACACATAGTCATACTACCAATGAGATTCCGAGGGGTCTATCCAGAGCGAAGTTGTTCCCGTACCATCGGCAAACAGAACCTCATATCACACTTGTATGAGTATCCAATACCCAAATATATGAGAACTATGCCGTTAAGCTTCCATAACGCGCACAAGTGTAATACTAGCCTATTCCACATTATCGATGTCCAGTCTCGAGAATACTAAGACTATGGATATTTAATGATTAAACCTTACGTGGATTAATATTGTCTCATATCTTATTAATCTGGTACTAATCATATGGACTTTTATCATTTATATATCCAGGTATCTAATTACAAATGATAAAAGAGCAATTTTCGTTGTCATATAGTTAATTTTGTACAAGAACACCATGTTCTTTATAAAATATTGATGTTATGGGTCATAATTATCCAACAGTGTTCTGCTAAGATCACAGTTTGATATACTAGTTTATAGAGACTATTGTAGACTCAGATAAGCTTTCCGGAAACCCGTGTTCTCTGATTTTGATATCAGTCAGATTGTCTGATTTTATCGAAGTATAGAGAATACATATTTATCAATAGGGTCAGTGGGAGCATACAAATTTCTTTCTAGTACTATATATCCTAAGTCTTCTTTTCTCCGTGAAAGGGTGGGAGTAGTCTATGTTATATTTGATATAAAGTTTTATATATATAATATAAAACTAGAGACTTGTGAGAAACTCTCATTTCTCGCGTATTAGATATGATCTAATAAAGGACACAGTAAGACTATCTGTATGACAGTTAGTATAACTGTTTGACAGTTAACGTGACTTTTATATATATGGTATTCATCTTTCGTAAAGGATGATTCCTTTGTCGAAAGAAAGATTGATTAGAATGTCTAGTCAATGTTATGCATCATAAGATGATGGCATAATGAATACTATATTATGTGCGATTAAAGATATCAATTTAATCGTAATTGTTGCGAGTTATTTTGATATGCTAAAGACCATATGATGGATCTTGAAACATGTTCTTTGTGATCTTTGAGATATTAAGAACGAGTTTCTTATTCATGGAGAATTTAGTCTGCAATCATAATGTCAGATTAGTTTTTATCCTAATTATGACATTAGAAGGTCTATGTCATATAAAGTCAGAAAAGATGCAGTGGGAGTGTCACCGTTAATCCTACTAAAGTAGTGGAATTAGTTACAACTTATAAAGTATTGACTTATGAAGTTGCATAGTGACCCTATAGATTAGAAGTTTTCCTATTAGTATAGTGTTTGCGGTTGTCTCATAGTATTGGGATTTGATTTCTAAATACATAGACAACTTAGTAGCTACAACACAATACTGATATAACATCTGAGTCATATTGACGTGGAATTTGAATTCTACAAAATATGAATGATGCTGGCTTAAGAAAACGGTTGGGTTTGTTGGACAGACTCGATTTGTTAAGCAGACTTACTTGTTGTTGCCTACCTTTTGAGTGCAATGTGAGCTCTTAAGGGCCACGGTATGTGATACACATTGAGATGTGTATATGATACTGGGGATTGGCACTAGAGCAAGTGAGAGAAATTGTTAGGGTTGGTGCTCAGAGTGCCAATCTGGATCATATTTATGTTCGATTCATAAATATGAGCAATTCTATTTTCCATAATATTACTAATTTAATGGTAGCATCCTTGTCTTTTATACACTTATTCGATCTAATTACGATTAAACATCTGATTACGATTAGATCGAAACTGAATTTGGATTGATACATGTATATTAGACAAAGACCCTAGGATTTACAGTATAGTGCGCAGTTACAATATAGTTTGTAATTGACATGGGAAGCGCACTATTAGTTGTATATCCTTAAATAAAGTTCCTAGTCAAGATTTACTAACACAGGTCGGTTAGTAAAATATGATGAGACCAGTACATGTCGTATATCCTGACTTGGTCCGATGGTTTATCCCAGTGAACCATGAGTCTCAGGAGACTCGTATAGACATGTATGTGTTTATTTGATAAGACATCGAACGACTCACTGAAGATTTCCTAATAGATGGTACACCAACGTCAATATGAATCATCACGAGTTGAGCGAGCATAGTGGTCCTTTGACTTAAGATACCACAGTGGGATATATGAGTTACCATCCACACTTAGATGACAGTCACGTCACCGATCTATTCATGATCAGACCTTCGCCTATTCGTTGGGTGTGGACTGATGCTCATGATATCCAGTGCGTATCAAGATAGGATCCGTCAGTCCTGTATACAGGGCATAGGCATCCTCACGTGTTTACGATCTAGTAAATCCATGACCGTGGTATAACTTCGGAAACCAGTTTCGAGTGTTATTTAGAGATCATAAATTGAAAGTCGACTGTATTATACCGAACGGATTTGACATTTACATATATATCTCAGGTATAATATGAATAGCCTATGACGGAGAGATTATACGTATGTAATGACCTCAGCTTGCATAGTTTAGCGAGATTATCTGTGGTCGTCATAATCCATGAGTGGGTGGATTATGGACACGAAATTGGATTTCGTGATGGATAAACATAAACTTAGAGAGTCCCACAATATGAAGTGTACTCGTTGAGCACTTGGGCAACTCGATATGAATAATACAGATTATTCATAATACTTCAACAGATTAAGTGAGTTAATTCGGATCGTTTAATTGGTTAAACGATAACACATGCATTAGGAGATTTTGTACGATAATAATTATTGTGTATTTGTATTTGATACATAATACGATTAGATACACATTAATTATTCGTCAAATGAGATTTTGACACATGCCATAAATATATGTATTTGTTATTTATTGTAAATAAAAATACATATATAATAATAATTACATTAATTAATTATTTGGATATTTAATTGTTAAATATTTGAATTATTAATTAATAAACTTTTTCCATAAATGTTATGGAATTTGTCCAATTATTATTGAACCACCTGGCATGACTTAATTATACTTTATGTGTGCCAATTTGATTGGTTTACATAAAGTTAATTAGTATTTAATTTGATTAATTTATCAAAATGATATTTTTTGCCCTTATGGAGTCGGTCAAGGAGATTTAAAAGAGGGAAATATTTTCTTCATCCTTATCTCATTGTCCATGGCCGAAAGCTTCTTAAAAATATGGGTCTCAAATTTGTTTGAAAAATCCATGAAGAAAATGAAGGAAAATCAAAGAAAAAGCTAAGGATTTTGGGGATTTAAGGTAAGTCTTCAAAACCCTAAAATGTTCTAAGGTTCCTTCAAATTCTGAAATTTAGGGCTTTGTGGTTTGATGGATGAATTGGAAGAGATTGAAGCATGTGTGAAGTGTATTGGGAGGAATTATTGTAATTAGTTTCCAATTTGATCATTAAATGATGAGTTGATATTCTAGAGTGTTATGACCACTCTTGTGGCACCTAGAATTGTTCTTGGGTTGTTCATATTTGGTGACTTTGGTTGGTGTCTTGATTAATTTGATTAATCTTGAAAGTTTGGATTTAAAGCATGAAAAATGAGAATTTTTGGTTTCTGGATCAGATTCTGCAAAACTGGAAATTATGTGATGCATTTGATGTGTTATGAATGTAATGGATGTGTTTTGGGAGTTGGAACAATTGCCGGATAGTGTTTCCGAGTTGAAACAAGCGAAAACGACGTTACCGGGTGGATTTTGAGCTAATCGGGCGACGGCTATCCAAACAGTGAATCTGTCACTGTTTGGGCAGCACATGAACTGTCCTGACACTATTGGGGCTGACCTGGGCAGTCCCCATAATTGTCGGGTGGTCGGTTAGGTCAAAAACACGTTTTGCGTCATTTTGCGGAAAAACGGTTTTCGTAAAAGTTTCGTGACATTTCAATCTTATTTATGTTGATATTTGATATTGAATAAATAGGTTTAGGTGAAATATGAATAAATTATTCATATTAGATGTTGAATAATTTATTCGGCAATTTGAAAAAAAATTAAATTACGATTTCGCCCGAACCGCGCTTCCGCTGCACTCATCACCCAAAACCCCCCAACATAATAAACATCACTAACCTCACAAATCACCGATTCACCGTCATTTTTATTAACTCCAGTAGCCACCATCTCAATTAGTTTACCATTTTTTTCAACATTATAGAGTCCATTATCCTTAACAATAATTATATGCTCCGCATGAACTTCATCATTTACCCTCGCTGCCACATCCTGCAAAATTTAACCTAACTCACAAGCTTCAATTTATGCATAGAATTCATCCAAACTATATAAAATCATCAAAAGTCATGAATAATTTTAAAGAACCTCAATAAAATTATCAATATATATCTTGAGAATCTCAATAGTCCATGAAAATAATAAAATATTTGTTAATTATTATTAAAATCTCAATAATCCATAAAAATAATAAAATACTTATTAGTTATTGTATAGAAATTAAATTTTTCTCCACTTTCCGTTTTATATATAATAATATAGATTTTATTCTAGATATTTTTGACTATCTTCATTCTATTTTTTACTCTATTAAAAATATCAACTCACCCTTTTTTAACAGTAAAATAAGGGTAGTATTGAGAAATTCTTTATCAAACTTTTTGTCTATTCAACCATAATTAGGGTGTAATAAATATTTTCAATAAATTATGAGATGGTTGAAGATAATCAAAACATTTAAGGATAAAAAAACCAACTAATATAATTTTCATTAAAAATAAAAATTCTAAATATAAAAAATGAGGAGTTTTAAAAGAATAGTGGTGTAGTAGCTCCACTCTTTAGAAATATCCAATCAAAATCACGATAATTTTAATAAGAGTCTGTTAAAGAATATTTAAAATCATATTAAAATATTATCTCAATATTATTTAAAATTTCTTGATAATATATTTGAAAGCGTTTATTAAATAATGAACATGATAAATATGTTAAGTTCAAGTGGACGGTATATTTTGATTTTTTTTTTCTCACTTTTGATCAATGTCAACGATTGAAAAAGCAGTTATTATAATTTCGGTGCTTATTGTGGGTAATGTCATCAATCGATGAAATGAATTTTTCTAATCATATGATTACTCACATTTTGCAAAGGGTCGTAAATAAAGAAAAGGGGGCCGAAATAGCATTATGTGGGTATTAACTTCAAGGAAATTTACCTTTGTCTTTCCATGCGTTAAAATTATTTGACCTTTTTTGTATGCTTGCTTTTGGTAGTTTTTTTTTTTAAAAAAAAAAACAAAAAACAAAATGTCTATATGGACTATGTGTGTCATGGTTAGAGTTTCACTATTAATATCACAAGACTAGGGATGGCAATTTTACCCACAAACCCGCAAACCCGCAAAAACCCGCCCGCAATGGGTAGGATTTGGTAAATATATTAGTGGGTGCGGTGCGGGTTTGGTAATTTAAAGTAGAACCCGCTGCGGGTGCGGTGCGGGTTTGGTAATTAAGAAAAAAATGCGGGTATCCATTGCGGGTTTCCGCATACCCACAATATTATTTTTTATTAATTAATATTTTTAGGACAATATAAAAAAACCTTCATATAAAAACAACTAACAAAACCTAAACCTAAAACATTAATCCACAGTTCCACACTCTCACTCAGCCGCAGCCCGCAACTTGCCCATCTGAAGATTTTTTGCATGACTATTATTATTATTTTTAATCACACTTGTTAATAAAATTATAATACAAAAATTTGGATTAAGTTCATATGATCAGAAACGGGAGAGGTGCAAAATAAGCTAGTGTTTGCAGCAACTTCAGTAGCTTTCCTGCTTCTTCATTACACTTACACCACTTGAGCTTTGTAAGCATCACTTTCATTACAATTAACATAAAAAATATGACCAAAGATTGATGATTACTTTTTAGCTTATTGTCGATTAAGTTGGCTAACTTAGATCATTATAATTATGAATGGAAGAACTCGTTTTAATTATGTTTATATGAAAAAATAAACATATGGTACCGAGTCTTTCATACATTATGTTATCTATGTACTGTATATACATACATTGCATGTTGTATATGTTAAATGAAAAACAAATGTGAAAACTGTAGCTAGCAATTAAAAATAAATTATTTAATTAAAAAAATTATATTATTAAGAACACAAAGTAATTCAATATTTTAAAAACCCGCAAAAAATCTGTTGGGTACCAATGCGGGTTTGGTAATTTATTTTTATATGCGGTGCGGGTTTGGTAATGAAAATTAAAATCCGCAACGGGTATGGTGCGGGTTTGGTAATTTATTTACATATGCGGGTGCGGGTTTGGTAATGGCAAACCCGCACCATACCCTACCCACTGCCATCCCTACACAAGACTTTCTCATAAAACAATTATATATAAAATTAAAAAAAAAAGTAATGATATACTCACTCACACTCTCACTCACACTTATCCCAACCATCTCACTGTAGCTACAGTTAACTACAGTAATTTACTGTAGCTACAGTGAGAGGGTTGGGATAATTGTGAGTGAGAGTGTGAGTGAGTTTATCATTTTTGCCATTATTAATGTTGTACCCATGCCTAATAGTTTAATATTATAAATGAAGTCATTCAATTAGCATAGTTTCATGGCCAAGTTCATGTTTCAATTTCAAAACCTCGCGATGGTTACTTTGCTTAGATTTTTTACTTTTTTCGATTTTTCTTTTTTTCCGGGAAAGATTTGTAAGAGACAGACGTTCAGATGACATGGTACGTCTACTCATTAATATTTTGATATATATATATATATTAAATTCGAAATTAATCAATAATAATGTAGAGAGAAAATTATTAATTAACGTAGGTCAAATATTCATTGACTGTGCACATTAAAATATAAATTTCTCTCTGGATCCTTGTGATTTTAAAATTATGTCAACAAAGGCTCATTTTAACTTATGTTTCTAACTTTCCTTATCCTTAAAATTTAATTCATACACTTTTTATGTGAAAATGAGATGATAAAATGTATCTTCAATATTAATATGTGGTTTTTACATAATAACTTTAGGATCTATTTGATATCGTGCGATTACGAGAAGAAATATGAAATAAAAATATATTATATTTGATAATTATGACTTTTAAATAATACTTTTAACAAAACTAATAAAGTTATTACAAGTTTTTCATCAATTAATTATGGAATATAATCACTTTATTTGAAAGTCATAATCACAAATATTTACCAAACGTTTTCCAATTGTATATATAACTTTTAAGTTACAGTCCCCAACAACATTACGCACAGATCCACAATTTCTCTATTAAATAGTTCAAGTAACAGTTTTTATCGAATCATCACAAGCAACAGTTTTTATCCGAAATTTTGATGGGATCCGATGTATTAGTATTGATATAGTCGCATAAAAAAATGTTGTGTTCTTAAAATCAAAATTTTAAATTGTTTATTTACAGAATTATTAAAAAAATTAATAATTAGATTTCTTGTTTGCAATTAGTTAAACTATTAATTCCATTGTTTTCTATTTAATATGATTGACCTGTTGGCTTGACATTCTTTCTTTTGTTCCAGTAAATGATATAAAATATTTAGTGATTTAGGATTGGTAGAAAATCTAGAATCTTAATTTAGATTCAGAATTCGGGACAAAAAATCATCCCGATAAAATTATGATATAGATTTGAGATAATTTTTCATCTTGAATCCCAACTTTTAATCTAAAAATCTCGAATTGTTATTGATGAACACTAAAAAATACGCATTTATTAAAAAGAAAATTAATCATTTTACACTTATAGTTTCATTAATCCTTTTAGTTTAGCACATTTGTGAAATAACAATTAAATTTATGTTTTATATATTTTTATTGTGATTTTTATTTATTGTGTAGGCAAAATAATGTTTTGGAAGCTCAACAGGAAGAATGGATATGAATTATAAACTCTAGGACCCAATCCAAAAAGAACGTGACAGTTAAATTCAAATCATACTTAGAAAACATTCACCGTGTATATATTGGCAACAAAATGAACTTATAATGTTTTAAGCACACATGTTGTTGTTGTTGTTGTTGTTGTTATTATAAAAAATAAAACAAAAAAAGACAAAAGTATAAAAAAATAAAACAAAACAAAATAAAAACATAAAAGAATAATAAAAAAAAATTTATCAATTGACATTTCTTTCTAATCTTGTAAATTGCAAGACTTTGTAATTGGCAAAGCAAGAGATGATCACCTCTTGTTATAAAATAGATATGCTCACCTCTCATTTTCTTGAGCAAAATTTCGGCAGGTCTCTCATGAGATTTTGTGGGATTAGCTCTTGTGTGTATTTTTTCTTTTGTAATTTATTTTTCTTTCATTAATAAAATTATGAGCGTTTTTATTTATATATTGTTCGGCTAATTTGTGTCATGCTGGGGTAAAATGTGAAGTTAGTGGTATGGAAATATATGTGATTTTTATTTATATAATATTATATAAATTGTGATAATTTCTTAAATAAAATTCATACTTTCTTAGTTTATTCAGGGTTATTGACTAGCTGTAGACAGTCCCCGATTGACACATATAATACTTGATTCCCATAAATGAGAGAGAGTTGACTATTAAAGATCTGGATTAATTATAGACAATATGGTTCCGCCTATATGGCTAGTTTTATATATTTGGCATAATTGAGTACTCAACTGGACTTATTATAGACAAATGTTATCATAGTTTTTATGACTGATTTTATATATTTTGACATATTTAGTACCTTGACATGACTAATAATCGACATGATGAATTACATGTGCTGACATAGTTAATACCTGATAATTATGAAATAAATTGATTAGGAAATAATTATAATTTTTATTTTATAAAAAGTAAAAATTATTTATATTTGAAATATCAAGAGTGGATCCCCTAACCCCTAGTATTTTATTTATTATTTTTATTTTATTAGTTGAATTATTATTTTATCCTATTTAATTTATTCTATGTGGATCGACCCCAGACGTAACAGGTTATTTTATTACTTCGACACTCTTATGCTTGGGAGTAAAGAAATACTTTGTGAGTGTGTCGAGTTTTTGACGTCATTGCCGGGAAATAAAATTTAATATATATAGTAATAATTTAACATTATTATATTTTTTTTCACTTTTGTGTGTTTTTTTAAAAAATAAATAAAATCCTTTATATTTTTGTTGTTTTTGTGTATTTTGTTAAAAAAATATTTTACTAAATTATAGTCTCGGGAATCTGACTTTAAAAGATCATATTTGCCAATTTATAAGAAAATTGGATGAGAAGCATATCATCGACCCATATAGGTCATTCAAGTCGTTACTGGATGTAAAATCATAGGAAAATGTGAGCCACAATCACAACTATATTTCAATTTACTATTTTGATTTTATTTTTTTATTGTTTTAAGCTATAACTTTTCTTTTTAGTAGCAGTGTTGTAAATTCAATTATCAATATGACCGGTGCAATCACACACGTATAACGCAAACGTACATATCGCTCAAGTAGTATAAAAATATCGATCCCACGAGGACTTAATTCCTATTGTTGTTATTAATTATTGATTCTATTTATTTACAAGTATCTAATTAAAGAGATAAGAGAATGATTGCTTGATTGGTTGGTTGAATGTGGATTTGTTAAATAAATAAAGACACAAAAGAAAATACTAAGGAAAATAAACAAAAGATAAAAATATCTAGGGTTGTGATTCCACACAATATTATTCAAATGATGAATTGATTCTTTTATATACGTGTAATAACTCAGTTTGCTAACCTGAAACACGAAGATATGCAAAAAACTCTGTCGATGGTCAGATGAAAACACCCAAATAACTCAATTAATCATATTCCTATGTTAATCAAGTTATTTGAATTCATTAAGTTCAAGTTCCAATTATGGCTATCCACGCCCGACAGGTATATGTCTATCCTGTAAGGAAATCTATTAAAGGGTTATATATCCTCAAGGAAGATCGTGAGCTATTGAATCTAAGGCTGAAACCTAAAATCTCTTTTCCAAGTTCATTTTAAGTTTACCATATCAATCTTATTGGTGATCAGGCAACAAGAAGCATTAAGCTTAAGATTCAATAAACAAACTAAAGAATTACCCATTATATAATTAAATCAATTATTAAACTTATTAATATTGTGTTTCATCACTTCCCTAGAATAAAAATAAAATGATGGGGGTTAGGAGATCCACCTTTAGAAATCTCACTTTATTATAATATGGAAATTGTCAGTTTTACCCAATTAAGTTGAACCAGCCATAAAGGCGGTGTTATTATTTATCCATAAACCAGCCATATAGGCGGTAATCATCTGTCACCTAAAGACCGTCCTATAAGCGGTGTCACGTTATGTTACATAATTAAAACCAACCATTAAGGCGGTATCAACTTTTAATTCATATTATTAAATTACAATTTCCATATTATAATTAAAGTGAGATTAATCTACCTTTACTATTTCTAATTTAGAAATCTCTCTTATTATAATATATAAATTTACGTGATAATTACCAACCGACCATATAGGCGGTATCCTGATTAAGTCAAATTTATAATTAATTACCAACTGACCAATACGGCGGTATCTATTCTTAGTCAGGTTAAAACCAATTTCAATAATTACCAACCGACCAATTAGGCGATATCCTCATTAAGTCAGATTTTAACTAGTTTATATATTATAATTAAGGGAGATTAATCTAAATTATAAAAGTAAAAAGCTTCACCATTCCCCAGCAGTAAATTAACTACTGAACATAAAAGAAAAGAAAAGTAAATAAAATAAAATTAATTACTGAAAGTAAAAGTGCATAATAAAAGTACTAAAAGTAAAAATGCTTAATTTAAATTACAAAACTTAAACAAACAAGATGCAATCCTTAAGTCCTTACAAAAACCTAAGGAGGACATGATTTGAATTATGAAATCGAGCTGAATTTATAGGCGTCAGTGGGCTTCACACGTCGCGACGCCCACAACCTTGCTCGTCGCGACGCTCGATTGATTTCGGCCACGTTGCAAGCGGGATCCGGAGATGGTGACACGTGTCCTGGCGGCTGTCAGCAGCTGAATGATTGTGCTGACGTGGCGATGTCGATTTTCGGCAGCATGGGATGACGACATGTGTCCGGCGCACGTTAGCATCACTCGATGTGATGTTGACACGTGGCATGCGCACTTTAGTGATGATGATGATTGTCGGCAGCATGTGATGGTGACACATGTCCAACGTATTTTAGCAGATTTTATGTGATGTTGACACGTGTCCGGCATATTTTAGCAAGCGGCACATTTTAGCAAACTTCGACGCACGTAAGCGGTCGCGACGCAGAAGGCTTGGGCGTCGCGACGCCCAAAAGACAATTTTGCCATTTTGTCCGTTTTTTATTGTTTTGGCCCTGAATTGCTCCCAGAGAGTCCTGAAACTTTATTTATCTACAAAATAACACAAAACCCATCAAAATATTCACAAAACTCAAGAAACTATACAAAATATTAGGTCAAATGAGTGGAAAATAGTGATACATTTACCACTCATCACACCCTCAAACCTAACATTTTGCTAGTCCTCGAGCAAAACAATAAAATAACATAACATAAACATCTTTAAAATAAAATTAAACTAAACCACTCTCGTAGGGATCATGATTGTATTTAGCGTATGCAACAAACCTTTAAACCCCTAGGTGTCCCTAGTGGATGAGTCTTAGTCTCGTGAGGGCTTACATCAACGATACCCACAAACGTTTGATAAAAGTAAAAAGATAGTAAAACTAATGCACACAAAAGCAAAAAGATAAGAGAATAAAGAATAAAGAAGTTAGAGACTAAATATTTGAAACTTCTTATCCAAGTTAATAGTTTTTTTCTTTCTTTCTAAATTACCGGATAAGTAAATTCTCTAATTATTTTTACCATTCTCCATATTCACAGCCAACAAAATATTAATCAACTCATTTTTGCCCACAATAGTCACAAGTGTAGTTGAGAAGAGAGTAATATTTTTGTCCTAAAGTTGTATCAGAATTCATACTTTTTTTAACAATGAAATACTTTTCTGATTTTTCTGATATTTTTTTTATATACAATATCTTCCATCCATGTAATGAGCTTTGGGCCAGTGACTCCCAAACCAGTTCGCTTTAGGGCACTAGGTGTTAAGACACCCTTACAGACTTAATTACTCAGATTTCTGATATATATATATATATATATATATATATATATATATATATATATATATATATATATATATATATATATATTTGTAACATTTTTGATCCATATAGCGAGCTTTGGGTCAGTGACTCCCAAACCAGTTGGTTTTAGGGCACTAGGTGTTAAAACACCCATACGGACTTAATAACTCGGATCTCATACGTTTTTTTTTATCCCATCGCTTTTTTAGATGTTTCCTCCAATTAAACTAGAGAACTGAATATTACAAACTTTTCAATTACAACTCATGTTCGTATGTTACCATGTATGTTGATAATACCTGTCAACTGAACATATGAAGATTCATTTTAGTAAGTTTTTTGGAGAATTCACAAATTAAATAATTCAAAAGAAAATAAACAAAAATTAACTTGTTCCGAAATAGGTTGAGATACGTCTCAGGAGTGGAAACTCCTTACACAACTAATTCACACCCATTTCACCCGATTAATCAAATTAAAAACATAAAACAAAAAATATTTTTTTGATTTTTGTAAAAAAATTTAATTTTTTTTGAAATTTTTTCCGAAAATTTTGGACTAAAAAAAAAAACAACATAAAAACAAGATACTAGTCAACTATTCCTCTCCCCCAACCTAAATGAGACATTGTCCCCAATGTCTTAAAAAGTAGAAGAAGAGTTTAGAAGATAGTACCTGGTTAGCTGAAATTTTACATCTAAAATGAAAATTAAATATTAAGATCCAGATTTATCCGACGCTTCTTACCACGATCATTATCGGACCAGTTTATCTTGGAAAGGATAGGGTAAATTTGTGGTTCAAATGCTAAGATTTGGTCAATTAAATCTGGGGCAGTTCTGGCAGTGAAGAGGAGTTCTTTTAAAAGTTTTGACACGAACCCATTTCTCTGGGCATCATCAAGAAACACACAAAGAAAATCATAAAATCCATTTACGTTAAACAGCCAATCGGTTTGTGGTGTATGTTCAAGTTCGCCCAAGATAGCACTGTAAAAATATCTTCCAACGTGCCCAACCCTCCTGACAAAGTAATAAAAGCATCAGTACGGTTAATCATTTCTACCAGTCATTCAAACATACTTGGCACAATCAGTTCCTCTATGTTTGATGGTCCTATAAGATTCGCCTCTGCCAAAGGTTTTGGGATGATTCCCAAGACTTGACTGCCTCCATCATGTACGGCCTTTGAAACGATCCCCATTAGTCCAAGATTTCCACCGCCATATACTAGGTGAATATTCCTTTCAGCTAAGACTCGACCTAATTCATGTGCTGCCGCTACGTATTGTGGCTTAGTACCAACACTGGTACCACAAAAGACACATATATTTTCAACTCGTCTTCTTGAAGTGGCTTCCATTTTTATCTGGATGCCTTCAAAAGTGCATTGATGAGTTGAATTTATAACACCTGAAAAGGATTAGTAATAATAACACAAGTATCTTCCAAATGACGATTGTTAGCAAAACAATAAAAGAAATCGTGAAAGGTCAAAAAGTCTGGATCCTGCTGGTGAAAATAAAGATAATTACAAAAGAAAAGCAAATCAAAGCAATTATTAAGGCAACGAAGTTGTGTACGCAATACGCCACTCGCTTGGTATAAATTCATTAGGATGCGTCTCAAGAATTAATTTCTTACTCAGCCATCACTAATGAATTAACTCTCATCTTTGTGATTGCCAAACACCATTCCTTCATGTTTTGTTTTGCCTTAAATGCTCTGTTGGTGCTTTTCCCTGAAAATATCACACAAAAATTAAAAACTCTACAACATGTATACACAAAAAATATGAAAACAGAAATTACAACAAATTGCATGGGTTGCCTCCCTACTGGCGCTAAATTTTTCGTCTTCAGCCAGACGTGACTGAAATTCATTTGTCAAGGAGGTTTCAGCGTAGTTTTGGATGTCTGATTAAAGACAATCCTGTGAGTGTTGATTTTGAAAGGTCTCTTCCAACGATAAAGAGGCAAAAAGAATTTTGTCTCATTCAGTGCTTGTGTCATTGATAAGTGGTATTTATATCACTATTTCCCACTCATTTAACCTAATATTTTGTATAGTTTCTTGAGTTTTGTGAATGTTTTGATGTGTTTTGTGTTATTTTGTAGATAAATAAAGTTTCAGGACATTCTGGAGGTGATTTGGAGCAAAACAGTGAAAATTGGCGAAAAAAGACATTTTGGTAATTTCCAGCGTCGCGACGCCAAGACCTTTAGTGTCGCGACGCCTAACGTGCACCGAGTCTTGCTAACGTGCACCGGGTCAACAAGTCAGAGTTGAGAAGTTTGATTTTGCTAACTTGCGCCGTGCCACGTGTCACCATCACAACCAATCTGCTAACATGCGCCGTGCCACGTGTCATTATCATACGCTGCCGACACTCATCATTGCCACATGTCGCCACGTCATCATCCATGTCAGCGGTCAACGAGTCAACTTCGCCATGTGTCACGCCACGTCATCGGCCACGTCACAAGGTCAACCAAGTCAACTTGCCACGTCAGCATCAGCCAATCACAACGTGACACATGTCGCAATCCTATTGTGCCGACAATTGCAATGCCGCGTCATCGCCACGTCAGCGCCACATCAGCATGACGTCAATAATTGAGTCTTAGCCGCCAAGCCAGCGTCGCGACGCCCAGACCCTATCCGCGCCTATAAATTCAGAGCGAAATTTCAGATTTTGTTGTACCTTCCTCTCTCTTAAATTCTTTCTAAAGAGAGAGTTTCTCTCTCTAGATTCTTTTAGTTTTTTTAGTTTTTTTAGTTTTTTTAGTTTTTTTAGTTTTTAATTTTTAGTTTTGTAATTAATTTTAATTACGTTTTGTAATAATAGTAATTTACTTTTTACTTTTTACAGTTTTTACAGTTTTTACTATTCATGAGGAAGTAATTTCCCAGTTAGGGTAAAAGGTAATTCTTTTACTATTACTATTTAGATTAATCTCCCTTAAAAATAATATATTTACTATTTAAAATACTGACTTAAAAGGGATACCACTATATTGGTCGGTTGGAAATTTATTTTAATCTGGTTTAAACCTGACTAATCAAGGATACCGCTATATTGGTCGGTTGGTAATTTAATTATGGTACCGCCTTAATGGCTGGTTGGACTTAATTTGACTTAATCAGGGTACCGCCATATTGGTCGGTTGGTAATATTATCACAAGTTTATATATTTTTTTGTGGGAGATATCTAAATAAGTAGTAGTAAAAGTAATTCCTTTTACCTTAGCATTTTATTGTAATTTACTTTTCAGCATTTTTACTTTATGTCTTTTACTTTTCAGTTGTTACTAGCCCTAGTTATGTGTTGTAACTAAATTAGTTATCTGGGGGTTGTGATGAATTTCAATATCATCGGTTTATAAGGGTTAGATTATAGTTTGGGTAATTTAAAGATTTATTTATTGAGTTTAAATCTTAATGCTTTTTATTAATTGGCCATTAATAAAATTGATTAGGTAAACTTAAAATGAACTAGACATAGGGATTTTAAGTTTAAAATCTTAGACTCAATAGCCCACGATCTTCCTTGAGGATAGATAACCCTTTAATAGATTTCCTTACAGGATAGGAATATACCTGTCGGGTGGGGGTAGCCATAATTGGAACTTAAACTTAATGAATCCAGACAATTTGGTTGACATAGACATATGGTTCAATTGGGTTAAACTGGGTATTTGTGTCTGACCATCGACAGATGCTTTCGCATAATTTCGTGTTCCAAGTTAATAAATCATTGTATTACCCAACTATAAAATAATCACTTCATCTTTAAAATGATATTGGAAGAAATCACAACCCTAGATCTTTGTGTCTTTTGTATTTTCCTTAGTATTTTCTTTTGTCTTTTTATTTATTTAGCAAAGCCACATTCAACCAAACAAACAAACAATCTCTCTCTTCTCCATTTAATTAGATATTTGTAAATAAATAGATTCAACAATTAATAACAACAGTAGGAATTAAGTCCTCGTGGGATCGATATTTTTATACTACTTGAACGATACGTGCGCTTGCGTTATACGTGTGTGTTTACGCCGGTCAGTCATCTTCTTAATCTTTGTCGCTCCAGTAGTTCCTGAAAAGAAAGAAAGAAAATCAGGAGGTCTCGTATGGTGCTTGACTTGGAATGAGAGTTCCATTATGTCAAGCTTCTGGGCGATATCTTTGATTTGTACTCTCCAAAATTGTGATGTTTCTCCTGAATGCCCGAGATCTTCAATATGGTCAGACATTTGTTCCTCCATTTTCTCTGCTTCTAGCTCCATATTTTCTTCACAAATGTATTTTAAAATTTCCTCATTCAGCTCTTGATCTGTCATCTGTGAAATGAATGCTCCATAAGTGTTAACCTGAGGATGTAAATATACGTCTGATTTTAGGTTTTCATCCTCTGTAGTGTGTATGAATGGCTCGGGTAGCTCTTCTTCAAACATCAGTGCAAAGCAAGCTCCAAGATCTTCATTTTGAGGATGGAAAGTTTCATCCTCTCTTGCTGGTACAATTGGTACAAACAACTCTGCTTCTTGATCTTCGTCAGAGTCAGAAGAATAATAAAAATCAAATTGAGACTTTGTTGGTTCAGGCTCCTGAACTGATACCTCTGATTCTTGGTACTGTTCAGCCTCGTCGTCTGTTATGATGTCATGATGAAACTCTGGATACTCTAAGGCTTCCTCAATATTATTTTAATTTTCTCCGTGAGATATATAATTCAGGTTGTCTGTTAATTGTCTAACTTGATCTGTCATCCTCTGTATAGATGTCATTTGACTCTGAATTTATGCATCAAATTGAGCTTCTCGTTCCTCGAACCAATCTTTGATATGTTAATCAATTGATCTTCCTCTGATGGTTCTAGTTCTTGATGAAGATCGTAGATGGATGGTGGATAAGATGAAAAATGTGGTTCAGTTAAATATGCTGGTTCCTCGTACCTTGAATGATTTCGATAATTTTACCATTTTGAAATATATATGCATTGATCGCCCGGGTGGTTACCGTCGCATATCGCATATCTCCTCATTGCGTTCTGTTGAGCAAATGCAGTATTGCTTGGTTCTGACATCCAATGATAATTGTTGGGCTGGACAACAAGCCTCAGAAAACCGGACTGCTGCTCCCTGATTTGGGGTGTATCTTCTTCTAGTAAAACTTGTAATCTTTCAATCTCCCAATAAAGATCCATGTCAACCACCTGAAAAATAAAATAAGGAAATACAAATTACATATAGAAATTAAGAAAATTAGATACAAGTAAATTAGATAGATTCAAAATTAATAACTCAAGAAAAATACGGCGCCAAAAACTTAACTGGTACAATCACACGCGTATAACACAAGCGCACGTATCGCTCAAGTAGTATAAAATTATCGATCCCACGAGGACTTAATTCCTACTATTGTTATTAATTATTGATTCTATTTATTTACAAGTATCTAATTAAAGAGAGAAGATAATGATTACTTGATTGGTTGGTTGAATGTGGATTTGTTAAATAAATAAATAAAGACACAAAAGATTATACTAAGGAAAATAAACAAAAGATAAAAATATATAGGGTTGTGATTCCACACAATATTATTCTAATGATGAATTGATTCTTTTATATACGTGTAATAACTCAGTTTGCTAACTGTGGGACACAGAAACTGGGCGACACATGATGTTCTAGGCTTGCAGCCTAGTTGGGAGTACGGAATAGCCCGCGAGGGACTAAACCGGAGAATAATGGAGTCCCCACCCGGTGTAAACCGGGAAAATGAGATTTAAGGCAGCACTCACCCCTCGCAGGGGAAGACCTCAAACCGTTGGGTTCGGAATGGTCCCTTACTTATGCCACTTGTAATAAAATGATTTGTGCAATAATCTAACCAAGCCTAAGCAACATATTTCCAAGGATGATTTATCCCTAAGTTCGCATGCATGCATCAACAAATTCATCTAAATTTACATGCTACACATATCCGAATTTGCATACAGCCTATTTGCATGTAATCTATGTCTCAATTTGCATACAGATAAATTGACATACGGAAAGCATACAATTTCACATGGTAGACATAGAATCGCGAACAAATAACATTCATACAAGCATGCATATTAAGGAAAGACAATTAAGCGCATGACGGAAATAGATACCTAAAGCGGTACTACAAATGCATAAGGAAAAAAAGGAGACAACTATATGCTAAAATAGACATGTCGTGATGTGATGAAAAGGACTCGGTGCAGTGGGTGCGCGTTCGTGTAGCGTTCGTAAACGCGTTCGAATGGTAAACAGAAGGTTCGTGTTCATGTAGCGTTCGAGAACGTGTTCGAACAAAACCAAACCTGATGCATGATAAAACAAAGAAAGTGCGTACGCATTCGCGTAGCGTTCGAGAACGCGTTCGAACGGTAAACAGAAGGTTCACATTTGTATAGCGTTCGAGAACGCGTTCGAATGGAACCGGACCTGATGCATGATGAAACCAAGAAAAGGCGTGTGTGTTCGCGTAGCGTTCGAGAACGCGTTCGAACGGTAAACAGAAGGTTCACGTTCGTATAGCGTTCGAGAACGTGTTCGAACGGAACCAGATCTGATGCATACAACACATACATAAACAAACAAATCCACAATGTAGGACCTCACATATCCGGTTGAACTCATCTCGCATCCAATCGAACATACACTATCCGGCGCGGAAAAGCATAGTGGTAAAGGATTTTAACCTCTCAAAATATAGGACCTTTAATCGCACTTACTAAGCCCATGCGCAAACAACACAATACATATATAAAGAAGTGAAGACAACGATATCGGACTTTGTGTATCCGATTGAACATATATCACATCCAATCGAATATACATTATCCGGCGCGGCAAAGCATCGTGGTAAAGGATTTTACCTCTCAAAATAGAGGACTTTTAATCGCACTTACTAAGCCCATGCGCTTTATCTCACAATGCATATAAGAAATAAAAGAAACAATATCTGACTTCGTATACCCGATCGAACACATCTTACATTCAACCGAATATACATCAACCGGCGCGAAAAGCATCGTGGTAAAGGGTTTTAACCCCTCAAAATAGGGGACCTTTTATCCGACTTACTAAGCCCTAGCGCTCGATCGCATCATTACGCAAACGAATAACATGCAGAAATTAAATAACGAATAATAAACACCTCAAAACAACAGAAAATGAAATATGCGTCGTTTACTCAAGTGGTACGTAGAGTTGTATCCCGAGTACAGATCATACTACCATCCATTCAGAATCGGCTATGAAATTTATGTCCGGATTTCCATCCTATATACCACAAGAGGCGACACATTTTCCATTTTATTCAAAGCCACAATATACATCCACAAATGACTCTCATGCGAATAGAATTCAATAAACAATTAAAAAATGAATAAAAACTAATAAAAAGGTGCCCTCAGGTCTAACCTTTTATGTCGACTCTCGGAAGTACGGTGCACGGTCGTCGGAAAAGGGGGGATGCTCCGCAATTCATTTGGTTCACGCCTTTCCTCGCTGTTCCACTGCTCAAGCTACTATTTTGACTCTGATTCGCTGCTGTTTCTCGCTGCTCTTTCGGTGACATTTTCTGGTCACTGTTTTGGTCTCGGTTTTTGCACTGTTTTTACGGTTAAATGGGTGATGTTTAGATGGTGTTAAGGGCTGTATGGGGTTACTGTTTTTGGTGTTTTGTTGGTGATTAGGGGCTGTTTTGAGTGTGATTTCGGTGGCTGGTGTTTATGTGTCTCGGATGTGTGTTTGATTTGTGAGGGTTGTGTATGTGAGTTTGGTTGTGTCAATGAGCTTGGGTGTTTCTTGTGTGAATCAATTAAGGTCTTTTCTTGTGTGAATGAGCTAGGAGGGTTCAAGGGTTGGAATTGGGTTATTTTTATAGGCAAAAGGCTAGGGTTAAATCTTGCTTGACAAGGAAATGATTTGGCATTAATGGTGAGATATGATTTGGTGTCAAACAAGGAAATCCTAAGATTTGAGGGGGGACAAAATTTGGCTAATTAGGAAGTTAATATATTTAATTTGTGTTGTTTAGGCATAATATTTGTTAAGTTAGGAATAAGATATATTTGGTTGGGAATATAATTGGTTGATTTATTTTAATTAGGCATGATTTTATTTAATGTTTTATTTAGTTTGGTATATGATTTAATTAATATTTCATTTAATTTGGTATATGATTTAATTAATATTTTAATGGGCTTTGGTGGGCTAATTGGGCTTGGGTGTGAGACTAGCAGCAAAACCAGAAATACCGACACCATTCGAACGCCTCTTCGAACGCTACACGAACATCCGCAATCTGTTTGACGTTCGAACGTGGTAACGAACGCAGCACGAACGAAAACAGTGAACTTGTGAAATGAACTTGATGACATACTTATTCTGAATTTCTCCTTCCGACGTCCGTTTCCCGCAGCTTCCGTGACATAAAAGGTGGTGCCTCTAAATGAGACTCATCATAGGGACTTATGTGCAAAAATACAGTGCCTACAGTCGCCCCCACTTTGATGGGACTTGTGTAATGTGCAACAGTGACAATCCTATCAAAGTTATGCAATGCATTTTCACTTACCTGGCTCGCCAGCTGCCACTTGACTTACCATGTGTTGAGTTGAGTTGATTTGGTGGTGAGGTGTTGCGACCCCTGGTTCATTCCCGAACCGTGCTCCATTTTTAGAGCGCCATTTTCGGCATATTTTGTGTGTGTGCTCCATTTTGGAGCGCCATTTTCGGCATCCATTTTCGGCATCTGTTGTGTGTGTGCTCCATTTTGGAACGCCATTTCCGGCATTTGCTGTGTGTGCTCCATTTTGGAACGCCATTTTCGACATTTGCTGTGTGTGCTCCATTTTGGAACGCCATTTTCGGCATTTGCTGTGTGTGCTCCACTTTGGAACGCCATTTTCGGCCTTTGCTGTGTGTGCTCCATTTTGGAGCGCCATTTTCGGCATCCATTTTCGGCATCTGTTGTGTGTGTGCTCCATTTTGGAGCGCCATTTCCGGCATTTGCTGTGTGTGCTCCATTTTGGAACGCCATTTTCGGCCTTTGCTGTGTGTGCTCCATTTTGGAACGCCATTTTCGGTATTTGATGTGTGTGCTCCATTTTGGAACGCCATTTTCGGCCTTTGCTGTTTGTGTTCCATTTTGGAACGCCATTTTCTTCATCTGTTGTGGGTGCTCCATTTTTGGAGTGCCATTTTTAGCGTCTGCTATGTGTGCTCCATTTTGGGGCACCATTTTCGGCATCTGTTGTGGTAGCGGTCCATTTCCGAACCATGCTGTGCGAGAATATGGCTCATTTTTGAACCGTTATTTGATGAGATGGTTTTTTGCCGCTACAAACCTGCGAACACAAAACAAACATTGCATGTATGTGATATGTATGTATGTATGCATGGATATGTATCCTATTCCGATGGTTTAGGCCTTCCTTGGTCCATTTCCGCACCGTGCTCCATTTTTGGAGTGCCACTTTCGGCGAGATGTGAAGGTAGTGTAGGGGTTTTTAGGGGCTTAATCCGGTAACGCAGCGGAAGGGTGGAAAATCAAATTTTCCGATTTCAAAATTTTTTCTCGGATTAATTAAATAAACATATTTATTTAATTATCCAATAATCAAATTATGAAATAAAATTCAAATAAATCATATTTAAGTGAATTTACCGAATTGCCCTTACACTTGGTACTTTGTCCATTTTAGTCCGAAATTGATCAAATCAATTTTGAATGATTCTAAATCATTTCTAAGATGAACTTAGCATGTTCAAAACATCAAAACACCAAGGGCAACATAAATCCCCATTTTTCTTCATTTGGCCGAATGCACCACTTTGGTGCCAAAGTGTGCACTTTGTCATTTCATGCATCAAAACACATCAAGATGTAATCCAATGAACATGAAACTTTATATGCATCATATACACATCCCAATACACAACATATATGAAAATCTCCAAATTTGGAATTGGTCATGAACCCTAATTTTTCAATTTCTTCAAATTGGACAAATAGACCAAATTGGTTAAATCCAATACTTCAATCATGTTTCTTCCATCCAATCAAAGTCTCAACACAATGAAACAACTCAAGATCAAATCTAGGTCATCTAAGAGTGGGTCAACAACTCTAGATTAGCAACAAGGTTTCCAAAACCATAAAAGAACACTTATTACTACAATAGCCATAAGCTTCCTTCATCATACATGCTCTACACTTTCACCAAAAACTTACATCATCAAAAACACAAAGAATAAAGAAAGAAATAACCTAAGAACATCATATGTTAAAGCCTAGATCCTAAGGAACATTTTCCTTTCTAATAGTAAGTTGGAAAAACTTACTAAAATCCAAGCTTTCTTTGGTTTCTTCTTTCTTTCTCACAAGCTTTCTTTGGTTTCCATTAATGGAGTTTTCTTTTAAAGTGTATTAGGTTAGATACCAAATGAAATGAAAAACAATATATACTTGCATCACAAAGGCCTTGGCCGAATTTGGCAAAGGCATATACAAGAAATATTAATTTCAATTTCATTTGAATTTCATTAAATCAACTTGATAAAATATCTAAATAACACTTTATAGATATTTATATTAAGTCAACAAATGCAACTAAGAAAAATATAACTCTTATATTTTAAGTGTATGGCCGAATTTAGCAAGAAATAAAGAGAAAGATATTTTCATTTTTCAATTTTGAACAAATATCTTAAGAAGTCAAAATCAATTTGACAACCTTTTTCTTAATGTAAAGTCAAACATTTACACTTATAATCATTTCCTAACTTTATCATTTGGTGATATATTTATATTTTAATTATATTAATCATTTAACAATTAAATAATTAAATAATTAAATAATTAATTAAATACAAATATATCAATATATGTATTATATTTACATTAAATATCTCAAATACATATATTGATGATATATGTCAAATACCTTTATTTGACTATTTATTAATGTGTATTTAATAATATCATATATTAAATACAAATACACATTAATTAGGAAATGACGGTTCGGCCCGTTCGCATGTATTTTTCGTTTAACGATTAAACGATTTATAAATAATCATCATTATTCATAAATGTTGCTCTAGTGCTCTACGAGTATGTTTCATTATTGAGACTCTCTAGATTCAGGTATATCCGTCACGAAATCCAATTTCGTGTCCATAATCTATCCACCTGTAGATTATGACGATCACGGATAATCTCGCTGAATCATACAGGTCGAGGTCATTGCATACGTATAATCTCTCCGTCACAGGTATCCGGATAATACCAGAGATATAGATGTAAACGTCAAATCTCTATAGGTATTATCCCGTCAACGTATCTATTAGCAATCTTTAAATAACAATCGGAACTTACTTCCGAAGTATACTGTGGCCACAGATTTAACAGACTGCTAAATATATATGGATTACTTATGCTCTGTACACAGAACTGACGGATCCTATCTTGACACACACAGGATATCCTGAGGATCGATCCACACCCAACGAACAGGCGGATGTCTGATCTAAATAGATCGGTGACGTGACTGCCATCTAAGTGTGGAGGATGTATCATACATCCACAGTGGTGTCTCAAGTCGAAGGACCACTATGCTACTCAACCCGAGAAGATTCTTATTGATGTTGGTGTACCATCCATTAAGAATTTTTGTGAGCCGTTCAGTGTTTATACACTATAAACACCTACACGTCTATACGAGTCTCTCCAGACTCATGGTTCATTGGGATAAACCATCGGACCAAGTCTCGATATACGACATGTACTGGTCTCAACGGATTTGACTAACCGACCCGTGTTAGCAAATCTTGACCAGGAACTATGTTTGATAATATATATATAACAATGACACTTCCCAATGTCAATTACAAACTCCCTTTGTAACTGTGTACTGTATTATATATTATCGGGTCTTTGTCTAATATATACATATCACTAAACCACATTTAGTTTCAATTTAATCGTAATCAGATCGAATACGTATATAAGAACAATAGGTGCAACCATAAATAAGTAATATTATGGAATAAGGGGATGTTCGTATTCATGAATCAGACATAAATACGGTCCGGATTGGCGCTCTGAGCACCAACCCCCAACATTTCTCCCATTTGCTCTAGTGCCAATCCACGGTATCATATACTTATCTCAATGTGCATCGTATGCACATGACCCTCAAAAGCTCACCCAGTACTTAGAGGTAGGCAACAAAAACAAGTCTGCTATGACATATTGAGTTTGTCAAACAAACTCCATCGTTTCCCATAGTCAGCATCATTCATATTTTTGTAGAATCTAGATTATACATTAATATGACTCTGATGCTACATCATTATTGTGCTACAGCTACTGAGTTGTCCAAGTATTTAAGGATCAAATCCAAAATACTATGAAGACAACCGTAAGCACAATAACAATTCAAAACTTCTATTTTATAAGGTCACTATGCAACTTCATAAGTCAATACTTTATAAGTTGCATTTAATTCCACTATAAAAGTAGAATCCTTCGTGACACTCCCACTGCATATTTTCTGACTCTTTATGACGTAGACTATCTAACGTCATAATTAGTCTCAAAACTAATATGACCCTAATGGTTGCAGACTATATTCTCCATGAATTAGAAACTCGTTCTTAATATCTCAAAGATCACAAAGAACGTGTTTCAAGATCCATCATATGGTCTATAGGATGTCAAAATAACTCGTAACAATTACGATTAAATCGACATCGATAATCGCACATAATAAAGTATTCACTATGTCATCATCAAATTATACATAATATTGTTTAGACATTCTAATCAATATCTCTTTCGAAAAAGGAATCATCATTTACGAAAGATGAATACTATGTATAAGACACACAATAACTGTCGAACAGTTATATTAACTGTCATACAGATAGCCTTGTTATGTCCTTCATTAGATCATATCTAATGTACGACTAATAGGAGTATCTCACAAGTCTCTTGGTTTTATATCTTATATAAAACTTTAATCGTATATAACAGAGACTACTCCCTGTTTTCACGGAGTAAAGAAGACTTAGGTAAACCTTTTACCTAACAAACATCTCATTATTACTATAATAATGATAATGTTTGTTAGGATATATAACACTAGAAAGTAATTTGTACGCTCCCACTAACCCTTTTATCACATATGTATTCTATATACTTTGACAAGATCAGACAATTTGACGATATCAAAAATATAGAACACATATTTCTAGAAGACTTATCCGAGTCTACAATAGGCTCTGTAAGCTAGCACACTAAACTGCGATCTCAGCAGAACACAAACTCTAGGGCCATTTCAGAATGAACTCTTCAAATAAGGAAATCACAACTGATGTCTTATCTGAATAAGTCATCCAAAAACGCCACTTTGCATTCTTTAGCTAAAATATACAGTTTATTATCAACATTAACCAATATATCTTTAATTGTTCAATTAGCGTGACTAGAGATAAGTTTTCTCAGAATCTACAATAGATTGCTGAGTATAACTTTTCTCACTGTCATACTGTAAAGGTCAAACCTTTAATAAGCTCATATTGCTTTCGATGCGCAAACAATTAGCACATATCATGAACTAATTCATAATGAAAGCGTAATCAAGTTCAAAACTTGATCGTAGTAAGCTATGAACAATCTTAGATCTATGGTTCAAAGGTGAACTTCCAGAATCGATATCAAATATCGCTTCCATTATAAGTTATTGGATAATTTTTCTTCAGTAAGAAAACAACGGAACCATAAGTATCAAATACTCGTGAATGATTCTGTTATCCTATTAACTTGTACGGAATATGTATAAGGGTTGTTTCATCTTATTAATTACATAGTTCCATTTATAATTTATCATTCTCACATTTGACTTCAATAAGTCAAGTCTTTTCTACAATAGTTAACATCTGATGTTACACACCAAGTAATAAAACGATTTTATTGCTTAGAATCGTAGGAAAGATATTCTATTAAATAGAATACAATATTCTATTAAACAGAATAAACGATAAACTTTTACTTATACCTCCGAGGTGTAAGAAATTTCCATTATATAACTATTATATAAAAGAAAGATTGAAATCTCAAACTTTTCAAGATTCAAATTTTCTACCTATACATATCATATATGCAACTGTAGAAAATAATGGAACATTAATTAAAGAGATGAATTAGTGTTACTGGAGTATAACCCCAAGAGTATTGAAACTAATTCGGTAACATTCAATATCAAACGAATCAAATCATATAAGATCTGATTGCTCCCACTACTCAATTCCATCAAGATGGAATCATGGAAGAATAATATTGAATATGAATCATATTCACTAAATAACCTTAGAACTAATTGCTTTAAATTCATACGTTTGATCGTATCAAAAATCTTTGAACAGTTCAAAGATATGTTATGAATTTTGAGGATAGAATTCTCTAAAACCTTTAGATTGAATATATTTGAACAAGTCAAAAAAGTTCAATCTACGTTTCATCAGAACGGATTGAAAGTACTTGATACTTTCAAGACTTTCAATATGTGTTCCTTCAGAAACACATAACTAAGTTATGACAATTCATCAACTAAGTTACGAAGTATAGAAAACTACCTTAAGCAATTATTATTCATTAAACTACATATATCCAATGTATCAGTTAAATAAATATGGTGGTCCAATGACAATCATTGATTAACGAGATCTTAATCACTTTCCTGAATACAATATTCATTAAATGGATAAGGATATGTGGTGTGATCTAGTATCAAACCATCCTTCACCATACGGAATAAGCATCCAATGCTTAAGTGATTAAATTCATAAAGCACCGTTCTAAATTATTTACTTTTACCGAATAATTTTTATTAATGTTTATCTTTAAGTCAATGACACTACTAGTTATATTTAAAATATATAACAATTATTTATAAAGAACAAGTAACTATCCAATAGTCGCAAGTTCCGATATCAAATATCAAAACAATCGTTAACCAATATTTCAAATAACTAGACGAAAGATCTGGTATCCAATATCTATAGTTGTAGTATTTGTGAAAATCGATATTTTCTATACACAACTATACATATCTCCTTTCTTTAGCTTTTACTATTTGCATTCAACTATTCACAACAATTGTAAATAACTGATTAGCAAATTGTGTCAGAAACATTACCTCTAAAGGTAATTAAAGCTTAGAAACGTCATTACTAGATAAACAAATACCTAATAGGGCTTTCTCAATGTCAGTCAAGAATATCGAGACATGAACTAATTCAAGTCAATTCTTACTGCATAAGAAACTATTGTCTGTAAAGTATTATTTCCTAAAATTGATATCTATCTAGATTATCTATTGTGACTTAGAAACTAAGTCATTAACCATCTTGATTTTAGAAGAAAATCAGAAAAACAGTTCCTGATGGTCTAGACTAATCTAATAATATCCTTGTCTAATAGTATCTAGAAGATATTCTAGAATAACTGCTACCAAGAGTCTAGTCAGATAACATATCAAATATGTGTGCAGTAAATAAAAGTTTAATTCTATATAAACAATAGAATAAGGAAACAAATAAACGACAATTTCCATAATAATACACACTGCCAAAGTTATGGAATATTTTAAACTTAGCAGTGCCTCCCACTATTTTACGTAATACCGTAATCCCCAACGGAAAAACGAGAATTCAATAATTAAATCGAATTCCATAATGGGAAGAGGACCCCATTTTCCATTTTCGAACCATGCTCCACTTTTGGAGTGCCATACTCAGCCAAAATGATGCTGATGTGGGCTCGCCCCTGGGACTCGTCCCCAAACTGAAACTGATGTGGGCCTCGGCCCTGGGACTCATCCCCAAAACTTAAACTGATGTGGGCCTCAGCCCCTAAACTGATACTGCTGATATGGGCCTCGCCCCCAAGCTGATACTGATGTGGGCCTCGGCCTTGGGACTCATCCCCAAACTGTAACTGATGTGGGCCTCGGCCCTGAGACTCATCCCCAAGACTGAAACTGATGTGGGCCTCGGCCCTGAGACTCATCCCCAAACTGATGCTGATGTGGGCCTCGGCCGTGGGACTCATCCCCAAACTGTAACTGATGTGGGCCTCAGCCCTTATACTGATGCTAATGTGGGCCTCGCCCCCAAGCTGATACTGATTCATTTCTGAAACTGACTGTACTGTTGTTGCTTCCGAAGATTCCACGTGTTCTAAACATCACTGAATTTCATAGTACCAAGGTTGAATGTTTTTCTTAAATATACTCATATTACAGAAGAGATTCAGCGAAATGAACGTCTTTATTATCATTTAAGAAAATGATTCGAACATGTAGACTAAGTCAATGTCTGTATTAAAAATGCAGGATCAAATAAACTAGGAGGGATAACTTCATCATTCGCAACATTGCATTCTTCCTTGCCCTATGGTTCTTCACTGTTATCTTTTATCTCAATGCAAGAAGCCTGGTGGTTGAGAGTTTAGAGGACAAAGGTTTCGGGCAAGCCGGAGTTGATCATGTAAGTGGGTGGTGGAACGGAGTGGTAATTTGGTAGGGGGTTCTGATGTGTGTTGGGTTGTTCTTTTTCAGGATCAGGTATTTTATGGGCATCGATGAGGTTTTGGATTTCATGCCTAAGGCGGGTGCAGCTGTCAGTTTCATGGCCTCTCCTCTGATGGAAGTGACAATACAGGCTTAGGTCAAGGTTAGGTGGTATATGATCTAGAAGTGGTTTAGGCTCTAAGGGTTTTAAGAGCCCTTGTCCCTCCAACTTTTCAAGCACCTTTGACAAAGGTCTACCAAGATTGGAGAATCGCCTGTTCTTGACGGTAGCGACCTCGGCAGTAGCGGGCTTGGTCTCAGAAGGCCCCCCAAAAGTTCTTCTGGCCATAGAACTTCCGGTTTTCCGCCTCCTCTTCTTCAATGTCCATGACAGTTTCCCTCAACTGTCGAAAATCCGCAATCATGGAGGTCATCCTCCTCAGCTTACCATAGATGGAGGGCTTAGTACCCTTGATAATCATCTTAATTTGGTCTTTCTCTGAAGGCCGAGTCTGTATTTTCAAAAGTTGACCTCTCCAGCGGTCTACATACTCCTAGAAGCTCTCCTCAGGCTTCTGCTTAGTGTTCTCCAGATCTCGGAGTGACAAATCAATCTCTAGGTCTGTGACATACTGCTTCAGAAAAGCATCAGCTAGTTCCTTCCAATCTTCTTTAACCTTTTTCTCAAGGCTGTGATACCATACTACATGTGCTCCATCGAGTGACATCTCAAACATCTTTTGGACTTGGCGCTGTGATAGGCCCACTGAACTCATCATTGAGACATATTGCCGCAGATGGACCCTCGGGTCCCCATCCCGTTGAACTTAGCCATATCATGCATCTTGAACGGAGCTTGCAGCTGTTCTTCGAAGGTCAACGCCTCATAATCCAACAAGTCCTCATGTTTCCCCTTCAGTTTACTGGTAACTGACTCCATCTGATCACGGAGTTTCTGTATCTCGGCCTGAGACCCAATCACTCTACATATTGCATACTCTGCCATATCATCATCAAAAGCGGGGATATCATCCCTCAACCCATTCAGAGGCTCATCACGCCTCACATTCTCATAATTTCCCCCAGCACGGGGCACAACCATATTAGCCACAGCAGCGGTCAAGGCTTGTAACTATTCAGTAATCTTGGTGAGACTGTTCTCAAACTAATCCATACTAGATGATTCATTCTCTGATTCGCTCATGTTTGCTATTGGGCTTTTAATAAGTCTTCCATTTTCCCTAACCCAACAGATATCTATGATGGCTCTTTTGACACAAGAGAGTTAACATGATGTATGTATGCATGAGATGCATGAGATATGTGTGATACAAGGAATATATCAACTCATTAAAATTTTCACACAAATCGGCCCATCATCATTTTAGAAGCTTTTGGGCTAACTGTCATAGGAGTGAACTCGTCCCAGTTTAAATGGCCCAACAAGTTCACATCTCATGGCAAGAAGTCCAACTGTGTCCAAATGATAATGTTCCTAAACACAAACATATAATGGCCCATTGGTGTTTTAGAAGCTTTTGGCGCAATCATCATAAGATACGTTCATGTCCCAGTTTAAATGGCCCAACAAGCTTGTATCTCATGACAAAAGGTCTGAATGGATCCAAACGACAATGTTCCCAAACACAAGCATACAAAGATAATTTCTATAGAATGGCCTATCAACATTTCAGAAGCTTTTGGCCCAATTGTCATAGGATACGAACTTGTCCCAGTTTAAATGGCCCAACAAGTTCGCATTTCTGACAAGAAGTCCAACTGCATCAAATGAGGATGGTCCACAAGCACAAGGAAATAGTTGCTATAGGCCATACAACCCCGGTCTACTTGTGAGTTTGCGGGAGTGTAGACAAAGACTCTCGCTGGCGAAGGATTGCCCACAACTAGGTCTCCACACTCAAGGGTTCGAGCGACCAAGTGAGCGCACCTTTTTTATACCTTACAGTACGTGCCAACGAGTTATGGTGTGTGACTGACTGTCAAATGGATTCCCCATTGTAGATTCCCCAGAGGGAGGGTTAAGTGAGGCTCTCTTAAGTACCCTAGCCTCTTAGGCTCTTATCGCTTGGTGACAGGAATAAACAACGAGTCTTCCAAATTAGTCCATCACAATAGGCCACAAGTAAGTGATTGTCTAGGTGCATTCACAGCTTTTCCTTATAGAAAGGTAGTGAATGAGGGAAGACACCAAACCATTACCTAGCCTTAAAAGTGTCTTTGATTAAACCCCTTTTAACCCACAGTAAACACAGTTAATTAAAGCACAAATCATAATATTACAAGACATTATTTCGGGGCCGATTCTTTATCCCCAGTGGAGTCGCCAGACTGTGGGACACAGAAACTGGGAGACGCATGTTGTTCTAGGCTCGCGGCCTAGTTGGGAGTACGGAGTAGCCCGCGGGGGACTAAACCGGAGAATAATGGAGTCGCCACCCGGTGTGAACCGGGAAAATGAGATTTAAGGCTGCACTCACCCCTCGCAAGGGAAGACCTCAAACCGTTGGGTTCGGAATGGTCCCTTACTTATGCTACTTGTAATAAAATGATTTGTACAATAATCTAACCAAGCCTAAGCAACATATTTCCAAGGATGATTTATCCCTAAGTTCGCACGCATACATCAACAAATTCATCTAAATTTACATGCTACACATATCTGAATTTGCATACAGCCTATTTGCATGTAATCTATGTCTCAATTTGCATACAGATAAATTGACATACGGAAAGCATACAATTTCACATTGGTAGACACAGAAGCGCGAACAAATAACATTCATACAAGCATGCATATTAAGGAAAGACAATTAAGCGCATGACGGAAATAGATACCTAAAGCGGTACTACAAATGCATAAGGTAAAAAAGGAGACAACTATATGATAAAATAGACATGTCGTGATGTGATGAAAATGACTCAGTGCAGTGGGTACGCGTTCGTGTAGCGTTCGTAAACACGTTCGAACGGTAAACAGAAGGTTCACCTTCATGTAGCGTTCGAGAACGCGTTCGAACGGAACCAAACCTGATGCATGATAAAACAAAGAAAGTGTGTTCGCGTAGCGTTCGAGAACGCGTTCGAACGGTAAACAGAAGGTTCACGTTCGTATAGCGTTCGAGAACGCGTTCGAACGGAACCAGACCTGATGCATGATGAAACCAAGAAAATGCGTGTGCGTTCGCGTAGCGTTCAAGAACGTGTTTGAACGGTAAACAGAAGGTTCGCGTTCGTATAGTGTTCGAGAACGCGTTCGAATGGAACCAGACCTGATGCATACAACACATACATAAACAAACAAATCCACAATGTAGGACCTCACGTATCCGATTGAACTCATCTCGCATCCAATCGAACATACACTATCCAGCGCGGCAAAGCATCGTGGTAAAGGATTTTAACCTCTCAAAATAGAGGACCTTTAATCGCACTTACTAAGCCCATGCGCAAACAACACTATATATATACAGAAGTGAAGACAACGATATCAGACTTCGTGTATCCGATTGAACATATCTCACATCCAATCGAATATACATTATCCGGCGCGGCAAAGCATCGTGGTAAAGGATTTTAACCTCTCAAAATAGAGGACCTTTAATCGCACTTACTAAGCCCATGCGCTTTATCTCACAATGCATATAAGAAATAAAAGAACAATATCTGACTTCGTATAGCCGATTGAACACACTATTACATTCAACCGAATATACATCAACCGGCGCGGCAAAGCATCGTGGTAAAGGGTTTTAACCCCTCAAAATATGGGACCTTTAATCCGACTTACTAAGCCCATGCGCTCGATCGCATCATTACGCAAACGAATAACATGCAGAAATTAAATAACGAATAATAAACACCTCAAAACAACAGAAAACGAAATATGCGTCGTTTACTCAAGTGGTATGTGGAGTTGTATCCCGAGTAAAGATCATACTACCGTCCATTCGGAATCGGCTATGAAATTTATGTCCGGGTTTCCATCCTATATACCACAAGAGGCGACACATTTTCCATTTTATTCAAAGCCACAACATGCATCCACAAATGACTCTCATGCGAATAGAATTCAATAAACAATTAAAAGACGAATATAAACTAATAAAAAGGTGCCCTCAGGTCTAACCTTTTATGTCGACTCTCGGAAGTACGGTGCACGGTCGTCGGAAAATGGGGGATGCTCCGCAATTCCTCCGGTTCACAGGTTCACGCCTTTCCTCGCTGTTCCACTGCTCAAGCTACTGTTTTGACTCTGATTCACTGCTGTTTCTCGCTGCTCTTTCGGTGATGTTTTCTGGTCACTGTTTTGGTCTCGGTTTTGGCACTATTTTTGCGGTTAAAGAGGTGCTGTTTAGATGGTGTTAAGGGCTGTATGAGGTTACTATTTTTGCTGTTTTGTTGGTGATTAGGGGCTATTTTGAGTGTGATTTCGGTGGCTGGTGTTTATGTGTCTCGGCTGTGTGTTTGATTTGTGAGGGTTGTGTATGTGAGTTTGGTTGTGTCAATGAGCTTGGGTGTTTCTTGTGTGAATCAATTAGGGTCTTTTCTTGTGTGAATGAGCTAAGAGGGTTCAAGGGTTGGAATTGGGTTCTTTTTATAGGCAAAGGGCTAGGGTTAAATCTTGCTTGACAAGGAAAAGATTTGGCATTAAAGGTGAGATATGATTTGGTGTCAAACAAGGAAATCCTAAGATTTGAGGGGGGACAAAATTTGGCTAATTAGGTTGTTAATATATTTAATTTGTGTTGTTTAGGCATAATATTTTTTAAGTTAGGAATAAGATATATTTGATTGGGAATATAATTGATTGATTGATTTTAATTAGACATGATTTTATTTAATGTTTTATTTAGTTTGGTATATGATTTAATTAATATTTTATTTAATTTGGTATATGATTTAATTAATATTTTAATGGGCTTTGGTGGGCTAATTGGGCTTGGGTGTGAGGCTAGCAGCAAAACCAGAAATACCGACATCGTTCGAACGCCTCTTCGAACGCTACACGAACGCCCGCAATCTGTTTGACGTTCAAACGTGGTAACGAACGCAGCACGAACGAAAACAGTGAACTTGTGAAATGAACTTGATGACATATTTATTCTGAATTTCCCCTTCCGACGTTCGTTTCCCGCGGCTTCCGTGACATAAAAGGTGGTGCCTCTAAATGAGACTCATCATAGAGACTTATGTGCAAAAATGCAGTGCCTACACTAACCTGGAACACGAAGATATGCAAAAGCCTCTGTCGATGGTCAGATGTAAACACCCAAATAACCCAATTAATCATATTCATATGTTAATCAAGTAATATGAATTCATTAAGTTCAAGTTCCAATTATGGCTACCCACGCCCGACAGGTATATGTCTATCATGTAAGGAAATCTATTAAAGGGTTATATATCCTCAAGGAAGATAATGAGCTATTGAATCTAAGGCTGAAACCTAAAATCTCTTTTCAAAGTTCATTTTAAGTTTTCCACATCAAACCATCTGAATTGACCGGTGCGTAATCACACGCGTATAACGCAAGCGCACGTATCGTTCAAGTAGTATAAAAAGTATCGATCCCACGATGACTTAATTCCTACTATTGTTATTAATTATTGATTCTATTTATTTACAGGTATCTAATTAGAGGGAGAAGATAATGATTGCTTGATTGGTTGGTTGAATAATACAAAAGAAAATATTAAGGAAAATAACAAAAGACACAAAATACCTAAGGTTGTGACTCCACTCAATATTATTCTAAAGATGAATTGATTCTCTTATATATGTGTAATAAATTAATTTGCTAACCTGGAACACGAAGTTATGCAAAAGCCTATGTCGATGGTCAGATGCAAATACCCAAATCACCCAATTAATCATATGTCTATGTTAACCAAGTTACCTGAATTCATTAAGTTCAAGTTCCAATTATGGCTACTCACGCCCGACAGGTATATGTTTATCCTGTAAGGAAATCTATTAAATGGTTATCTATCCTCAAGGAAGATCGTGAGCTATTGAATATAAAGCTAAAACCTAAAATCATTTTTCCAAGTTCATTTTAAGTTTACCACATCAATCTTATTGGTGGTCAGGCAACAAGAAGCATTAAGTTTAAGATTCAATAAACAAATTAAAGAATTACCTATAATATAATTAAATCAAGTATTAAGCATGTTAATATTGTGTTTCATCACTTCCCTAGAATAAATATAAAATGTTGGGGGTTAGAGGATCCACTTTTAGAAATCTCAAATTATTATAATATGAAATTTGTTAGTATTACCCAATTAAGTTGAATCAGCCATAAAGGCGGTGTTATTATATATCCATAAATCAGCCATATATGCGGTAATCATTTGTCACCTAAAGACCGTCCTATAAACGGTGTCACATTATGTTACATAATTAAAACCAGCTATTAAGGCGGTATCAAATTTTAATCCATATTATTAAATTACAATTTCCATATTATAATTAAAGTGAGATTAATCTACCTTTACTATTTCTAATTTAGAAATCTCTCTTATTATATATATAAATTTATGTGATAATTACCAACCGACCATATAGGCGGTATCCTGATTAAGTCAAATTTATAATTAATTACCAACCGACCAATATGGCGGTATCCATGCTTAGTCAGGTTAAAACCAATTTGAATAATTACCAACCGACCAATCAGGCGGTATCCTCATTAAGTCAGGTTATAACTAGTTTATATATTATAATTAAGAGAGATTAATTTAAATTATAAAAGTAAAAAGCTTCACCTTTCCCCAGCAGGAAATTAACTACTGAACATAAAAGAAAAGAAAAGAAAATAAAATAAAATTAATTACTGAAAGTAAAAGTGCATAATTAAAAGTACTAAAAGTAAAAATGCTTAATTTAAATTACAAAAACTTAAACAAACAAGATGCAATCCTTAAAGTCCTTACAAAAACCTAAGGAAGACATGATTTGAATTCTGAAATCGCGACGTGCACAACCTTGCGCGTCGCGACGCTCGGTTGATCTCTGCCATGTTGCAAGCGGGATCCGAAGATGGTGACACGTGTCCTGGCCGCTGTCGGCAGCTGAATGATTGTGATGATATGGCGATGTCGATTTTCAGAAACATAGGATGACGACACGTGTCCGGCGTACATTAGCATCACTCGCTGTAATGTTGACACTTGGCAGGCGCACGTTAGCGATGATGATGATTGTCGGCAGCATGTGATGGTGACACGTGTCCGGCGTATTTTAGCAGATTTGATGTGATGTTGACACGTGTTTGGCGTATTTTAGCAAACTTCGACGCACGTTAGCGGTCGCGACGCAGAAGGCTTGCGCGTCGCGACGCCCAAAAGATAATTTTACCCTTTTGTCCGTTTTTTATTGTTTTGGCCCTGAATTGCTCCCAGAGAGTCTTGAAACTTTATTTATCTACAAAATAACACAAAACACATCAAAATATTCATAAAACTCAAGAAACTATACAAAATATTAGGTCAAATGAGTGGGAAATAGTGATACATTTACCACTCATCACAATACCACACGAATCAAGTGCTGTATTCTAAACTCTACTTCTTCTTATTCAGACATTGGGGAACATTTCTCAATTTGGTTAAATGAGGGAATAGTTAACTAGAATGTTTTTATTTTTGTTTTTTTAAAAATAAAAAATTATTTTATTGTGAGTAAAAAAATAAAAAATTATTTTGTTTTGTGTGTAAAAAAATAATAAAAATTTAAAAAAAATATTTTTGTTTTTATGTTATTTCTTAACAAGTTATTTTTGTTCATTTCCTTTTAAATTATTTAAATTTGTGAATTCTCTACAAAAATTGTTTAAATTTGATTTCCATATGCTCATTTGACAAGTATTATCAACATACATGGTAACATATGATCATGGGTTGTAGGTGAAAATTTTATTATATTAAGTTCTCTAGTTTGTTGGAGGCAGCACTTAAAAGCAATGAAGTTTGTGTTTTTATTTGAAAAAAAAAGAAAAAAAAAAAAAACTAATCAAGCTTTTACTTAATAACCAGACATCTTGCCTCAGCAAGCAGTGATTGTTAGCGTAAAACGGTAGAGCTTGAGTTTAAAAAAAAAAGAAAAAAAAAAGAGAAAAAAAAAGTTCGATTTCAGAGCCTCTCTAACTCGAGCAATTAAGTCTATAGGGTGTTTTAACATTTAATGCCCTAAGACCAATTGGTCTGAGTGTCATTGGTTCAAAGTTCGTTAAATGGGTTAAGAATAAATCTTAAGAAAATCAAACATTTTGTCTTAACACCTAGTGCCCTAAAGCCAACTGGTTTGTGAGTCATTTACCCAAAGCTCGTTACAAGGGTTGAAGATTTATTATTCGAGAAAAAAAATTTATGTATATAAATAAACTGTCATTGCCAAAAATATGTAAATCTCATATAATTTTAGGACAAAAATATTACTATTTTTTCAACAACACCTATGAATATTGTTGGTACAATAAATTGATTGATATTTTGTCTCATGTGTGTATGAAAAAATGGTAAAATGTACAAGATGGTTTACTTATTTGGTAATTTAGAAAGAAGAAAACAATTACTAATTTGGATAAGATTTTTTTTTTAATTTTCGTTTAAATACTAGGGACTAGTAATAAGCTGGTTGGGGTGTGATGAATACTAAAAAATCTCATTTATTAAAAGAAAATTAATCATTTTATAATTATAGTTTCATTAATCCCTTTAATTTATCACATTTGTGAAATAACAATTAACTTTATGTTATATATTTTTTGTGATTTTTATTTATTATGTAGGTAAAATATTGATTCTGGTGCTCAACAAGAAAATGGATATGAAATCTGAATTCCAAGATCCATAAACCTAAAAGGGCGTGACAGTTAGATTCAAATCAGACTTGGAAAATATTCACCGTTTTTAGATTGGCGACAAAATGAGCTTATCATGTATTTAACTACACGTGTATTTTATATAAATATATAAAATAAAAGCAAAACGACAAAAGAATAAAAAAAAACAAATAGAAAATGACAATAGAAAAAAAAAATTATAATTGCTTTCCACCGAAAGGTGGAAAGCAATTACAAGCTCAGCTTTCAATAGGTACTGAGCACCTCTAGGCAGCAAAAATTTTCCACAGGTCTCTCTTGAAACTTTGTGAGATGAGTTGTTTTGTGTATTTTTTCTTTTGTAATTTATTTTTTCTTTTATTAATAAAATTATGAGTGTTTTTTATTTATATATTGTTCTGCTAATTTATATCATGGTGGGGTAAATGGTGAAGCTAGTGGTATGAAAATATAAGTGATTTTTATTTATATTATATTTTATAAATTGTGATAATTTCTCAAATAAAATTCATACTATTTCCAGTTTATCGAGGAATATTGATTAGCTGTAGACAGTCCCCGACTTACACAAATAATACTTGAATCCCATAAAAGAGAGAGTAGACTATTAAAGATCTGGATTAATTATAGACAATACGGTACCGCCTATATGATTGATTTTATATATTTGGCATAATTAAGTACTTAACTGGACTTGTTATGGACAAATATTATCACCGCCTTTATGACTGATTTTATATGTTTTGGTATATTTAGTACATTGGCATGACTAATTATCGACATGACGAATTACATGTGTTGGCATAATTAATACCTAATAATTATGAAATAAATTGATTGAGAAATAATTATAATTTATATTTTATAAAAAGTAAAAATTATTTATATTTAAAATATTAAGAGTGGATCCCCTAACCCTAACCCTAATATTTTATTTTATTGTTTTTATTTTATTAGTTGAATTATTATTTTATTCTATTAAATTTATTCCCCGTGGATCGATCTCGAACTTACCAGGTTATTTTATTACTTCGACACTCTTATACTTGGGAGTAAATAACCACTTTGTGAGTGTGTCAGTCGCCGACATCATAGGCATAGCGGTAAACCCCGCTTCGCTCCTGCAGTGGCATGACCATAGTGTGTGATGAAGTGTTCTCCCTAAGGAGAAATTCTGAGGTAAGACAAGTGATGATGATATCCGACTCGACCACACTAAATATGGTTTTTTTTTGTGCTCCTAGAGTTTGTTAAGCCCGAACAGATGAAGTATCATCCGTATGGGCACGACCCGACGACTTCGAAGTCTGGATTTGAAGAAGTATCATTTGTCTCGGTTACCTGACCCGAGGAACGAAGATGGGATGATGACCGACCAATTTAAGAACATGATGATGTATGCCCTACCTGGAAAGGGGCACATTTAGAAGGCTAATAATAAAAGAGATAAAGCACCGGTTCGCATTGATCATAGGTATTGCCAGCTGCCATAGGGCGGTGGAGTGGCAGAGTAGTAGCCACCCCATAGGAAAAAGACTGAAAAAATCCCAAAATTATGCTTGTAAAATTAATCTCTTTAATTAAAAATAAAAAAATATAAAGGTAAAGAAAAGCACAGAAAAGAACATAAAAATAATCTTCTAATTAATAGTAAAGTTATTAGAAATTTACTCAAATTATATTCCTAGCAATTCAACAGAATAAAAATTAATTTAAAATAAAAAATGAAAACCAATTGCTTCACCTGCGTCTCATAAAAGTTTTCCTCTAAAAAATAAATCAAAGACCCAAAAAATCAAAACATAAAACATAAAAAAAAAAAAAAAAAAAAAAAAAAAAAAAAACCCAAATTAGTTTCAGCAAGCATATCTTAAAAAAAAAGAAAAATGCTTATCGCATTGCTCCAGCTCTGTCATATCCACTGCAATTGGGAAAATTAATCAAATATTTATATAAAGGAAAGATAAGAGGAAGACATAATGTAATTATAAAATATCAGTATTCTATAATTTAAAAATAATTTTAATATAAAATATCAGTATTTTATGATAAAATATTGTCATCATTTTATCAATCTATCGTACAAATACCATTTTTTTTTCCAAAAACCATTCAAACCATTTTATCAGCTTCTTTTGATGTAAATGAGTTGTGGGTAGCTTCTTCAGAGTGGGATTTTTTCTAATTTTTCAACTGCAATTTGAATTATTTTTCGAATGGGTTCGGGTTGTTTTTCGAATCGGATCTGGGTTTGAGGTGTTGGGCTATCCATCAGAAAATATCAAGGGCGAAGTCGGGTTTGATTAGCGTCGAAAGAAGTTAATGAATATTCCGAACTTAGGCTAAACTTCGTGTGAAAAAAATTGGCTTTATTCATATATAAATTAATTGAATGATTAACTTAAATAATAATAATTAAATGAACATTTACCTAAAGAAAATCATAAAACTTTTGGTCTAGAAAATCATTAATCTTAGGGTTTTTTGTTTTTGTTTTTGTTTTGTTTTTTTTTTTTATGACTGAAAATATATCATTTTCAAATTCTAATTGTAAATATTAAAAAAATTAAAGGTTGGGTTGGTGAGATCACATGAAATGAAGTTGATCCGATGCCTTTTGCCCGTGACGTCCGCCTACCGCCGCTAATTCCACCGCTTATATCCGGTCATCACTTGGCCCTCTTTTTCCGCATTTTCACGTGCTACTCAAGCGCGTGCTTCGTACATTTTTTGGAACTAATATGTGGTTTTACTAACTCTTTCTTTCCATTTTTACCCTTATGCACAATTTTAGTGAAGGCTTATGAGAGCCAAAATAATAGAACTGGAAACCTTGTTTTGGTTTATAAGGGTGTCCGGATCATTAATCCCCGAGAATTTCTCAACATAGGTATGATCTCAAAAAAATACATCTAGTGAGATTCAAAACTTAAATATGAGAATGAGTAAATCACTCAAATCAAAAATCTTTACCAAGCGCGTGCTTCGTACATTTTTTTAAACTAATATGTGGTTTGACCAACTCTTTCTTTCCAATTTTATCCTTTTGGTTATGGACAATTTGAGTGAAGGCTTATGAGAGCAAAAATAATAGAACTAGCAACATTTTTTTTTTTTTGACAACTGGGGTGTGCAGATCACTAATCTCTAAGACTTATATCTCATGTTTTGTATTTCGTGTCCTCAAGAGTTTCCCAATATATGATAAGTCATAAGTCAAAGATTTTTTATATCAATAATTATGACTCAAAAGAAATACATTTAATAAGATTCAAATCTTAAATTTAAGAGTGAATAAACCACTCAAATTAAAGATATTTACCACGGAGGCAACAACCCTTGGGGTTGCCAACTAGTTGCTCATCTATTTTGAGTTTCACTTTTTTAGTTGAAAGTTATGAAGAATATTGGCCTTAGAATTAGAAAAACTCAAAAATAATAACATTTAAAGTCAAATTATAACATTTAAAGTCAAATTATTATTTTTTCTCTTTGATGTCTTTTTTTTTCTTAAGAAAAAAAAGTGTATTGTCATGCATTTCTGGAAATTGATCAACTAATTTGTTTTCAATCTAATCAGATAAATTAAATAAACATTTTGATAATATTCAACTTATTAATAGTTAAAGGCACTATTCAAATGATTAATGATGTGTTAGAAAATTTAAAATAATTCGTTGTTTTACTATCTATATAATATAATGAGTGTCGCTAATCTAAGATTAAAAAAAAAAATTGTAACTTCATTTCAGATGAATCTTGTGAGATATGTAGCACTGATGAGTAAAATATTAGCTATTTCAACTTAATTGTATTTGAATTGAAATATTAACACATATTTTGAGTCATTAATAATTTTTTTTTAAAAAAATTGAAATATTATCACACATTTGAGTCATTAATCTCATGCATTATAGTTATATATATTAACAGTAAAAAAAAAAATGTGATTGGGACTCATGTCAATATGATTATGACTATGACACAGCTCAATGAGACTTATGTAAAATATGACTGTAATTAGGCTCAATATTATCATCATAATGATTGTGATTAAATTCAGCGTGACTTAAATAATATATCACTATGACTAAGCTCAATGTGAGTGATGTCTCAAATGTGATTGAGGCAGTGAGACACACCCATGATCAAATTATTAGTCACCCAATTGATAATCACATTATGAACGTGGGTAAAAAAATCACAGTGACAATGTAACTGAGGCGCACCCTGACTAAATTTTCAGTTACCCAATTGATAGTCACAATTTTGACCGAGGGTCGACAATGTGAATGAGGTCATAAATGGAACTAAGGATCGACAATGTGATTGACGGTCAGCAAGGTGATTGACGTAATGTGAAGTATGTGCAAAGCAATAAACGCTGGGCTAATTTCGACCTTATGTAAATTCAAAATTGAGAGAGTTTATTAATGAAAGTTGTTGGTATGTATGTCAAGTTATGTGAATGTTTACATATTGTGATTTGAAGTTCGGATGAAGTGGATTGGATTATTTGAAAATGACATTATCTCATGAAGTCAACTCATGTCACTCTGTCATCATTATCCTATACTTATTTTCCCTAACCACTCAGCAAACAGTTGTAGTGACACTTGGCTCAACTAGGGGTGTGTATCGGTCGGTTCGGTCGGTTAATCCTTGATTTTTTAACCGAATCGAAATTTTTCGGTTAAGTAAATGTGTAACCGATTTAACCATATTATGACACATAACCATTAACCAATTTAACCATTATATTTCGGTCGGTTTTGGTTAATTCGGTTACTAACCAGTCCAACAAATATAAATTCATAAACTCAACATTCAACAAAGTAATTTAACACAAATATAAATTCATATTCATCAAATTTAATATTTAACCCAATATTATGAAAATTTGGGTTTCTTAATTGCCAATAATTTAATAATTTTCGATTTTAACAATTTATCTAACAATCGGTCTATGAAATTTTGTTATTTACTTATTTAGGGTTTTGAAGCATGTATATATTTCGGTTAATCGGTCGGTTCGGTTATACGAATTTCATAACCGTAACCGAACCGAATAACCGAAAAAGTTAAAAATTTTAATCGTAAAAACCGATTTAATCACAATAACCGATCTGTTATAAAAAAAATGGGTCGGAACGGTTTAGTTAATCGGTTAAAACCGATTAATGCACACCCCTAGGCTCAACCACCTCAATCAGCGAAAACCCATCATTCCAACATTTTGACCACTGCTACAAACTTTGTTGGTGTGACAGCCTGTAGTTCAATTGTTTCGTCTGTCAGGATCTCTTCACAAGGAGAGTCGTTAACCCACTTCCGTTATATCAGCCTTCTGCAGGCCCAAACTCCCAAGAAGGGCATACATCATACGACTAACACAAGACGACTTGTGATCCCATATTCGTTCCTCGGGTCGGTGTGCCGAGGCAAATGATACTTGTCAAAGCTCCCCTAACTTCTGCAACCAGGTCGGGTTGCTAAGCACGGAGCCCCTGGATTGGTTTCAGTAAATTCTATCGGAATCCCAAATCCAATACTTCTTTATCAGGTCGTGTCAGTTTAATGATTGACCCACCTTCAACTGGCCCTACCCTCGAAAAAACCTTTCTCAAACATGTGGTCGGGCTCATCTGTTTGACTTCAGTCTCTTTGGATCATTAGACTTTTATCATATTCTCTTAACCAAATACAAACCTCATTCTATCCCTATTCGATATTTGAATTTATCAGGATGAAAAACCACCATCAAGAATGTTCTCTATGCAATTTCATTTATAATGCATGTTAATCAATAATTTTCTTGGTTAATTCCAAATTTTGTCCAAAAAGTCAGCTAAATATTTTAATATTCATTTCATTTCAAATCACTACCAAATACCAATTAACACCACCATCACTAACCTCAAAAAAATAAAATAATAATAATAAATAATAATAATAATAAGCTTGCTCACTGTCACTGTTTGGTCTAACCCAAAAAAATTAAATAAATAAAATGTAGAATCTCTAAGAAAGCGATAGAGAGAAAGAACTTTCTTTTTCTGTATTGCTCTTGATTCACTATTCTTCTTTCTTTCTCTTTGCTCCAAATTCTCTCATGTATTTTTGCTTTGGGTTTTAAAAAGAAGAAAAGAGAGACGTCTAGTTTTGAAATTTGAGAAAGAGCCCATTTGTGGAAAAGTTGTCTCTGTTCATGTTGGCGTCACAGGAGAGACTTACTTCATTCACAAGTGAAAGCTTCTGTTTTTCACCTTTGGGCATTTTAGTTTTTGTGTTTAGACTAGTAAAGTTTCTTCCTTTATTAGGTTTCTTCACCTCTTGCATGTGTTAACAACATTCAAATCCCCAGTTTTTTTTTTTTTTTTTTTTTTTTTGGATTAAATTGGAAAAAGTTCTCGTTTTTTTGTTGTTTTGGGATGTGGGTTTGAAGATTTTATATTTGGGTCTGTCTCGCTTCTCTCTTTGATTTGTGTGATGCTTAAATTGTTCTAAGGTCTCTTGATTTTGGTCAAGGGTTTTAATGCCTTGTGGGGACTGGATATCTCTGTTGGGAAGGTTGTGGTGATTCACTCTTCTTTTATGGTAAGTGTTATTGCTGTAGTTGAAAGTTGTTGTTAGTTGGTTCTTAATTCTTTACTACTTTTTGCATCAATTATCTTCATTTCCAAGTTTTCTTTACTTTTATCAACACTTTCAGATTAAACTAGTTCTTTGTTTCTTAATTTATATAGTCTGGGGATTTGGTTTCAGGTGGGAATTGCTGATCTCAATTTAGTATTCACATTGATGCTTCATTTTCAAGTTGCAAGTTGAGTGTTTGGAATTCTTCTTGTATCTTAAAGTTTCTTCATTTGGAATTCTTCTTGTATCTTAAAAGTAGTACACTCCCAACAATATCAGAGTTGTATTAACTCTGTGGTTGTATTGGCCTTGTTTTAAGTTGGGTTTCAGCAATGGTGGTGCTGGGATTTGTTCCAATGACTTGCCTCAAATGGCTGTTCTTAGCTTTCTTTATTTGTTCATCTTTGGGTCTCCAAACCCCAACTCAATCTTGTGATCCGAGTGATTCGTTGGCTCTAAAAGAATTTGCTGGAAACCTTACAAACGGGTCTATCATCACATCATGGTCTAATGAATCCGAATGCTGTCAATGGGATGGTGTTGTATGTGGGCATGAGAGCAGTGGATCAGTTGCTAGTAGAGTGACCATGTTGATTCTGCCTAAAAAAGGTCTGAAAGGGATCATTTCACGTTCTTTAGGCCATTTAGACCAGCTGAAATTGCTTGACCTTTCCTGCAATCATCTTGAAGGGGGATTGCCTGTTGAGCTCTCAAACATGAAGCAGCTGGAAGTTCTTGATTTGAGCCATAACATGCTATCAGGACCAGTTTCAGGGATGCTTGCTGGTTTGAAAATGATCCGATCATTGAATGTGTCTAGCAATTCCTTCAATGGGAGCTTATTAGAGCTTGGGGGGTTTCCAAATCTCGCTGTGTTCAATATAAGCAATAATTCATTCGCTGGCAGGCTTAGTTCTCGAATCTGGAGTGCCTCTAATGGGATTCAGATTCTTGATCTGTCAATGAATCATTTTGTGGGCAGTCTTCAAGGCTTGGATCACATCTCCTCGCTTACACATTTGCATATGGATTACAATTTGCTTGGAGGTGATCTTCCTGATTCTTTGTATTCAATGTCATCATTGCAGAAAATCTCACTCTCTGGGAACAACTTCTCGGGCCAGTTAAGCGAGAAACTTAGTAAGCTTACCAGCCTCAGACACTTGATTATTTTTGGAAATCAGTTTTCAGGAAAACTTCCTAATGTATTTGGTAACCTGACACAACTAGAATTCTTTATTGCACACTCAAATTCATTTTCTGGGCCTCTGCCTTTGAGTTTATTTCTTTGCTCAAAGCTCCGCGTACTTGACCTTCGAAATAATTCTTTAACTGGTCCTATTGATATTAATTTCACTGGATTGTCTAGTCTTTCTACCCTTGATCTTGCCACTAATCATTTTTCTGGGCCCCTTCCAAATTCCCTATCCAATTGCCATGAATTGAAAATTTTGAGCCTGGCAAAGAATGAATTAAGTGGCCAAATTCCAGAGAGCTTCGCAAATCTTAAATCTCTTTTGTCTCTCTCGTTGTCAAACAACAGCTTTAGCGACTTATCTGGCACACTGTCTGTGCTGCAGCACTGCAAAAATCTCACCACTCTTATCCTTACAAAGAATTTTGTTGGTGAGGAAATTCCAGAAAATGTGAGTGCTTTTGAGAGCTTGATGGTTTTAGCACTCGGAAATTGTGGTCTTAAGGGCCACATCCCACTTTGGTTGTTGAACTGCAAGAAGTTGCAAGTTCTTGATTTGTCATGGAATCACTTGTATGGTAATATTCCTCCTTGGATTGGTCAGTTGGAGAATTTGTTTTACTTGGACTTCTCAAATAACACTCTTACTGGAGAAATCCCAAGAAGCTTAACAGAACTGAAGAGCCTCGTTTCTACAAATTGCACTTCCTCCAACCCCACCGCTTCTGCTGGCATTCCACTGTATGTAAAGCGAAACCAGAGTGCTAATGGTCTGCAATACAACCAGGCTTCAAGTTTTCCCCCATCTGTATTGTTGAGCAATAATAGGATAAATGGCGCAATCCCACCAGAAATTGGACAACTGAAGCAGCTCCATGTCTTAGATTTGAGCAGGAACAATATTACTGGAACCATCCCTAATTCCATTTCGGAGATATGGAATTTAGAAGTTCTAGACTTGTCATCCAATGATCTACATGGATCAATCCCAGGATCATTTGAGAAACTTACATTCCTGTCAAAGTTTAGTGTGGCAAATAATCACTTGCAGGGAACAATTCCAACAGGAGGACAGTTTTACAGCTTTCCTGATTCAAGCTTTGAGGGTAACACTGGTCTTTGTGGGCAAATAGATTCTCCTTGTGATTCTTTGCATAGTAAGCTGAAGCCTGCTATTCCTTCTGCTTCAAACAGTAAGTTTGGTCGAGGCAGCATCATTGGCATAACATTCAGTATAGTAGTTGGAATCGCATTGCTACTAGCAGTTGCTTTACTTAAAATGTCAAGGAAGGATAATGGGTCTCCAATTGATGATCTAGACGAGGAACTGGGCCGGCCACAGAGATTATCTGAAGCACCTGCTACATCAAAATTGGTGCTTTTCCAGAACTCTGACTGCAAGGATCTCACTGTTGCAGACTTGTTAAAATCTACAAACAATTTCAACCAAGCAAACATAATTGGTTGTGGTGGATTTGGCTTGGTGTACAAAGCCACTCTTCCCAACGGCTTAAAAGCTGCAGTGAAAAGGCTTTCTGGGGATTGCGGTCAGATGGAACGTGAATTTCAAGCAGAAGTCGAAGCCCTCTCAAGAGCTCAGCACAAAAACCTTGTTTCTCTTCAAGGTTATTGCCGCCATGGTAATGCAAGATTATTAATTTACTCTTACATGGAGAATGGAAGTTTGGACTATTGGCTTCATGAGAATGCTGACAAGGATTTGATACTTAAATGTGATGTAAGACTTAAGATAGCTCAAGGTACTTCTCGTGGATTAGCTTACTTGCACAAGGTTTGTGAGCCACATATAGTTCACAGAGATGTAAAAACCAGCAACATACTTCTGGATGAAAATTTTGAAGCTCATTTGGCTGATTTTGGTCTCTCAAGGCTGCTACATCCTTATGATACTCACATCACAACAGATTTGGTTGGTACGTTAGGTTATATTCCTCCTGAATACGGTCAGACATTAGCAGCAACATGCAGGGGTGATGTTTACAGTTTTGGTGTCGTTCTTCTTGAGCTTCTGACAGGTAGAAGGCCTGTTGAAGTGTGCAAAGGGAAAAATTGCAGGGATTTAGTATCATGGGTATTCCATATGAAGTCTGAACAAAGGGAGGCTGAAATTATAGATTCATCATTATGGCACAAAGATCATGAGAAGCAACTCTTAGAAATGCTCGAGGTTGCTTGTAAATGCATAGACCAGGATCCAAGACGGAGACCCTCTATTGTAGAAGTTGTTACATGGCTTGATAGTATTGGAATTGAGGCTGCTCAGCAATGAAATTCAATTCAACACTGTGTTCTCTCATGTAACTTGTAAGTCTCTTTTCTTGTTTGGGGAGGTATAGTGGTAAACCTGTAAAGCAACAATATTTTTAGGGGGGGGGGGGGGTAAGCTTTACCAATTGACTTTGGTTTCTCATAAAAACATTTCATCACTGCTCTGTACTGATAGATAAATGTTGTATACATGGGCTGTTTTGGCTTATTTCTTCTACTTAAAATAAGCAATATGGGAAGTCTGAGAATTTTCTTAATTATTCTCCCTATTATAGAGAGATGTGGCATAAAATTCAACCATATATTTTTTGTTTATGCCACATGGATAGGACAAAAAAAAAACAATGAGAGGATCCTTGTGCCTTGCAATTAGGGTGTTTTTATTCTCCTTTTGTCTGCTAGCACTACCACCTAATGATTTATGACACATAATTCAATCTTAACTAATTTATTTTTTTTAGATTTTGGATTCGGTACTGAACTGAACTTTTTCCTTTTCAAACAGTGTGGGAATTTGCACTTTTTAGTACAAAAATGATATTATTATAAAAATGGTTACAACAAAAGGTACAAAACAATAGTAGAAAAGTTGTTTCATTAAGCATTTGAAAGATAAAGATAAAACAATCACAACACTATCCACTGATCCAATAAATACACGCTGGGGGATGATAATAAAAACTGTTAGTTTCATGTGTGTTGGTAACTTTCGTAACAAAACAAGTTCAATTGAGTTATAATGAGTCTTGAAGATCTCGGAGTAATTGGACATCATCAGAGGAAGATATCAGAGCAATATTCACTCTTTTGGACATTCCGGAAGATTTAGAGCTCCAATTAACATGAGGCCAGTTTCATTGGAAGGTATATTCGAAGACGATCGCGTACATATACGGAACGCATGATTTGGCCAAAGGACGAGAAAATTACAAGCCTTTTAAGTTTCACATCAAAACCAGTCCGCGACGTGCGTTTGCGGAATGTTTGTCGGAGCGTTCTAACGCCTGGAGGCAGAAACTTTTCATTTTCGAACGTGCGTAAGTGAGTTATTTTGGACGCGTTTTAAGCCAGTTTATACAAGGAAAACCTTATCTTTTCCTTACCTATTTAAAGTTTTAAACAAACACAACCACTTTACCTAGGTGAATAAACACTATTTTGAAAGCCACCATATACTTTGTTTATTCCTTATTGACAATCAACCTAAAAGATTTCATTGATTCCATTATCTTCTTTGCTTTAGTAAGATTATTCTTGGGTAACCATCAGCATAAAAACACAACCTTAACCCAATCCCTAAGCCTTCAAAATTCTAAAGGAGGAAGATTGGTAGTCAGAGTTCTGGTGTTGCAAGTTCGCAATGTTGATCCACTCAAACACTTTAGAGGTTCTGAAAAAGGCTGCTTAGTGCGAGATCAAAGAGTTCTTTGAGTTATTACAGTGTAGAGGTATTCGAGTTGGTGAAGTTGTCACCATAGGTCTTTTACCATCGCTGTAAGTTTTCTCTATTATAGTGGATTAGGGTGGCAACTTATACCCGCAGTGATTTTTTACCCTATGAATTTTTCACTCCGTCAATAAAATTTATTGTGTGGTTCTCTTTATTGTCTTGATATTTGTTTTATTTTACATCTGCTTAGAATTAAAGGTGCTTGTTGATTCAAACCATAGTTGCTTTATCTTTGACTTGTTTTAGATAAAGTAGTATTCCACATGGGGTCAGAACCTTAGGAAAACAAATCAAATTTCTAATTGATATCAGAGCCAAAACTCGATCCTTGACCCTTAACTATGGATAGAAACCAACCCTTGAATTGTCCTCATTTCTTTGATGGAACTGAGTATCCTCATTGGAAAGTTCGCATGAGATTGTTCCTCAAATCCTTAGATAAGAGTGTGTGAATGTCAGTAAAATGTGGATGGAAACCTCCCATAGTCACCGTTGATGAGGTCTGTGTTAGTCTCTAAGACATGCCACAAGATCCTAAATAAGATTTATATGTGTGAAATAAAAAGAAAAGTGGCCGAATCACTTACATTGTTTTGGAGAAATTTCAAAAATTTCTTTTTTGGATGAAGCTCTAAGCTTGTTGTTTGTGTTGTTTGTTCCTTGGGTGAGTTTCTCTATCACCTCATTTGACCTTCCAAGTGCTAGCTTAGTTGAAATTTTGAAGAAAAATTTCACACACAATAGAGAGAAAAATCGACAATGTGAGAAAGAAAGAGAGAGTGAATAGTTGTTTCCAAAAAATTGGTTGTTGTGTGTTGTAAATGCTTAATTAAATAAAGCCAACTATTTCCATCAAAGTTTGACCTTTGATGTAAGTCATGTGGTCCCACCACATTTTAAATTCAAAATTTGAGTTGGCTTCCTCAACACACAACTTGACTTGGGCAATTTTAGTGGGTTCGTTTAATTCCGAATTAAACGAATTTGCCGTCGCGCCATAATTAAATCCAATTTAATTAAATAATTATGCCTCACAAAATTATTACGATAGTTGCTTTCGAATTAATTCTAAATTAATTCGTTCGCAAGAATTAAAATCCAATTTTAATTTCGTATTGAAATCCAATTTCAATTAATATATCCGATATATTATTTTAGCCCCAAATAAATAAATTAAATAGAAATACAATTTAACTATTAAATTTATTTTATCAATTAATTCTAAATTAATCACGCTATCTCTTCTATACGAAGTTAATCCCAGATTAATTCTTGCCGCAATTAATCTCAGATTAATTTTCTATCTCATAATTAATCCCAGATTAATTTTATATGAGTCAAATGTCATTGGTAAATCTTTGGGAAGCGACCCAAGAGATTCCTGGATATGTTGGCAGTAAATACGATTATCGGACTATCCGAACACATGCGTACCCTGTACCATGTTCTCACCGATTTACAAGACATGATTGGCTTCTAGCAAAACACCGTGCCTACCCAATTCTCCAGAAATATTCACCGAGGAATATCATCTGTATCAGGCGTAGTAATAATAATATAATATTTTGCGTTTTATGATCCAGTATCGGATGTCACATGCTAGGCCTAGGGTTAGCACTGTGTCTGCCCCGTACAAAGCATATATCAGATCTTGAGTAACTAATCTCTGTAATCGGGAAGTCATGACCTAGTCATACTATCCTGATAGCTGCAGCTTTAAGAGTACTAGTTCTGTATCCTGTGTGACCATCATCTCCATATGACTAAAGTGATACTCCCATTTTGACATCACATCCAATACACTACGATTCTCAGTAAACCCAATACAGGCATACACAGAACCTGTTAAAGCTCCAGACGACCAATATTAAAGTAAACTGATTGTCGCAAGTAATAGTGAAGTAAGTCTCAGGTTAAAGATCACATACACCTATCTTGATTCGGATTCACATAGACACGTAGTCATAATACCAATGAGATTCTGAGTGGGTCTATCCAGAGCGAACTGTTCTCGGTCCAACGGCTAACAGAACCTCTTATTACACTTGCATAAGTATCAAATACCTAAATATATGAGAACTATGCCGTTAAACTTCCATAACGCGCACAAGTGTAATACTAGTCTATTCCGCATTATTAATGTCCAGTCTCGATAATACTTCGACTAGGGATATTTAATGATTAAACCGTTTGTGGATTAATACTGTCTCATATCTTATTAATCTGATTTAACCATATGGACTTTTATCATTAATATATATCCAAGTAATCTAATTACAATAATGATAAAATAACAATTTCCTTTTGTCACATAGATAATTTGTACAAAAACACAATGTTCTTTACAAATAGTGATGTTATGGGTCATAATTGTCCAACAATCTCCCACTTAGCCTATAGGCAATCACTCAAGTATCTAACACCTGAACTATGTACATGTCGCTCAAACTTTTGCTGAGATATAACCTTCGTCAGTGGATCTACAATGTTATCATCTGATGCGATCTTCTCGATCTTCACATCACCACGATTTATGATCTCACGAATCAGATGAAATCATCGAAGTACATGTTTGGATCGTTGATGAGACCTGATTTCTTAGCATGTGCGATAGCCCCATTATTGTCACAATACAAAGGTACGGGCTCAGCTGCTAACGGAACTACTCCTAATCCAATTAGAAATTTACGGATCCAAACTGCTTCTTTTACTGCCTCAGCTGCAGCAATATATTCTGCTTCTGTTGTTGAATCGGCAACAATCTATTGCTTGGAAGATTTCCAGCTCACTGCTCCGTTGTTTAAATAAAATATGTACCCTGATTGCGACTTACAATTGTCTTTATCGGTTTGGAAACTTGCATCGGCAACCCAGTCACCTCAAGTTCTTCTTCCCCATAGACTAAGAAAGTATCTTTAGTTCGTCTAAGATACTTAAGGATTTTCTTTACAACAGTTCAGTGACCATCACTTGGATCGGCTTGATAGCGACTGCACATGCTCAAAGCATATGAGACATCAGGTCGCGTACATATCATGGCGTACATGATCGATCTGACTGCTGAAGCATACAGGATCCGAATCATTACATTTCTCTCATTTTGAGTTTTAGGACACATATCCTTCGATAGAGAGACGTCATGTGACACCGGAAGAAGCCCACTCTTGGACTGATCCATGTTGAATCTCTTCAACACTTTGTCAATGTACGAGCTCTGGGAGAGTGCTAGCAGCTTTATTGATCTATCCCGATTGATCCTTATTCCTAGAATAAAGGCTGCCTCTCCCAGGTCTTTCATGGAGAATTTTAATGAAAGCCAAGCTTTCACCGATTGTAGCATGAGAATGTCATTGCCAAGAAGCAATACATCATCAACGTATAGGACAATGAATGTCAGTGCGCTCCCACTAACCTTCTTATATACACAAGAATCATCTTCTTTTTGAATGAAACCATATTCTTTTATGATCTCATCAAAACGATGGTTCCAAGAACACGATGCTTGCTTTAATCCATAAATGGATCGGTTTAACTTGCAAACCTTATTTGCATGTCTTGGTACGATAAAACCATCAGATTGTTGCATATAAACATCCTCCAAAAGGTTTCCGTTAAAGAAAACGGTTTTGACATCCATCTGCCATATTTCATAATCGAAATATGCAGTAATAGCAAGCATTATCCGAATAGATTTAATCATGGCAACAGGTGAAAAGGTTTCGTCGTAATCGACACCATGTCATTGACGATACCCTTTAGCTACAAGCCTAACTTTGTATGTTTGTATGTTGCCTACCATGTCTCTCTTTCTTTTGAAGAACCATTTACAACCAATAGGCTTAATGCCTTCTGGTACATCAACCAGTGTCTAAACTTGGTTGGTATACATGGAATCCATTTCGGACTTCATGGCTTCTTGCCATAAAACGAAGTCGATACCTTGTATCGCTTCCTCATACGTAGCCGGTTCATCTTCTTCAATAAGATTAATGTCTACATGAGGTGAGATCAGAAACCCATACCTCTCAGGTTATTTTCTGACTCTCTCCGACTTATGCGGTTCTTATGTATTAGAAGATTGTGGAACAGTCTCATCCTTGATGGAATGTTCGTGTTTCGTGATGGGGTCGGTGCCAGGAACAGTATCACTTCGATTTTCATTGAGTTATACTTTCCTCCCACTTACCACTGTATTCATGAATTCCTTTTCTAGGAAAACTGCATGAAGAGCAACAAATATTTTGTTCTCTTGTGGGTTGTAGAAATAATATCCATTCGTTTCCTTAGGATAACCTACAAATAGGCACTTATCCGATTTGGGTTCTAGTTTGGTACTATCCAAACGTTTAACATATGCCCAGCATCCCCAAATCTTCAGGAATGAGAAACCCGGTTTCTTTCCTGTCTATATCTCATATGGAGTCTGTTCAACAGACTTTGACGAAACCTTATTCAAAATAAGTATTGCACTGTTTAATGTGTATCCCTAGAAGGAAATCGGTAGCTCTATGAGACTCATCATTGACCTTACCATGTCCAACAAATTTCGGTTTCTCCGTTCAGACACACCGTTCAATTGAGGTGTTCCGGTAGGAGTCTACTATGAAAGAATACCATATTCTTTCAAGTAATCTTGAAACTTATTGCTTAAGTATTCTCCACCACGGTCTGACCACAATGTTTTAATACTTTTGCAAGTCTGTTTTTCTACTTCGTGTCGAAACTCTTTGAATTTCTCAAAAGTTTCCGACTTGTGTTTCATAAGATACACATAACCATAACGTGATGCATCATCCGTAAATATTACGAAGTATTCATATCCACATCTAGCCTGGCTATACATGGGCCTGCATACGTCACTTGAACGAGGGCTAACAGCTCGGTGGCATGTACACCTTTACCACTAAAAGGTGTTTTAGGCATTTTACCTAACAAATAAGATTCGCAGACATCATAGGAATTAAGATCAAGTCCGTCCAAGTATCCATTCTTCGAAAGTGTGGATATACGAGTTTTGTTAATGTGTCCCAGACGACAATGCCATAAATAAGTCTCATTCGTTTTACTCAATTTGAGTTTTTTGTTTGTCATTTTATATGTTTGAGATTCGTTTATATTCAAAATATAAAGACCATTATTCACATCTGCTGTACATATCTCAATATCATCTTTATAAAAAAAACACCCAGTGTTCCTGAATACAAAGGTATACTCCCATCGGGTTAAACTAGATACAGAGATAATATTCCTAGTCAAACTAGGTACAAAATAACAGTCGCCGAATGTAAGTACATGCCCTGAGGGCAGATTCAAAACATAAGTGCCAACGGCCAAAACGGCGACTCTCGTCCCATTTTCGACTCGCAGATCGATCTCTCCTAAAGCCAGTCTCCTGCTAATCTGCAGATCCTACACATCAGTACATATGTGAGTACCACATCCAGTATCAAAAATTCAATTTTGAAACTATTAGTAGACATGTTTATTTCAATAACAAACATACTTGAAGCCGGAGCCTTGCCCGCCTTCGCTTCCTTCAAGTCCGCCTGGAACTTACGGCAGTCACGCTTCAAGTGACCCCGTCTACCACAGTGTAGGCAGACGACTTGGGATTTGTCATTTGTCTTCCCAGAAGACTGTGATGATTGAGCCTTGCCGTTCTTCTTCTTTTTCTTCACACCCCCATAAGTCTTCGGCCAAGCCTTGGCCTTCTTGGATGTCGAAGTAAGATGCGCACCGTGCTTCTTGCCTTTCAGAAGCTCTGGATCTGCCTCTTTCAGCATAGCCATTAACTCTCCAAGAGTTTTCTCTTGGTTCATCATATTATAGTTCATGACGAACCCGCCCCAGCAGTTGGGTAGAGACTGTAAGATCAAATCTATGAAAGTCTCGGCCTTTAAGGTAATGCCCAGCTGACCCAACTGTTCGATGTCAGCAATCATCTACGACACGTAGTGTTCGACAGATGTACCCTCTGACATACGAGAGCGAAAGAGCTTCTTCTGTAAATCATACTTCTGAGATCTAAGATTAGATCTATGAAGATCATTCAACTTCAACATCATCGCATAAGGATCCAATCCCTTGTTCTGACGACGAAACTGAGGAGTCATTGCAGCAAGCATAACAGATTGAGCAGTAAAGTTATCATCACGATGATTCTTCCAAAGCTCATGCTCTACTGGCCGCTCAAGTTCGGGCTCAAGCCCGAGAGGTCTCTCTATAACATAGAGCAACTTCTCAGCTCACAGGACTATCATGAGGTTCATCTCCCAGTCTAGAAAATTTGCGTCGTTAAAGATATTCTCACCCATGATTATGTCTCTAACGTTTATCTTTCCAGCCATTTTGATTGCTATAGTCCAACTATCCAATCAAATGTTTCGGGTACACTCAAATGCAATGGTTACTACAATCCAACTATATAACCAACTGCAAATAGAGTAGTGTGGAGTGCAGTCTAACTGTTCAAAGAAAACAATAAATGAATAATATTAGTCCAACTATTATATATAACAACGAGAAATAATAATAATAGAGCGCTTAAATTAGCGAGTATTAAACGAAATTGCAAATTTAATACTAGCCTCCCACTAATTTTCGGCGAGCCTCTAACCCTCCATTGAGTACTCGGGAAACCTAGTTTCCTAGTGGGCTAGGATCCCGTTAAATAATACACAACCTTGACTTTTTCCAATAAGCGGTATAAAATTTAACTAGGTAGATCTCTAAGATCAATTGGATCTCATCCAATTCATAGATCCGGTAGGTGGACATCCAAGTCCGAAATATATATCTAATATATTTCCTAACCCGTTTCCTCTGAATCAACTAAGCCTTGGCTTTGGCTCAACAAGCTTAATGATTCTAGTTAAGCGTGACCCATTGACAGTGGGAAAGCTTCGTAATCCACGTTGATGAACAAGAGTGACTTTGACTTTGGCCAACAAGTCACAACTGCCCAAGACATGCGATATTAACAAGGCTTTCATGGTTCAAACACATCCGCGATAGACAATGATCTTGACTTTGGCCAACAAATCAAAGCCAATCTTGGATCTTGAGAGAGAACCACTCAATGGAAGGAAACGCTTAATATTAAATACGAGGGCGTTTTCGTAAATTGGAAACTAATTTATTATCTTTGATTAGGTCTCATCATACACCCTTAAACATGCATTCTAAAAGCATAATAAGGCGCGATAAATATAATAATGATATGTGGATGGATATATACATTTTGTTCATAGAATAAATCTTTTTTTCTTCTCTCCCGCTAGCACTTTACATTATTCTATATACCCAATTACATAAAACTATAAGAAACCTCATTTACATTGAGGGGAATTGGTGAGAAGAGAAATACAATGAGAATAAGAGGTGATAGGCTGGACACGCAAGTCCAATTTCAAATAAATACAATATTTACAATAATTTCCAAAATTGCCCCACCCATCTAATATCCATCCGATATACATTATTCAAACAAATACATCCAAACATTCACACATAGCATGGTTTCAATCAATGTAATCCAATTAATTAATTCTTCAATTAATGACCATCCAATGTTCATACAACGATTTGATTTGCGCGAGTCCAACTCGTTTAAGAATAAATACTCAAAGTAAGTATTCTTGAATTATATCGAACTACAATATTAAATCTAATTTAAATTGTATTCAATACAAATTCAAGTTTAATTCCAAATTAAACAATTACACTTATTATATTATAATAATGCCTTTTTAGACTTGGATTCCAAATCCAATCCAAATGGTCTCAAAGGCCCATTTAGCATACAATGCCAATTCTATTAGGTCCAATGGGCTTTAATTAATTCTTTAGGCATGGACTTTTGGCCATTATGGATCAAGCCCATAATGCCTTGGCCCATTTAGGAATCACCCTATGCCATAAATTAATTTTGGCCAATTAAGCCCAATTAGATTATTAAAGGCATACAAGTCATATTTTGGACTTTTATGGAAATAGTTTAGGCCCAATTGGATCCAACCCAATTGTCCACAACCAAACTTGGTCCAACCAAGCCCATTAATCCAAATATAACCAAATTAGCCCAATTAGTATTTTAGGGACTAATTTACATTAATACAATATTCCAAATATTACATTAATCCAATTTAAGTGTAATTAACATAACTAATTAATTAATCTAATATTTCCAAAATATTAATTAATCTAATTAATCATGCTTATCATTCCAATTCAGGTCCAACACAAATTGAAGCAAAATCAAGTCTCCAACTACATGTTTCTCATGGCAATGACAAGAAATTAACATCCAATTTGATTCCACTCCAATTAAATCAACATTCAACATATATTTCATGCCATTAACACATCCAAGCGTCAAAATTTAAGAAATCACCATGAGCTATTCTAGGGTAATATTCGGCCAACATAAGGAAATTGGGGAAATTTGATCCAATCAATTTTTCAACAATCCAACAATGCACAACTCCAAGTTATCATCATCTAACATCAACCAACAACTCAATTTTGAATTTTCATGCTCCAAGCAAAAATTCATAATTAAAGTTTATGAACCCTAGATTTCAAAATCATATTTAGCAAGGCTCTAATACCATTGTTAGTCTCCAAGACATGCCACAAGATCCTAAATAAGATTTATATGTGTGAAATAACCAAAAAAATGGCGGAATCACTTACATTGTTTTGGAGAAATTTCAAAAATTTCTTTTTTGGATGAAGCTCCAAGCTTGTTGTTTGTCTTGTTTGTTCCTTGGGTAAGTTTCCCTATCACCTCATTTGACCCTCCAAGTGCTAGCTTAGTTGAAATTTTGAAGAAACATTTCACACACAATAGAGAGAAGAATCAGCAATGTGAGAAAGAAAGAGAGAGTGAATAGTTGTTTCCAAAAAATTGGTTTTCGTGTGTTGTAAATGCTTAATTAAATAAAGCCAACTACTTCCATCAAAGTTTGACCTTTGATGTAAGTCATGTGGTCCCACCACATTTTAAATTCAAAATTTGAGTTGGCTTCCTCAACACACAACTTGACTTGGGCAATTTTATCGGGTTCGTTTAATTCCGAATTAAACAATTTGCCGTCGCGCCATAATTAAATCCAATTTAATTAAATAATTATGCCTCGCAAAATTATTACGATAGTCGCTTTCGAATTAATTCTAAATTAATTCGTTCGCCTGAATTAAAATCCAATTTTAATTTCGAATTGAAATCCAATTTTAATTAATATATCCGATATATTATTTTAGCCCCAAATAAATAAATTAAATAGAAAAATCCAATTTAACTATTAAATTTATTTTATCGATTAATTCTAAATTAATCGCGTTCTCTCTTCTATGCGAAGTTAATCCCATATTAATTCTTGCCGCAATTAATCCTATATTAATTTTCTCTCTCATAATTAATCCCAAATTAATTTTATATGAGTCAAATGTCATTGGTGAATCTTTGGGAAGCGACCCAAGAGATTCCTGGATATATTGGCAGTAAATACGGTTATCGGACTATCCGAACACATGCGTACCCCGTACCATGTTCTCACCGATTTACAAGACATGGTTGGCTTCTAGCAAAGCACCGTGCCTACCCAATTCTCCAGAAATATTCGCCAAGGAATATCATCTGTATCAGGCGTAGTAATACTAATATAATGTAATGCGTAATACGATACAATATCGGATGTCACATGCTAGGCCTAGGGCTGGCAATGTGTCTACCCCGTACGAAGCATATATCAGATCCTGAGTAACTAATCTCTGTAATCGGGAAGTCTACCTAGTCATACTATCCTGATAGCTGTAGCTTTAAGAGTACTAGTTCTGTATCATGTGTGATCATCATCTCCATATGACTGAAGTGATACTCTCATCTTGACATCACATCCAATACACTACGATTCTCAGTAAACCCAATACAGTCATACACAGAACCTGTTAAAGCTCCAGACGACCAATACTAAAGTAAACTGATTGTCGGAAGTAATAACAACGTAAGTCTCAGGTTAAAGATCACATACACCTACCCTGATTCGGATTCCCATAGACACATAGTCATACTACCAATGAGATTCCGAGTGGGTCTATCCAGAGCGAACTGTTCTCGGTCCAACGGCTAACAGAACCTCTTATTATACTTGCATAAGTATCCAATACCTAAATATATGAGATCTATGCCGTTAAGCTTCCATAACGCGCACAAGTGTAATACTAGTCTATTCCACATTATTAATGTCCAGTCTCGATAATACTTCGACTAGGGATATTTAATGATTAAACCGTTTGTGGATTAATACTGTCTCATATCTTATTAATCTGATTTAACCATATGGACTTTTATCATTAATATATATCCAAGTAATCTAATTACAATAATGATAAAATATCAATTTCCTTTTGTCACATAGATAATTTGTACAAAAACACAATGTTCTTTACAAATAGTGATGCTATGGGTCATAATTGTCCAACAATCTCCCACTTGGCCTATAGCCAATCACTCAAGTATCTAACACTTGAACTATGTACATGTCGCTCAAACTTTTGCTGAGATATAACCTTCGTCAGTGGATCTGCAATGTTATCATCTGATGCGATCTTCACATCGCCACGATGTATGATCTCACGAATCAGATGAAATAGTCGAAGTACATGTTTGGATCGTTGATGAGACCGTGGTTTCTTAGTTTGCGCGATAGCCCCATTATTGTCACAATACAAAGGTACGGGCTCAGCTACTAACAGAACTATTCCTAATCCAATTAGGAATTTACGGATCCAAACTACTTCTTTTGCTGCCTCAGCTGCAACAATATATTCCGTTCCTGTTGTTGAATCGGCAACAGTCTCTTGCTTGGAAGATTTCCAGCTCACTGCTCCATTGTTTAAACAAAATATGTACCCTGATTGCGACTTACAGTTATCTTTGTCGGTTTGGAAACTTGCATCGGCGAACCCAGTCACCTCAAGTTCTCATTCCCCATAGACTAAGAAAGCATCTTTAGTTCGTCTAAGATACTTAAGGATGTTCTTTACAGCAGTCCAGTGACCATCACCTGGATCGGCCTGATAGCGACTGCACATGCTCAAAGCATATGAGACATCAGGTCGCGTACATATCATGGCGTACATGATCGATCCGACTATTAAGCATACGGGATCCAAATCATTGCATTTCTCTCATTTTGAGTTTTAGGACACATATCCTTCGATAGAGAGACGCCATATGACACCGGAAGTAGCCCCCTCTTGGACTGATCCATGTTGACTTTCATGAAGAATTTTAATGAAAGCCAAACTTTCACCGATTGTAGCATGGGAATGTCATTGCCAAGAAGCAATACATCATCAACGTATAGGACAATGAATGTCAGTGCGCTCCCACTAACCTTCTTATATACACAAGAATCATCTTCGTTTTGAATGAAACCATATTCTTTTATGATTTCATCAAAACGATGGTTCTAAGAACGCGATGCTTGCTTTAATCCATAAATGGATTGGTTTAACTTGCAAACCTTGTTTGCATGTCTTGGTACGATAAAACCATCAGGTTGTTGCATATAAACATCCTCCAAAAGGTTTCTGTTAAGGAAAACGGTTTTGACATCCATCTGCCATATTTCATAATCGAAATATGCAGCAATAGCAAGCATTATCCGAATGGATTTAATCATGGCAACAGGTGAAAAGGTTTCATCGTAATCGACACCATGTCGTTGACGATACCCTTTAGCTACAAGCCTAACTTTGTACGTTTGTATGTTGCCTACCATGTCTCTCTTCCTTTTGAAGACCCATTTACAACCAATAGGCTTAATGCCTTCTAGTACATCAACCAATGTCCAAACTTGGTTGGTATACAAGGAATCCATTTCGGACTTTATGGCTTCTTGCCATAAAGCGGAGTCGATACCTTGTATCGCTTCCTCATACGCAGCCGGTTCATCTTCCTCAATAAGATTAATGTCTACATGAGGTGAGATCAGAAACCCATACCTCTCAGGTTATTTTCTGACTCTCTCCGACTTACGCGGTTCTTATGTATTAGAAGATTGTGGAACAGTCTCATCCCTGATGGACTATTCGTGTTCCGTGAGGGGGGTCGGTGCCAGGAACAGTATCACTTCGATTTTCATCGAGTTTTACTTTCCTCCCACTTACCACTATATTCATGAATTCATTTTCTAGGAAAACTGCATGAAGAGCAACAAATATTTTGTTCTCTTGTGGGTTGTAGAAATAATATCTTTTCGTTTCCTTAGGATAACCTACAAATAAGCACTTATCCGATTTGGGTTCTAGTTTGGTACTATCCAAACGTTTAACATATGCTCAGCATCCCCAAATCTTCAGGAATTAGAAACCTGGTTTCTTTCCTGTCCATATCTCATATGGAGTCTGTTCAACATACTTTGACGGAACCTTATTCAAAATAAGTATTGCACTGTTTAATGCGTATCCCCAGAAGGAAATCAGTAGCTCTGTGCGACTCATCATTGACCTTACCATGTCCAAAAAAGTTCGTTTTCTCTGTTCGGACACACCGTTCAATTAAGGTGTTCCGGGAGGAGTCCACTGTGAAAGAATATCATATTATTTCAAGTAATCTTGAAACTTATTGCTTAAGTATTCTCCACCACGGTCTGACTGCAATGTTTTAATACTTTTGCCAGTCTGTTTTTCTACTTCGTGTCGAAACTCTTTGAATTTCTCAAAAGTTTCCGACTTGTGTTTCATAAGATACACATAACCATAACATGATGCATCATCCGTAAAGGTTACGAAGTATTCATATCCACCTCTAGCCTGGCTAGACATGGGCCCGAATACGTCACTATGAACGAGGGCTAACAGCTCGGTGGCACGTACACATTTACCACTAAAAGGTGTTGTAGGCATTTTGCCTAACAAACAAGATTCGCAGACATCATATGAATTAGGATCAAATCCGTCCAAGTATCCATTCTTCGAAAGTGTGGATATACGAGTTTTGTTAATGTGTCCCAGACGACAATGCCACAAATAAGTCTCATCCGTTTTACTCAATTTGAGCTTTTTGTTTGTCATGTTATATGTTTGAGATTCTTTCATATTCAAAATATAAAGACCATTATTCACATCTGCTGTACATATCTCAATATCATCTTTTTTAAACAAAACACTCAGTGTTCCTGAATACAAAGGTATACCCGCATCGGGTTAAACTAGATACATAGATAATATTCCTACTCAAACTAGGTACAAAATAACAGTCGCCTAATGTAAGTACATGCCCTGAGGGCAGATTCAAAACATAAGTGCCAACGGCCAAAACAGTGACTCTCGTCCTATTTTCGACTCACAGGTCGATCTCAAGCCAGTCTCCTACTAATCTGCAGAACCTGCACATCAGTACATATGTGAGTACCACATCCAGTATCAAAAATCCAATTTTGAAACTAGTAGTAGACATGTTTATTTCAATAACAAACATACTTGAAGCCGGAGCCTTGCCCGCCTTCGCTTCCTTCAAGTCCGCCTGGAACTTACGGCAGTCACGCTTCCAGTGACCCCGTCTACCACAGTGTAGGCAGACATCTTGAGATTTGTCCGTTGTCTTCCCAGAAGACTGTGATGATTGAGCCTTGCCATTCTTCTTCTTTTCTTCACACCCCCAGAAGTCTTCGGCCAAGCCTTGGCCTTCTTGGATGTCGAAGTAAGATGCGCCTCACGCTTCTTGCCTTTCAGAAGTTCTGGCTCTGCCTCTTTCACCATAGCCATTAACTCTCCAAGAGTTTTCTCTTGGTTAATCATATTATAGTTCATGACGAACCTGCCCAGCAGTCGGGTAGAGACTGTAAGATCAAATCTATGGAAGTCTCGGCCTCTAAGGTAATGCCCAGCTGACCCAGCTGTTCGATGTCAGCAATCATCTGTGACACGTAGTGTTCGACAGATGTACCCTCTGATATACGAGAGCGAAAGAGCTTCTTCTGCAAATCATACTTCTGAGATCTAAGATTAGATCTATGAAGATCCTTCAACTTCAACATCATCGCATAAAGATCCAATCCCTTGTTCTGACGACGAAACTGAGGAGTCATTGTAGCAAGCATAACGGATTGAGCAGTAAAGTTATCATCACGATGATTCTTCCAAAGCTTATGCTCTCCTGGCCGCTCTAGTTCGGGCTCAGGCCCGAGAGGTTTCTCTATAACATAGAGCAACTTCTCAGCTCCCAGGACTATCATGAGGTTCATCTCCCAGTCTGGAAAATTTACGTCGTTAAAGACATTCTCACCCATTATTATGTCCCTAATGCTTATCTTTCCAGCCATTTTGATTGCTAAAAAAAAAACTATCCAATCAAATATTTCGGGTACACTCAAATGCAATGGTTACTACAGTCCAACTATATAACTAACTACAAATGGAGTAGTGTGGAGTACAGTCTAACTGTTCAAAGAAAATAATAAATGAATAATATTAGTCCAACTAATATATATAACAACGAGAAATAATAATAATAGAGCTCGTAAATTAGCGAGTATTAAACGAAATTGTAAATTTAATACTAGCCTCCCACAAATTTTCTGCGAGCCTCTAACCCTCCATTGAGTACTCGGGAAACCTAGTTTCCTAGTGGGCTAGGATCCCGTTAAATAATACACAACCTTGACTTTTGCCAACAAGCTGTATAAAATTTAACTAGGTAGATCTCTAAGATCAATTGGATCTCATCCAATTCCTAGATCCGGTAGGTGGACATCCAAGTCCGAAATATATATCTAAGATATTTCCTAACCTGTTTCCTCTGAATCAACTAAGCCTTGGCTTTGGCTCAACAAGCTTAATGATTCTAGTTAAGCGCGACCCATTGACAGTGGGAAAGCTTCATAATCCACGTCGATGAACAAGAGTGACCTTGACTTTGCCCAAGACATGCGATATTAACAAGGCTTTCATGGTTCAAACACATCCGCGATAGACAATGATCTTGACTTTGGCCAACAAATCAAAGCCAATCTTAGATCTTGAGAGAGAACCACTCAATGGAAGGAAACACTTAATATTAAATGCCAGGGCGTTTTCGTAAATTGGCAACCAATTTATTATCTTTGATTAGGTCTCATCATACACCCTTAAACATGCATTCTAAAAGCATAATAAGGCGCGATAAATATAATAATGATATGTGGATGGATATATACATTTTGTTCATAGAATAAATCTTTTTTTTTCTTCTCTCCCGCTAGCACTTTACATTCTTCTATATACCCAATTACATAACACTATAAGAAACCTCATTTACATTGAGGGGAATTGGTGAGAAGAGAAATACAATGAGAATAAGAGGTGATAGGCTGGACACGCAGGTCCAATTTCAAATAAATACAATATTTACAACAATTTCCAAAATTGCCCCACCCATCTAATATCCATCCGATATACATTATTCAAACAAATACATCCAAGCATTCACACATAGGATGTTGTCAATCAATGTAATCCAATTAATTAATTCTTCAATTAATGACCATCCAATGTTCATACAACGATTTGATTTGCGCGAGTCCAACTCATTTAAGAATAAATACTCAAAGTAAGTATTCTTGGATTATATCGAACTACAATATTAAATCCAATTTAAATTGTATTCAATACTAATTCAAGTTTAATTCCAAATTAAACAATTACACTTATTATATTATAATAATGACTTTTTAGACTTGGATTCCAAATCCAATCCAAATGGTCTAAAATGCCCATTTAGCATCCAATGCCAATTCTATTAGGTCCAATGGGCTTTAATTAATTCTTTAGGCATGGACTTTTGGCCATTATGGATCAAGCCCATAATGCCTTGGCCCATTTAGGAATCACCCTATGCCATAAATTAATTTTGGCCCATTAGGCCCAATTAGATTATTAAAGGCATAAAAGTCATATTTTGGACTTTTATGGAAATAGTTTAGGCCCAATTGGATCCAACCCAATTGTCCACAACCAAACTTGGTCCAACCAAGCCCATTAATCCAAATATAACCAAATTAGCCCAATTAGTATTTTAGGGACTAATTTACATTAATACAATATTCCAAATATTACATTAATCCAATTTAAGTGTAATTAAGATAACTAATTAATTAATCTAATATTTCCAAAATATTAATTAATCTAATTAATCATGTTTATCATTCCAATTCATGTCCAACACAAATTGAAGCAAAATCAAGTCTCCAACAACATGATTCTCATGGAAATGACAAGAAATTAACATCCAATTTGATTCCAATCCAATTAAATCAACATTCAACATATATTTAATGCCATTAACACATCCATGCGTCAAAATTTAAGAAATCACCATGAGCTATTCTAGGGTAATATTCGGCCAACATAAGGAAATTGGAGAAATTTGATCCAATCAATTTTTCAACAATCCAACAATGCACAACTCCAAGTTATCATCATCTAACATCAACCAACAACTCAATTTTGAATTTTCATGCTCCAAGCAAAAATTCCTAATTAAAGTTTATGAACCCAAGATTTCAAAATCATATTTAGCAAGGCTCTGATACCATTGTTAGTCTCTAAGACATGCCACAAGATCCTAAATAAGATTTATATGTGTGAAATAATAAGAAAAGTGGCGGAATCACTTACATTGTTTTGGAGAAATTTCAAAAATTTCTTTTTTGGATGAAGCTCCAAGTTTGTTGTCTGTTCCTTGGGTGAGTTTCCCTATCACCTCATTTGACCCTCCAAGTGCTAGCTTAGTTGAAATTTTGAAGAAAAATTTCACACACAATAGAGAGAAGAATCGACAATGTGAGAAAGAAAGAGAGTGTGAATAGTTGTTTCCAAAAAATTGGTTGTTGTGTGTTGTAAATGCTTAATTAAATAAAGCCAACTACTTCCATCAAAGTTTGACCTTTGATGTAAGTCATGTGGTCCCACCACATTTTAAATTCAAAATTTGAGTTGGCTTCTTCAACACACAACTTGACTTGGGCAATTTTATCAGGTTCGTTTAATTCCGAATTAAACGAATTTGCCGTCGCGCCATAATTAAATCCAATTTAATTAAATAATTATGCCTCGTAAAATTATTACGATAGTCGCTTTCGAATTAATTCTAAATTAATTCGTTCACCTGAATTAAAATCCAATTTTAATTTCGTATTGAAATCCATTTCAATTAATATATCTGATATATTATTTTAGCCCCAAATAAATAAATTAAATAGAAAATCCAATTTAACATTTAAATTTATTTTATCGATTAATCTAAATTAATTACGTTCTCTCTTCTATGCGAAGTTAATCCCAGATTAATTCTTGCCGCAATTAATCACATATTAATTTTCTCTCTCATAATTAATCCCAGATTAATTTTATATGAGTCAAATGTCATTGGTGAATCTTTGGGAAGCGACCCAAGAGATTCCTGGATATATTGGCAGTAAATACGGTTATCGGACTATCCGAACACATGCGTACCCCGTACCATGTTCTCACCGATTTACAAGACATGGTTGGCTTCTAGCAAAGCACCGTGCCTACCCAATTCTCCAGAAATATTCGCCAAGGAATATCATCTGTATCAGGCGTAGTAATACTAATATAATGTAATGCGTAATACGATACTGAAAGTACCTACAAGCAATAGCGACAAAGAATCTCTATACCCAAGAGGGGGGTGAATTGGGTTATCGCTACAAATGCGGAATTATAAAATCTTTGCCGAATTTAAGCTCTTATTACCAAGTGGGAGTTTTAGGCAATTTTCTCTATTCCAATTAATAGCCTATATGCAAGTTTCTAATCAATATTATAAATGTAATCAAACTTGCAAATAAGTAAAAGTTAAGGGAAAGCGAAATACGACACCACGATTTATAGTGGTTCGGCCAAACGTGCCTACGTCCACTCCCCCAAGCCTCGCTTGAAGATTTCCACTAGAATCGAGTTTCCGTGGTTCACTCGTAACCAAGAGTTTTTCGCCAAGGCGCACTCCAAACCTTTTACAAGATTGAGTTTTCTACGTAGGTGCACTCACAACCTTTACAAATTACCCAAACGATGGGATTTCACAAATCACAAGTGTTTTTGATAAAGAAGAATTAAATCACACTTGGGCACTCACAAATAATAAGAAGATTGTGTGAGAGCAAACCCAAGTGTTTCTAAGCTCACTAAATGTATGGAAGGTGTGTGTGTGAGCTTGGATGAGTGTTTATGAATATGAAGGTTTTGAACACTCTTTTCTTGCCTTAGAAAATGTATGAAAATTATGTATTAAGTCTCTTACCTAAGGCAAAGGAGTTAGGTAACTATTTATAACAAAATGCAAAGCTTTCCCTAACTTACAGCGAGACCGGCGAGCATACTGGCGAGGATACCGGCATGCCGGTTTAGGGCTCCAACGGTAACATAACGTTCGAAAAACTAGCCGTTGGACCGGCGAGAAAACCGGCGAGGAGACCGGTAAGTAGTGTGCCGGTTCCAGAGAGCATGATTGCTATGCCAATACCGGCATGGAGACCGGCGAGGAGACCGGCACGGTATGGCCCGATTCCAGTAGGCATGCGAAACAGGGGAAGGCCGGTTTAATGACCGGTAAGGGACCGGTAAGGTCCATGCCGGTTCCAGAGAGCTTCCCTAAATACTAAAATGCAGATTTGAAGGTTTTAATGCATTTTGTACATGCCCCTAATGCATCTAAGTGAATGTGCATGATCCCTATGAGCTTAGGCACTTCAATATTACATCTCACATTACAAATTAAATCCTAAGCTAAGACTTCATAATATATTCTTCAATTTGCCGCAAGTCTTCACATTCTCGCTCTTCACCTCATATGCTTCGACACTTTTTGTATTACTTCGTGTTTGCACGTTGAAGTCTTCTTTCTCATGTTGACGTCATCAAAACCAATTACAATGATTATGCGACCAAGTCGCCAACAGATACAATATCGGATGTCACATGCTAGGCCTAGGGCTGGCAATGTGTCTACCCCGTACGAAGCATATATCAGATCCTGAGTAACTAATCTCTGTAATCGGGAAGTCTACCTAGTCATACTATCCTGATAGCTGTAGCTTTAAGAGTACTAGTTCTGTATCATGTGTGATCATCATCTCCATATGACTGAAGTGATACTCTCATCTTGACATCACATCCAATACACTACGATTCTCAGTAAACCCAATACAGTCATACACAGAACCTGTTAAAGCTCCAGACGACCAATATTAAGTAAACTGATTGTCGGAAGTAATAACAACGTAAGTCTCAGGTTAAAGATCACATACACCTACCCTGATTCGGATTCCCATAGACACATAGTCATACTACCAATGAGATTCCGAGTGGGTCTATCCAGAGCGAACTGTTCTCGATCCAACGACTAACAGAACCTCTTATTACACTTGCATAAGTATCCTATACCTAAATATATGAGAACTATGCCGTTAAGCTTCCATAACGCGCACAAGTGTAATACTAGTCTATTCTGCATTATTAATGTCCAGTCTCGATAATACTTCGACTATAGATATTTAATGATTAAACCGTTTGTGGATTAATACTGTCTCATATCTTATTAATTCGATTTAACCATATTGACTTTTATCATTAATATATATTCAAGTAATCTAATTACAATAATGATAAAATAGTAATTTCCTTTTGTCACATAGATAATTTGTACAAAAATACAATATTCGTTACAAATAGTGATACTATGGGTCATAATTGTCCAACAGTCTCCTCCCCTAAAGATAAACTGACTTGGACAAGAGATGAGTTTGAAGGGAGCAATTGGAACAACAAGGCTATTAATACCATTCATGCTGTTGCTTGCTTCACATAGTTTATGAGAATTTCTATGTGTGAGATAGCCAATGATGCATGAAACATCATTCGGACTGTACATGATGGCACATTGTCCGTTAAAAATAATAGACTCCAAGAGCTTGCTACTAGGTTTGAATCAGATAGGATGAAAGAAGATGCAACTTTTGACAAATTTTATGCTGAGATTAACGATATTGTTAGTTCTAACTTTAATCTAGGTGAAACTATTCCTACAAATAGGATCGTTAGAAAAATCCTTAAATCTCTACCTGAAAGGCTTTTGCCTAAGATTACTGCTATTGAGGAAAGAAAAGACTTAGATAACCTAAAATTAAAGGACCTCGTAGGAAACATTCAAGTGTACGAGCGAAAACTTCATGGTTTTAGAAAGCCCAAAAATATAGCTATGAAAACCGTAAATGAAGTTACCCATGATTTATCTGGTGATGATGAGGATCATGCGCTCACAGATGCCGATATGGCCATGTTCGTGAAAGAGTTCAATAAATTTCTTAAGTTGAAGAAGAGTGGTTATGGCACTGATAGAAGTATGAATGAGAAATCTAGATAGAGTAACCATTGTAAGAGAGAGTTTAAAGTAGAGATGGATAGCAAACCTTGAGCTATTCAATGCGATGAGTGTGAAGGTTTTGGGGATATTAGGTCTGAGTGTCCCACATACCTAAAGTCTAAAGGCAAAATAATTAAAGTAATCTCTCATAGTGATTCAGAAGGTGGTTATAGTTTTGACGAGTCTCCTAAGGATAAGAACAATTTTATGACTTTTACTGCGAGTGTGACTAGATGAGAGAGATGATAACATTGGTGATGTAGATGTTGGTTAAGAATTCTCTAATGATGATTCTGTAGATGATGATGATATTCAGGTAGCTTATATTGAATTGTTTAATAAGGGCTTAGCTATCAAGAAGATAAATGTTAAGGTCAATAAATGGCTGAGAGAAATAAAATTAAAAAGGATGCAGTTCAAGCCAAGCTTGACATGAGCCTTACTATTATTGATGACCTCGAGAAGATGAATATGGAATTAGTAGATAGATTCAAGTGCTTAGAAAATGAACTTAAATATGCTAGGACTCAGATATCTACATTTTGAGTGGGACTAAGAAGTTAGACTACATATTAGGAACTGGTATGCCTCCTAGTGAGAAGAAATGTTTAGGCTTCGATGAGTTAGGCTGTAATGTAACTTCTTTATCTAAAACCGTTTTTATCCCAGCTCAACTAATTCCTAAACATGATTTATGTAAGAAACCTATTGACTGTGGTCATGTGATCCCCCATGTCATTCCTCCTTCTATGATTCAACATCAATTTAGAGGTTTGGTGGGTAAACCACGCTCTCGTCCGAGGTTTATGCCCGTTTTCCATCACTGTGACAAGGCAAGACATATAAGGCCTAAGTGTTTCATGTTGCAAAAATTAAAGAAAAGGCCTAAGCGTGTTCTGCCTAAATTTGATTCATCAAATCTAGCCAATCAAGTTCTGCGCTAGCTAAATAGACGCAATTCATTAGTGAGAAACTTGTTTTGTGACAAGAAGTTCTCAAGTGAAGGAGACTTCTAAGAAAGTTTGGGTGAGAAAGGAACATTCTTTCCCAATAACTTCTGAATGCCTTGATCCTAAAAGGCGTGATGAGAATATACTTCGGTGTCCGTAGATGTTGCATTCATATTTCCCCATTGCATATGTGTTGGGGTTGGTACTCAGAGCGCCAATCCGGACCGTATTTATGTCTGATTCATGAATACGAACATCCCCTTTTCCATAATATTACTTATTTATGGTTGCACCTCTTGTTTTTATATACGTATTCGATCTGATTACGATTAGATTGAAACTAAATATGGTTTAGTGATATGTATATATTAGACAAAGGCCCGATAATATATATTGCAGTACACAGTTACAAAGGTAGTTTGTAATTGACATGGGAAGTGTCACTGCTAAATGTATATTATCAAATATAGTTCCTGGTCAAGATTCACTAACACCAGTCGGTTAGTCAAATCCGTTGAGACCAGTACATGTCGTATATCGAGACTTGATCCGATGGTTTATCTTAATGAACCATGAGTCTAGGGAGACTCGTATAGACGTGTATGTGTTTATAATAGATAAACATTGAACGACTCACTGAAGATTCTTAATGGATGGTACACCAACGTCAATAAGAATCTTCTCGGGTTGAGTAGCATAGTGGTCCTTCGACTTGAGATACCACTGTGGATGTATGGGACATCCTCCACACTTAGATGGCAGTCACGTCACCGATCTATTTAGATCAGACCTCCGCCTGTTCGTTGGGTGTGGACTGATCCTCAGGATATCCTGTGTGTATCAAGATAGGATCCGTCAGTTCTGTGTACAGAGCATAGGTAGTCCATATATAATTAGCAGTCTGTTAAATTTGTGGCCACAATATACTTCGGAAGTAAGTTCCGAATGTTATTTAGAGATTGCTAATAGATACGTCGACGGGATAATACCTATAGAGATTTGACGTTTACATCTATATCTCTGGGATTATCCGGATACCTATGACAGAGGGATTATACGTATGCAATGACCTCGACCTGTATGATTCAGTTAGTTTATCTGTGGTCGTCATAATTTACGGGTGGGCAAATTATGGACACGAAATTGGATTTCATAACGGATATGCCAAAATCTAGAGAGTCTCACTAATGAAATATACTCGTAGAGCACTAGGGCAACATTTATAAATAATACTGATTATTTGTAAGTCGTTTAAAGGTTAAACAAAAAATACATATGTAGGCACCTAATAGTCATTTCCTAATTTTTTTGTGTATTTGCATTTAATGTTAGATTTTATGAAATACATATTAATTAATTGTCAAATTGAGATATTTGACTAATATCATAAATATATATGTATTTGATATTTAATGTAAATATAATACATATATTTAATATATTTATATTTAAATAATTAATTAATTAATTAATTGTTAATGATTAAATTAATTGAAATATAAATATCTTAAAGTTGTGATAATTATGGAAATACTTTTGGTTGCCTTTGTTGACTTGAATAAATTCATTAAATGGTTTAATGATAAAGTTATACAAGTTGTTAAAGCTTTAATTGAAACAAAAGTAAAATATCTAGATATTTATTTATTTCTTCTCACCATTTTCGGCCAAGGTAAAATTTTGGGGAGTATATATTGTTTTGTTTCAATTTTCGGATTTAACAAGTTCATTTGAGACAAAATAAACATAAAAGAAGTTGAGAGAAAAACTTGAAGGCTAAAGGAAAAAGCTTGGAAATCTTTGAGTTTTGTAAGTTTTTCTTTAAAGCTTTCAACATGGAAATTGTTTCTAACATTTTTGGCATCATTTTGTGTTTCTTTGATGTTCTTTCTTCTATTATAGTTTGTGTTTATATGGCTGTGAACTTGAATGAAAGTTTGATGCATGTAAGTAAGCTTGAAATGGTTTCAAAGCTTCACTTTTGATTTTTAGAAAATCAAGTTTCCATTCTAGAGTTGGTAAGCCACTCCTTGGTGACCTATAATTGTTCTAGAGTTGTTTTAAAGTGGTTAGGCTAGATTGGTGAAGTATTGAATGGATTAAAGTGTTGGATTTTGTAAATTTGGTGAAATTGGACAATTTGATGAAATTGAAAAATTAGGGTTCATAACCCATTCCAAATTTGGGGATTTTCATATATGTGTTGTATTATGGTATGAATATGATGCATGTAAATTTTTGGGTTGATTGGATTTGATCTTGGCATGTTTTGAACAAAAGTAACCAAAATGCAATTACTTGAAAATTTGGGGGTTGTCACGGCAATTAGAAAAAAATTGGGGATTTGTGTTAAATCTGATTTTGATGCATTAGATGTGTTGAAAAACATTTTAGAAATGATTTAGAATCATCCAAAATTATATTTGATAATTTTTGGGCTAAAATAATCAATTTACAAAGTTTTGGGGCAATTCGGTAATTACCAAGAAATTTGATCTCTTGTGTAAATTTTCAGAATTTGATAATTTGATAATAAATAAATAAGTTTATTTAATTATCCAAGAAAAAATTTTGAAATCGGAAAATTTTGATTTTCCGCGATTCCGCTGCATTACCGATATTCCCCCTTAAAACCCCAACAAAATGGTATCAGAGCGAGTCTGATTCTGGACACCCGATATGATTAGCCCTTTAAAATCTAATGTTTGTTCTTTTCTTTACTTGATACTTGCATGCTTTCATTTAATTTGATTAAATTTAAAGTGTATGACACTTTATGGAATATCCCCGCTTAAAAAGGTTTTAAAGTAACTGGTATTTGGAATACTTGTTTCTTGGTCCGTCTTGTCAATACGGTTTATAAATATTTTTCCGTGACTACATCCGAGACCGTGCCTCTGCTGTGAGTGTGTAGCCGATAGAGATTATTTATGCCGGATGTTTATAAGATACTAGATAAATTCAAGCGAAAGCGCAATCCTGAATGTGCCCTAACTGTCAGGGTTACGCAAGTAACTTGAGTTTATCATTGACGAGTTTAACCTTGGTACGTTTCCTTGTGGGCCTGCCTTAGCAGCGACAACGAGAATCTACCAGGACCGGAAACCCAGGAGTCACTAGTGAGTGATTGACAATGAGTTGTCTACCTGTGAATATACGTAGGCAAGACCGTGCCTCTGTTGTGAGTCGAAATATATTCATGGGGTCCTCTTCCCATTATGGAATTCGATTTAATTATTGAATTCTCGTTTTTCCGTTGGGGATTACGGTATTACGTAAAATAGTGGGAGGCACTGCTAAGTTTAAAATTCCTTAACTTATGCAGTGTGTATTATTATGGAAATAGCCGCTTGTTTGTTTTCCTTAATCTTTATTAGATAGAATTAAACTTTTAATTCACTGCGCACATATTCTTATATGTTATCTGACTTGACTCTTGGTTGCAGTTATTCTAGAATAGGTTCTAGATACTACTAGACTAGGATATTATTAGATTGGTCTAAACCATCGGGAACTATTGTTCCGATTTTCTTCAAAAATCAAGATGGTTAATGACTTAGTTTCTAAGTCATGATAGATAATCTAGATAGATATCCCTTTTAGGATATAATACTTTAGAGAGAATAGTTTCTTATGCAGTAAGAATTGACTTGAATTAGTTCATGTCTCGAGATTCTTGACTGACATTAAGAAAGCCCCATTAGGTATTTGTTTATCTAGTAATGACATTTCTTAGCTTTAATGACCTTTAGAGGCAATGTGTCTGACACAATTTGCTAATCAATTATTTGCAATTTTTGTGAATAGTTGAATTCAAATAGTAAAGCTAAAGAAAGGAGATGCGTATAGTTGTGTATAGAAAATATCGATTTTCACAATACTACAACTATAAGTATTGGATACCAGATCTCCCATCTAGTTATTTAAAAATATTAGTTAACGATTGTTTTGATATTTGATATCGGAACTCGCGACTATTGGATAGTTACTTGTTCTTTATAAACAATTCTTATATATTTTAAATATAACTAGTAGTGTCATTGACGTAGAGATAAACATTAAGAAAAATTATTCGGTAAAATAAATAATTTAGAATGGTGCTTTATGAGTTTAATCACTTAAGCATTAGATGCTTATTCTGTATGGTAAATGATGGCTTAATACAAGATCACACCACACATCCTTATCCATTTAATGAATATTGTATTCAGGAAGGTGATTAAAATCTCGTTTAACCAATGATTTGTCATTGGATCACCAGATTCATTAAATTGATACATTAGATGTATGTAGTTTTAATGAGTTGTAATTACTTAAGGTAGTTTTCTTTACTTCGTAACTTAGTTTATGAATTGTCATAACTTAGTTACGTGTTTCTGAAAGAACACATATTGAACGTCTTGAAATGATCAAGCACTTTCAATCTGTTCTAATGAAACGCATATTGAACATATTTGACTGGTTCAAATATATTAAATCTGAAATTTTGAAAACGTGATCCTTAAAATTCATAACAAGTCTTTGAATTGTTCAAAGATCTTTGATACGATCAAACATATGAATTTAAAGCAATTAGTTCTAAGGTTATTTAGTGAATATGATTCATATTCAATATTATTCTTCCATGATTCCACTTGATGGAATTGAGTAATGGGAGCAGTCGAATCTTATATGATTTGATTCGTTTGATATTGAATGTTACCAAATTAGTTTCAATACTCTTGGGGATATGCTCCAGTAACACTAGTTCATCCTTTTAATTTAGGTTCCATTAATTTCCACAGTTACATATATGATATGTATAGGTAGAAAATTCGAATCTTGAAAAGTTTGAGATTTGAATCTTTCTTTTATATAATAATTATATAATGGAAATTACTTACACCTCGGAGGTATGAGTAAAAGTTTATCGTTTATTCTGTTTAATAGAATATTGTATTCTATTTGATAGAATATCTTTCCTACGATCTTAAGTAATAAAATCATTTTATCACTTGGTGTGTAACATCGGATGTTAACCATTGTAGAAAAGACTTGACTTATTGAAGTCAAATGTGAGAATGATAAATTATAAATGGAACTACGTAATTAATAAGATAAAACAACCCTTATACATCTTCCGTACAAGTCCAATAGGATAACAGAATCATTCACGAGTATTTGATACTTAATGGTTCTGTTATTTTCTTAGCGAAGAAAATTATCCTATAACTTATAATGGAAGCGATATTTGATATCGATTATGGAAGTTCACATTGAACCATAGATCTAAGATTGTTCATAGCTTACTACGATCAAGTTTTGAACTTGATTAAGCTTTCATTATGAATTAGTTCATGATATGTGCTAATTGTTTGCGCAACGAAAGCAGTGTGAGCTTATTAAAGGTTTGACCTTTATAGTATGACAATGAGAAAGATTATACTCAGCAATCTATTGTAGATTCTGAGGAAACTTGTCTCTAGTCACACTAATTGAACAATTAAAGATATATTGGTTAATGTTGATATTAAACTGTACATTTTAGCTAAAGAATACAAAGTGGCATTTTTGAATGACTTATTCAGATAAGAGATCAGTTGTGATTTCTTTGTTTGAAGAGTTCATTCTGGAATGGCCCTAGAGTTTGTGTTCTGCTGAGATCGCAGTTTAGTGTGCTAGCTTATAGAGCCTATTGTAGACTCGGATAAGTCTTCCAGAAATTCGTGTTCTCTATTTTTGATATCAGTCAGATTGTCTAATCTTGTCAATGTATAGAGAATACATATGCGATTGAAGGGTTAGTGGGAGCGTACAAATTACTTTCTAGTGTTATATATCCTAACAACATTATCATTATTATAGTAATAATGAGATGTTTGTAAGGTAAAAGGTTTACCTAAGTCTTCTTTACTCCGTGAAAGTAGTGTGAGTAGTCTCTGTTATATTTGATATAAAGTTTTATATAAGATATAAAACTAAGAGACTTGTGAGATACTCATATTAGTCGTGCATTAGATATGATCTAATAAAAGACACAACAAGGCTATATGTATGACAGTTAGTATAACTGTTTGACAGTTAATGTGTGTCTTGTATATAGTGTTGACGGCTGATTTTGGTCTCAGGGTAATATTGGAATATCACTCCCGAGGAAATCCTCCTTCAATAGTGAATTTGTTTGGTTATGCGGGAAACCAAAAACAAACTTAGCGGAAAACAAGAAAATACGCCAATCAGACAAGGTGATTTAACGTGGTTCGGTGGATTTTGGGATCCGACCTACGTCCACGGACAAGAACATAGTGGTGCTTTTTTATTACTCAAATACACTCCTCGGGTCTCTTCTTTGCTTTTACAAATCGGAGCTTTATGATTCTAATCCCTCACTCTTGTGATGATTTTCAGATGTCTTTTACACATGCTTTACTCTCCTATTTATAAAAATACAGAAATCAGACTCCTATTTGCATAAGAAATCCTAGTTGAACTTAGTCTCTTCTTCTTGCAAGGATTCCTAGCCTGATGTTCCCTTCTCTTTTCTTCTTCCTTTTCAGATTCTGACTCCATCTCCTTGTGAAAGTAGGATAACTCGTTTATCTTATCGTTGGAATAGAGTGTCGTTATCTTTAACGCGTCTCACCGTCTGGTCGGTTTTTATGTGGTCGGTCACGACAGTCTTTTATGCTGAGAATGTTCCCGCCGACCTCAAAGTGCTCGGTTATACAAACCAAAGTGGTCGGTCTTCACATGTTGTGGTCGGGTCGGTTTCTGATGATCCCAACTAGCCAGGAAATTACCCTTCTGTCCTCGTCGTGCTATCTTAAATGTTATAGTGCCTGAAAACACCATCAACATCTGTCCCCTAGTTCTCGGTTCCAACAAGCGTGCAAGTTGGTGCCGGGAACTATACAAAGAAGGTGTTTTCTGACTTGCTCTGTTGGAGGTCGGTCTTGGGTCGAGGAGTGTTTTGTTGCCTCTTTTTAAGCGTTTCGTCTCGAGACACGCAATCAGTCACGTCCGTTTAAATGCCTATCAAATCAACTTTAGGGTTTCTTTTAATTTTGACACTTGTCAAACATCCGTCGGGTTCCCGCCAAAAGAGGGGACGAATCGACCGCGCAGAGGCGTCTTCACAGTGGGCTGATCTCAGCCGTCTGTTTGAACTTGGGAGACCCCTTTTGTAGTCGACACTTGGCGTTCATCCGGGCTCTTCCTTTAGATCCAATGGTCACGAGCGTCTTTGCCATGACTATAAGAGGACGAGGCCTTCACTGTTCATTCTTTTTTGGCAATTTCTTCTTCTCTTCTGGAAACATTCCTGTTGACTCGCTTCTCTTTAGCGTCCTCGGATTTCAACTATGGTCTTTTTCTTCTTCTGTGCTGCGAACATAAGGGACGGGCACACCCGCACTGAACAACCCTCTGCCTTTTCTGGGAAGAACAAGTAAGTCTTCTGAACGACTTCTGCCTCTTTCGTTTTTTATGAATCTGTGTTTGCTAGGAAAAGATTTATGGTTTGCTGGGTTCTGCTTTAGGGCACTTTTTAGAGACCACCTACTTTAGTCTAACATGGAAACCGTGGGTAGTCTCTTTTAGCCGTAGACTGACTTTCCCTTCCTTCTCTGTTTTTCTGTGGGTGTCAGGGATGTCTGACGGCAATTCCTCCCCTGAAAAGCCTGTTAATGTCTCGGCTCCCCCTGCTGAGGAGCTCTCCTCGGGCTCGGGGGCACCTAGCGTAGAAGACCTTGACACTACCCCTACTCCTTCTGAGATTGAACAAGACTCCTACCATCAGAGGGTTCCTCAGAAGGATCCAGAGCCTGGTGAACTTGGGTCGTCGGCTCTGGATATGAATTGTCCCTCCAAAATAACTGAGGATGATCTTGCGCTGTTGCGGCAACGATACGACATCCCGATAGATATAGCCCTTGAAGTTCCAGGCCCGATGGATCGTGCTAGTCAGCCCGATGAGGGCTCGGTGGCGCTTCTTCCTATCTTTTTTGAATGTGGGCTGCGGCTGCCGATGCAACGTTATTTCGCTTGGATGCTGGCCGAGATGGAGCTTGACCCTTGCCAATTGAGCTTGAATAGCTGGAGGATTCTGGCCGGCATATATGTGGTCTGGCACCGGCAGGTTTAGGTGTACCTTGCTTGGAAGAGGTGAAGAGGTTATACCGTTTGAAGTCTAACCCAAAGACTCACTACGGTTGGTATTACCTCTCTGCTTACGATAGCTCGTCCAACCTTGTCCAGAAGCTCCCCGACTCCAACAAGAACTTCAAAGACCTTTGGTTCTGGGCTACTGGGGACTGGGGTCGGGTCCTGAGATCGTTTGAGGAGGACGTCTCGGTTCCGGACATTTTCAGAGCTGGAGGTTAGGAGTTTAATACCCCTTTTTCTTTCTTCATTCCCGTTCTTAGTTTCTTAGGTTTCTGACTTCTCTGGTTTCTCCCAGCTTTTGGCGAGATGCTCCAAAGGTTTCTCGTCAGGTTCGGAGGCGGTACATTGGGCTCGGGGATATGCTGCCCCCTGGAGGAAGTTGGTCAATGATGCGGCCTTTGTTGAGTCAGGCCTCATTCAGACCGTCCCTCCGGAAGTCTCTGGTCGGATAGGTAGGTGTCTGATGGCTGTTTTGATGATCTTCCCTGTTTGTTTCATCATGTTTGATATCTTTGTTATATGCTCGGTCCCTGATTTCCTTCTTTTTTTTGTAGGCATGTCGAAGAGGCCTAAGTTTCTTGAGAAGTTGGCCGGTACCATGAAGAAAGCCGGCCGTGCTGATGTTGGAACTTCCCGGGCATAGCCTGACACTGCTGGGGCTGAGCGGGGCGTCTCAAGGAGATGTTCAGCCGGCTGCTCGGAGTCTCTCTTCTCCTGGTGCACAATCATCGGGGTCCGCTCGTCTTACCAGTCCGCCAAAGCCTCTTAGGAAGAGGAGGCGTCAATTTGGGGCCGAGGAGACCGAGTTGGTCCAAGAGGAGGAGGAAGAACCTGTCCCGGGCAAGAAGAAAGACGCTCGCCGGGGAAAAAAAATCATCCGTGAGCTCCTCAAAAAGCGAAAGGGTTCTGTAACCCTCGGGGTGGATGACCTGGGAGAAAACATCCGGGAGGCCACTTCCCATTTAGTGCCGGCCTTCAATGAATTGGCCGAGGTGATTCCTCCTGAGGAGGTCTCGAGGTATGAGGATATCTCGCCCGAGGCGGTGATCACCGAGATGAGCTCTCAGATGGCAAAGGTAGTTCTATTCTCTTTTTCTTTTCTGACTTCGGTTCTCGGTTTCTTTCATATCGTATCATGACCTTCTTTGTTTTTGTGCAGGCTACTTACCTTATGGCGAAGAACAAGGACCTTCTTTTGAGCCTATTGTCCGATGGCGGTCAGGCCCAGAGACTTCAGAATCGTCTTACAGAGACGGAAACCAAGCTGGCCGACCGGGAGGGGGTGATTCAAAACCTTGAGTCGACTGCCATCGAGAACTTCAAAGTCAACAAGGCTCTTAAGGCTGCGGCGGCGCTGGAGCGAAAACTTGCTGACAACGCTCGGAGGATTTGAAGACCGCCCAATCTGAAATTGGTGTTTTGAAGGCCAAGGTGGCCAGTGCTGAAACCAAGTTGAAGGCCAATGAAGAGCAAATGGCGCGGGCTCGGGATGATCTTGTGAGGAAAGAAACCGAGCTCGAGGAAAGAGAGGCCGACCTTGAGGCCGAGAAGGAGGCTATCCACCTAGAGGGGGTTGGTGACTGTGCTGAGCTGATACCGATGGTGCTGCCAGATTTGAATATGGATCCTATTCACGCGGGCCATCAGCTATTGCAAGGGGGATATCTCCGAGGAGGAATTCCAGAGAAATGGCTCCCTTCACCTGCCGAGGAGGTTATGATCCTGATCCGATTTCGGTCGTCCCGGCTTCTGAGTTTCCCAAGAAGGACGATCTGATATTCCAGCCTCCGGCGAGGACTGCCTTGAGATCCCTCCTCCCGTCCCTGAAGTAGAGGTCTACCGTGCAGCTGACCGGCGTAAACCACACACGTATAACGCAGCGCACGTATCGTTCAAGTAGTATAAAAATATCGATCCCACGAGGACTTATTTCCTACTGTGTGTTATTAATTGTTGAATCTATTTAATTACAAATATCTAATTAAATGGATAAGAGAGAGATTTTGTTTGTTTGTTTTGGTTGAATGTGGCTTTGCAAAATAATAAATAAAAAGACAAAAGAAAATACTAAGGAAAATAACAAAAGACACAAAGATCTAGGGTTGTGATTTATTCCAATATCATTATAAAATGAAGTGATTATTTTATAGTTAGGAAATACAATGATTTATTAACCTGGAACACAAAATTATGCGAAAGCATCTGTCAATGGTCAGACACAAATACCCAGTATAACCCAATTGAACCATATTCCTATGTCAACCACATTATCTGGATTCATTAAGATAAGTTCCAATTATGGCTACCCCCCGCCCGACAGGTATATTCCTATCCTGTAAGGAAATCTATTAAAGGGTTATCTATCCTCAAGGAAGATCGTGGGCTATTAAGTCTAAGGCTGAAACCTAAAATCCCTATGTCTAGTTCATTTTAGATTTACCTAATCAATTTTATTGGTGATCAGACAACAAAAAGCATTAAGCTTAAGACTAATAAATAAACCTTTAAATTACCCAAACTATAATCTAACCCTTATAAACTGGTGATATTGAAATTCATCACAACCTTAGAAAAACTAACACATAATTATAACTAGTAAAAACATAAAATTAAAAGACATAAAGTAAAAATGCTAAAAAGTAAATTACAATAAAATAAAATGCTAAGGTAAAAGGAATTACTTTTACTACTACTACTAATTTAGATATCTCCCATAAAATAATATATAAACTTGTGATATTATTTAACCAACCGACCAATCTGGCGGTATCCTGATTAAGTCCAATTAAGTCCAACCAGCCATATAGGCGGTAATATTTGTCCATAATCCAGCCATAAAGGCGGTACCAAAATAAATTTATCAACCGACCAATCTGGCGGTATCCTTGATTAATCAGGTTCAAACCAACAGAAAATAAATTTACCAACCGACCAATATAGCGGTATCCTTTATTAATCAGTATTTTAAAGTGTAAATATATTATTTTTAAGGGAGATTAATCTAAATAGTAACAGTAAAAGAATTACCTTTCACCCTAGCTGGGAATTACTTTCTCATGAATAGTAAAAACTGTAAAAAGTAAAAAGTAAAAATAAATTAATTACTATTATAAAAATAAATTAAAAAAAAACTAAATAAAAATAAAAATAAAAATTCTAGAGAGAGAAACTCTCTCTAGAGAGAGAAATCAAGAGAGAGAGAGGTGTGGGTATTTAAAAATCTGAAATTCGCCATCTATTTATAGCAAAAGTTTTCCACTGTTTGGGTCACTGTTCGCGCGTCGCGACGCCAAGCCCTCAGCGTCGCGACGCTGGATTTTTCTCACTATTTGGTTGACGTGGCACGATGAGAAGGCGACACGTGCATGGCGGCTGACTGTTGAAGCGACACGTGGCAAGGCGGCTAAGACTCAATTATTGTGATGACGTCATTGATGACGTGGCACTATTCATGACGTCATTGGGTGACGTCACTCTGATGATGTGGAAGACAACGTGGCGACACGTGGGGCGGGCGGCCGTCCAAGCAATAGGATTTCGACACGTGGCACGGCGCATTTTAGCATCTCTGTTGTGATGGTGACATTGTCACGGGCGCACGTTAGCAAAGTCAACTTTTCTCAGATTCTGATTTTTGTGACCCGCGCATGTTAGCAGATTCGGCGCACGCTGGGCGTCGCGCGCGCAGTGTTCCACCAGCGTCGCGACGCGCAAAAGACGAAAATATCCCTGTTGACGCATTTTTGTCCGGTTTTGCCTCAAATTGCCTCCAGTGCTTTCCAACTTTATTATATCTACAAAATAACACAAAACACATCAAAACATTCACAAAACTCAAGAAACTATACAAAATATTAGATTAAATGAGTGGGAAATAGTGATATAAATACCACTCATCACACCCCCAAACCTACATTTTGCTAGTCCTCGAGCAAAATACAAAATGAAATAAAATTTAACTAAGCCATTTTCGTAGGATCACGGTTGCATTTAGCATATGCAACAAGCCTTTAACCCCTAGGTGTCCCTAGTGGACGAGTTGTAGTCTCGTGAGGGTTTACAGCAATGATACCCACAAACATTTTACAAAAGTAAAAATGGAGTAAAAATAATGCACACAAAAGCAAAAGACAAGCGAAAAGAATAAAAAGTTAGTAACTAATCAGGTGAAACTTCTACTACAAGTTACTAGTTGTTTTGTTTCTTTCTAATTACGAATAAGTAAATTCTCCGATTATTTTTACCTTTCTTCTTCATATACACACAGTCAACATAATATTAAACAACTCATTTTTGCCCACAACAGTCATAAGTGCAGTTGATAAGAGAGTAAATATTTTTGTCCTAAAGTTCTATCAGATTTCACACCTTTTTGTAGTAATGGAATAATTTTCTGATTTTTCTGATTTTTTCTTTCTTTTCTGATTTTTGACTTTTATTTATATACAATACCTTCCGTCTATGTAGCGAGCTTTGGGTCGGTGACTCCCCAAACCAGTTGGCTTTAGGGCACCAGGTGTTAAGACACCCCTACGAACTTAATTACTCAGACTTCAGATATGAATATATTTTTGCAGTATCTTCGATCCATGTAGCGAGCTTTGGGCCAATGTCTCCCAAACCAGTTGGTTTTAGGGCACTAGGTGTTAAAACACCCTTACAGACTTAATAACCCGGATCTTAGATACTTTATTTTTGTACATCAGATTTTTTTTTTTTTTTTTTTTTTTTTTTTTTTTTTTTTTTACTCCATCACTATTTAGAGATGCTTCCTCCAATTAAACTATAGCACGGAATATTACAAATTTTTCAATTACAGCTCATGTCTGTATGTTACTATGTATGTTGATAATACCTGTCAAATGAGCATATGAAGATTCATTTTAGTCAGTATTATGGAGAATTCACAAATTAAATATTTCAAAAGGAAATAAACAAAAATTAACTTATTTCGAAATAAATGGTTTGAAATACGTCTCAAGAGTGGAAACTCCTTACTCGGCTATTTCTTACCAATTCACCTTTTTAGTCAAAATAAAAACACAAAAATGCAAAATATTTTTGTAATTTTTGAAAATTTTTCAATTTTTTTTTTTGTATTTTTCGAAAAATTTTGGACTAAAAATAAAAACACAATACAAACAAGTACTATTAACTATACTAAAAATAAAAACACAATACAAACAAGTACTATTAACTATACCTCACCCCCAAACCTAAATGAGACATTGTCCCCAATGTCTTAAACAGTAGAAGAAGAGTTTAGAAAATAATACCTGGTTAGTTGAAATTCTACAGGAAAATTACAGGTTAAGATCCAGATTAATTCGACGCCTCTTACCACGATCGTCCTCGGACCAATTTATCTTGATATGATAGGGTCAACTTTCGGTTCATAGGCTATGAGTGGGTCAATTAAATCTGGAGCAGTTCTGGCAGTGAAGAGGAGTTCTTTCATAGGTTTCGACACGAACCCATTTCTCCGAGCATCATCAAGAAACACACAAAGAAAATCATAAAACCCATCAACGTTGTACAGCCCAATTGGTTTCTGGTGTATGTTTAGGTTCGCCCAAGATAGTACAATAAAAATTTCCTCCAATGTACCCAAACCTCCTGGCAAAGCAATAAAAGCATCAGAACGGTTAATCATTTCTACCAGTCGTTCAGACATACCTGTCACGATCAGTTCCTCTCCGTTTGATGATCCAATAAGGTTAGCTTCTGCCAAGGGTTTTGGTACGATTCCCAAAACATGATTGCCTCCTTCCTGTACGGCCTTTGATACAATCCCCATTAGTCCGAGATTACCTCCGCCATATATTAAGTGTATATTCCTTGCGGCTAAGACTCGACCCAATTCCTGTGCTGCTTCTATGTATTGTGGTTTAGTACCAACAGTACTACCGCAAAACACACAAATGTTTTCAACTCGTCTTCTTGAAGTGGCTTCCATTTTTTTTTATATATTACTTTCTCAACTATGGATGCCTTCAAAAGTGCACTAACGGGCTGAATTTATAGTACCTGAAAGGGGTGAGTAAAAATAGTACAAGTATCTTCCAGAGGACGCTTGTTAGCTAAACAACAAAATGGATCGTGAAAGGTCAAAAAGTCTGGATCCTGTCTACGAAAATAAAGATAATTCCAAAAGAAAAGCGAATCAAAGCAATAATTAAGGCAACGGAATTGTGTATGCAATACGCCACTCGCGTAGTATAAATTCATTAGGATTTGTCTCAAGATTTTATTTCTTATTCAGCCATCGCTAATGAATTGTTTCTCATCTTTGATTGCCAAACATAATTCTTTCAGTCTTAAAATGCTTCGCTTGTGCTTTTCCCGTATTTTCAAATTCTGATTTTGGCAGTGGTACTCTCGGCAGTGAAGATTCGGTAGCTGTGATGGTGAAGGAGGTTCTCGGCAAGGATGGCTCGGTTCCGGTTTGCGACGGTGGTGGCTAATATTCGGCAAGATAGTGGCAATTTGGCTCGGCAATGGGCTGATTTGTCTCAGTTTGGTCGCAGGTGATGGCTTGTGTGGTTGATGATGGTGGCTTGGTGACTCGCGGTTGAGTCACGGCTCTGGTTTGGCTTCGTTAGTTTCGGTTTCGACGAAGTGGTGTCTTGGTTGTTGAGGCTCGGTTTAGGCTCGGCGAAGGAAGTGTTTGGTGGCTCGCGGTGGTTGGTCAGTGTGTGGATCTCGGCTGGCGAAGACTCGGTCACGGTGATGACGGTAGTGGCTTGCGGTGGTGATGGCTGGTTCGGTTCTGGTGGCTCGGTAAAGGCTTGGTGTTTGACATGGCGAAGGTTGCGGCTGTGGATCTTGGTTTGATGGTGGTTGTTGGTGCGGCTGGTGGTGATTTGGTGTTATGGAAGTGAGTTTCGGCTTTGTGTGGTAGGTGGTTGAGGATGAAGAAGATGAAGAGTGAAATGACATGCTGCCAACGCCCTGCTTATGTCTCTGATTTCGAGTCAGCGTCGCGACGCCAAAAATTGCCTAGCGTCGCGACACTCGGTTCTTTAGGGTTAGGGTTTTGACTTTTTTTTTTTTTTTTTTTTTTTTTGGCAAAACCATGTCTTGCGACAGATGAATCCATAGGGACGCGTCCCAAAAGTAGACTTCTTACTCGGCCGTCTTTTCTGGATTGACTTTGTATCTTCGTGATTTTGTCAAATTTTTTTTTTGTGAAAATCCCGCTTGTACTGGTTTGCTTTGTCCTGATAAATTCCATTTTAATTTTTCCTGCAAAACTACACACAATTAAAAGTTCACACACAAAAATAAATAAATAATTAAATAAATTACAACAAATTGCATGGCTGCCTCCCTGCTAGCGCTAAATTTTTCGTCTTCAGCCAGACGTGACTGAAATTCATCTGTTAAGGAGGTTTCAATTTCAATGTCGTTTTGGATGTCCGATTAAAGACAATCCGTGCGTGAGCGTTGCTTTTGAAGGGTCTCTTCCAACGGTAAAGTGGTAAAAAGAATTTTGTCTTATTCAATGCTCGTGTCACCTTTTTGATCCTTGTTGCTCCATTGGTTCCTGAAAAGAAAGTAATAAAATTAGGAGGTCTCGTATGGTGCTTGACTTGGAATGGAAATTCCATTTTGTCAAGCTTCTGAGTGGTTTCTTTGATTTGTACTCCCCAAAACAGCGATGTTTCTCCTGAATGCTCTGGATCTTTAATAAGGTCAGATATTTGCTCTTCTATTTGCTCTGCTTCTTGCTCCACCTTTTCTTCACAGATGTATTTGAAAATTTCTGCATTCAGCTCTTCATCTGTCATCTGTGAAATACATGTTTCAAAATTTTCAACCTGAAAAGAAATGTTAGATTTTAGGTCTTCATCCTCTGATCTGGTTGAAATGATTGGCTCAGGTATTTCTTCATCAAACATTTGTGCAATGGAATCTCCAAGATCTTCACTTTGAGGATACAGAATTCCATCCTCAATTTTTGATGTATTTGGTAGAAATATTTCAGCTTCATCCTCGTCAGAATCTGAATAATAGAAATCAAATCGAGACTTTGCCGGTTCGGGTTCCTGAACTGATACCTCTGGTTGTTGATACTGCTCAACCTCCTCCTCTGTTAAGGTGTCATTGTGAAATGTTTGGTACTTTGAGGTTTCATCAGTGTCATCTGAAACTGGTTCTTGAGGTATTTTGTTCTGGTTTTCTATTAATTGTCTGATTTGATCTGTCATTCTCTGTATGGATCCTGCGTTATTCTGAATTTGTGCATCAAATCGAGCTTCTTGTTCTTTGAACATGTGAATTAATTGATCTTCCTCGGATGGTTCTGGTTCTTGATAAGGATCGAAGGAAGATGGTGGATAAGATGGAAAATGTGATTCTGTGAAATGTGATGGCTCTTCGTACCATGATTGTCTCCAGAAATTCTCCCGCTCTGATCGATATATACATTGATCGCTCGGGTGGTTACTATCACAAATCACACATCTCCCCATTTCGTTCTGATGAACAAATGTAGCATTGTTTGGTTCTGGCATCCAGTGATAATTATTGGGCTCGACAACAGGCCACAGAAAACCGGACTGTTGCTCCCAGATTTGGGGTGTATCTTCTTGTAACGCTTGTAATTTTTCAATCTCCCAGTAGTGTTCCATTTTTTTAATCACCTGAAAACAAAGAAATAAAAATTACAAATAAAAGAAAGAAAATTAGATATAAGTAAATTGGATAGTTTCAAAATTAACAACTCAATAAAATTAAGTCCCCGGGCAACGGCGCCAAAAACTTGACCGGCGTAAACACACCGTATAACGCAAGCGCACGTATCGTTCAAGTAGTATAAAAATATCGATCCCACGAGGACTTATTCCTACTGTTGTTATTAATTGTTGAATCTATTTAATTACAAATATCTAATTAAATGGATAAGAGAGAGATTGTTTGTTTGTTTGGTTGAATGTGGCTTTGCAAAATAAATAAATAAAAAGACAAAAGAAAATACTAAGGAAAATAACAAAAGACACAAAGATCTAGGGTTGTGATTTATTCCAATATCATTATAAAATGAAGTGATTATTTTATAGTTAGGAAATACAATGATTTATTAACCTGGAACACAAAATTATGCGAAAGCATCTGTCAATGGTCAGACACAAATACCCAGTATAACCCAATTGAACATATTCCTATGTCAACCACATTATCTGGATTCATTAAGATTAAGTTCCAATTATGGCTACACCCCCGCCCGACAGGTATATTCCTATCCTGTAAGGAAATCTATTAAAGGGTTATCTATCCTCAAGGAAGATCGTGGGCTATTAAGTCTAAGGCTGAAACCTAAAATCCCTATGTCTAGTTCATTTTAGATTTACCTAATCAATTTTATTGGTGATCAGACAACAAAAGCATTAAGCTTAAGACTTAATAAATAAACCTTTAAATTACCCCAACTATAATCTAACCCTTATAAACTGGTGATATTGAAATTCATCACAACCTTAGAAAAACTAACACATAATTATAACTAGTAAAAACATAAAAATTAAAAGACATAAAGTAAAAATGCTAAAAAGTAATTACAATAAAATAAAATGCTAAGGTAAAAGGAATTACTTTTACTACTACTAATTTAGATATCTCCCATAAAATAATATATAAACTTGTGATATTATTTAACCAACCGACCATCTGGCGGTATCCTGATTAAGTCCAATTAAGTCCAACCAGCCATATAGGCGGTAATATTTGTCCATAATCCAGCCATAAAGGCGGTCCAAAATAAATTTATCACCGACCAATCTGGCGGTATCCTTGATTAATCAGGTTCAAACCAACAGAAAATAAATTTACCAACCGACCAATATAGCGGTATCCTTTATTAATCAGTATTTTAAGTGTAAATATATTATTTTTAAGGGAGATTAATCTAAATAGTAACAGTAAAAGAATTACCTTTCACCCTAGCTGGGAAATTACTTTCTCATGAATAGTAAAAACTGTAAAAAGTAAAAAGTAAAAATAAATTACTATTATAAAAATAATTAAAAAAAACTAAAAATAAATAAAAATAAAAATTCTAGAGAGAGAACTCTCTCTAGAGAGAGAAATCAAGAGAGAGAGAGGTGTGAGGTATTTAAAATCTGAAAATTCGCCATCTATTTATAGCAAAAGTTTTCACTGTTTGGTCACTCTGTTCGCGCGTCGCGACGCCAAGCCCTCAGCGTCGCGACGCTGGATTTTTCACTATTTGGTTGACGTGGCACGATGAGAAGGCGACACGTGGCATGGCGGCTGACTGTTGAAGCGACACGTGGCAAGGCGGCTAAGACTCAATTATTGTGATGACGTCATTGATGACGTGGCACTATTCATGACGTCATTGGTGACGTCACTCTGATGATGTGGAAGACAACGTGGCGACACGTGGGGCGGCGGCCGTCCAAGCAATAGGATTTCGACACGTGGCACGGCGCATTTTAGCATCTCTGTTGTGATGGTGACATGTGTCACGGCGCACGTTAGCAAAGTCAACTTTTCTCAGATTCTGATTTTTGTGGACCCGGCGCATGTTAGCAGATTCGGCGCACGCTGGGCGTCGCGGCGCGCAGTGTTCCAGCGTCGCGACGCGCAAAAGACGAAAATATCCCTGTTGACGCATTTTTGTCCGGTTTTGCCTCAAATTGCCTCCAGTGCTTTCCAAACTTTATTTATCTACAAAATAACACAAAACACATCAAACATTCACAAAACTCAAGAAACTATACAAAATATTAGATTAAATGAGTGGGAAATAGTGATATAAATACCACTCATCAGCAGCCGAGGATGAAGCAACTGTTCCTCCTCCCGAGATCGAGCCAATCCTTCCGTTGTCTGAGCCAGTTGGGAAGAAAAGCTCCTGCCCCTGTGCGGGCTGAATGAGAAAGGGTAACCCGACCGGGGCCCTATGTATACTTGCATATTTTTGTAATAAAAACTTTAAGTTGTACTTTGACATACATATATAGTATTTTATTTCGTGTCTCTTTCCACATTTTTTTTGTTTGTCCGAACAATATGAGACCCTTCAGAGGTCATCATGAACCGGGAGGGTATAACCGACCCCGAGTGGGAACGGACTTCGATCTGGGGGATGTTTCCTCCCCAGATCGAAGGAGTTTGACTCGGTGGGACGTAAACCGACCCCAAGCTGAGAGTGAAAGACTTGGGTTCTGGGGGCATGTTACCTCCCCAAACCGAAAGAGTTTGACTCGGTGGGACGTAACCCGACCCCGAGCTGTAAGAATCACTTGGTCTTGGGGGAATGTTACGTCCCCAGTCCAGAGACAGACTCGGTGGGACATCGCCCGAACCCGAGCTGTAAGAATCACTTGGTCCTGGGGGAATGTTACGTCCCCAGTCCAAAGACAGACTCGGTGGGACATCGCCCGACCCCGAGCTGTAAGAATCACTTGGTCCTGGGGGAATGTTACGTCCCCAGTCCAAAGAGCAGACTCGGTGGGACATCGCCCGACCCCGAGCTGTAAGAATCACTTGGTCCTGGGGGAATGTTACGTCCCCAGTCCAAAGAGCAGACTCGGTGGGACATCGCCCGACCCCGAGCTGTTTATCTCAGTGGCCTCGGCGGAACGAAATCCAGCCCCAAGCCGATTTTTTTTTTTTTTGGATAGTCCCGGTGGTGGTTGTTTTCGCTTTCAAAGGATTTTGCCAGAAAATGAATTTTTATTCATGCTTGGGGGCGTGCTGCCCTCTTTACAACAGTTGTTCCGATCCGTTGTTTTGCCCGATTTCTGCAAAAAAGAAAATAGAAGAAAGGAAAGTTGATTTTTACGGGAAGTACTTTCTTAACATTTCGGCGTTCCATGGTTTCTTCAACCTCGTGCCGTCCAGATGTTCTAGATGTAGGCCCCTGGTCTTACTACCTCGGTGATTTTGTAGGGTCCTTCCCACTTGGCACCTAACGACCCTTCTTCTGGTCGTCGGGTGTTCAGAGTTACTTTTCTTAGCACTAGATCGCCTGTTAGAAAGGAGCGGGTCCGAACTCTTCCATTGTAGAAGCGAGCCATTCTCTGTTGGTAGATTGCTGTTCTTACTGCTGACTGTTCTCTTCTTTCTTCGATCAGGTCGAGGTGGTTTTTGATAAGTCATTCGTTCCGCTCGTTCTCAAGTGGCGGACCCTGTGGGTTGATATTCCGATCTCTGCTGGGATGACGGCCTCACATCCGTATGATAGGGAGAAGGGTGTCTCTCTCTCCGTAGAATCCTTGAAGGTCGTCCGGTGTGCCCACAGTACTTCCGGTAGCTCCTCGACCCATAGGCTTTTGCTTGATCCGAGTCGAGCTTTCAGGTTTGACTTGATGGTTTTATTGGTGGCTTCAACCTGCCCGTTTGACTTGGGATGGGCTGGCGAGGCGAATTTCAAAGTTATCTGGAGGTCTTCACAAAGTTTCCTGAATCCCCTTGCTGTCGAATTGCTTTCCGTTGTCGGTGATGATTGCTTGGGGGATTCCGAACCGACATATTATATTTCTTTTCAGGAACTCTGTGGCCTTCTTTTCCGAGATGGTGGAAAAGGGCTCTGCCTCTACCCATTTGGTAAAGTAGTCTATGGCCACGATTGCATATTTTGCCTGGCCTCGCCCTTTAGGAATTGGCCCTATGATGTCTAGCCCCCACTGTGCGAAGGGCCAGGGGCTGGATATGGTGGTCAGCTGCTCTGCCGCCGCTGATGGTAGAGGTTGGCATTTTTCTGGCAACCTTCGCATTTCCGTGCTATCCTCATGCCATCCTGGTGCATGGTTGGCCAGTAAAACCCTTGCCTCAAGGCTTTGAAGGCGATTGATCTTCCCCCGGCGTGGCTTCCGCAAATGCCTGCGTGAATCTCCCTGAGCACGTAGTCTGCTTCTTCTGGTGCTAAGCATCTTAGGAGGGGTACGGTGTATCCTCTCCGGTAGAGTACTCCTTCAATCAGGGAAACTTGGTGCTCTTGAATTTCAGCTTCCTGGCCTCCTTTTTATCTTTAGGGGTTTCTCCTGTTTCCAGATATCTCCTGATCGGCTGCATCCATGAATCTTTGCCTTCTTCTTCTAGTATATCCACCTCTGTCTCCCCTATGCTTCTTTCTCGGAGGTATATAAGAGGGATTACCCTGGGGTTTTCTGTCCTCATTGAAGAGGCGAGTCGGGCTAGGGAATCTGCTTCGCAGTTGTCTTCTCGTCCGACCTGTTCGAAGAGTACGTTTCCCACTTTCTCCACCCATTTCTTCACTTCGGCCAGGTAAGCTACCATGGCTGGTTCTCTGGCTTGAAAGTCCCATTTCAGCTGTTGTATTGCTAGCTGAGAATCACTCCTGATCACTACGTTGTGGACCCCTACTACCGTACATAGCCTTAGTCCGGCCAGTATTGCCTCGTACTCTGCTTCATTGTTTGTATTTTGAAGGCGAATTTGAGGGCGAGCAGTATTTCTTCTCCCTTTTCACTTTTTAGTGCTACCCCTGCTCCGTAGCCGTGCGAACTTGCGGATCCGTCCACAGACATTTCCCACCTGTCTTCTTCCACGGCCAAGACCTGTGGTTCCGTGAGTTCTGCTATGAAGTCCGCTAAGGCCTGCCCTTTTATTGCTGTTCTTCGGGAGGTAGGAGATGTCGTGCTCGCTTATTTCTACTGACCACTTCATCAGTCTCCCTGAGGCCTCTGGTTTCTGCAAGATTTGTCTCAGGGGATAATCCGTGTATACCTTGATAGGATGGGCTTGAAAGTAGGGTCGCAACTTCCGTGTCTCAGTGATCAGGGATAGGGCAATGAGTTCGTGCATGGGGTATCGAGTTTCTGCGTCCAGCAGGGCTTTACTGACGTAGTAAACCGGTTTCTAGACATGGTCGGTCTCTTGTACCAGTGCCGAGCTTACTGCGTGTTTTGAGACGGCCAGGTATAGATACAGTGTCTCCCCTGGGAGGGGTTTGGCTAGGAGAGGGGGCTGTGCCAGGTATTGTTTTAGGTGCTGGAAGGCTTCTTCGCACTCAGGTGTCCAGTCGACCCCTTTTTGAGCTTTTTTGATGACTTTGAAGAAAGGATGGCACTTGTCGGTTGCTCGCGCGAGATGAATCGGTTGAGTGCGGTGATTCTTCCTGTAAGGCTTTGTACTTCCTTAACTATCCGGGCGATTTCAGGTCTAGCACGGCTTGTATCTTTTGCGGGTTCGCTTCAATGCCTCGTGAACTCACCATGTAGCCCAGAAATTTTCCTGAGGCTACTCCGAATGCACAGTTCTCTGGATTGAGCTTTAAACTGTGTTTCCTCAGGAGTTCGAAAGTTTTCTTCAGGTCGGCCACATGGTCTCTTGGTTCTTCGGACATTGTTATCATGTCGTCGACATATACCAACATGGTTGTGCCGATGAGCGGTTTGAAGATTTTGTTCACCAGTCTCTGGAAAGTCGCCCCTGCATTCTTCAATCCGAAAGGCATTACTTTATAACAGTACAGCCCTTGGTCAGTGATAAAAGTGGTCTTTTCCTCGTCCGCAGGGTGCATCTTGACTTGATTGTATCCCGAGAAAGCGTCCATGAAGCTTAGCAGCCCTTGGCAGGCTGTTGTGTCTACCAGTTGGTCTATATTTGGGAGGGGAAAGCTGTCTTTTGGACATACTTTGTTGAGGTCGGTGAAATCTACGCACATTCTCCACTTTCCGTTAGATTTTTTCACCAATACTACGTTGGACACCCATTCTGGGTATTTTACTTCCCGAATGAAACCGGCTTTCAGCAAGTTTTCCACCTCGGTTGCTATTGCTCCGCACCGCTCCTGGTTGAATATTCTCCTCTTCTGTTTTACTGGTTTGTGTAATGGGTTCACTGCTAAGCGATGGCTTACGAATTTTGGGTCGATTCCGGGTATGTCATCGTGCCCCCATGCAAAAACATCGAGTACCCTTGTAGACATTCCAACAAGTCTTTTCTTAGGGCCTCGTCTAGACTTCCCCCTATTCTTATGCTTTTCTTTGGCCCGAATAGCTTTACTTCTTCTAATTCTTCGGCTGCTCCGAGCCGTGCAGCTTTATCGGGCCGAGGAGCAGGGTCTTTCCTCGTGTTCTTGTCGTCCTCGTCTCTCTGTCTCTTCTTGGTGCCTCTTTCCACGCAGAGGGTCTCTCGCGAGTAAGTGGCAAAAACAGCTGCGGGCTATCTTCTGGCTTCCGTATATGATCCCGATCCCTTCCCGTGTGGGGAACTTCAATTTCAAGTAATAACAGGACATTGCGGCCTTGGTTTTCATCATGAAGGGGCGGCCGACAATGACTTGATAACTGCTCATGCAGTCTACTACAGTGAAGTTTATCATGATTGTTCGGGTTTTGGGGGCGGCTCCGATCGTCATTGCTAGTTGAATTCTTCCCAGCGGGACGACCGTTGAACCCCCGAAACCGTACAGGGGGTGATGTCCTCGGTTAGAGCTGTGTATTCTACCCCCAGGCTCTCCAAAGTTTCTTTGGAAATTATGTCTACTGCGCTCCCGGGGTCCACCAAGATTCTGTCCACTTCTGTGCCGCCGATTGTTGCTTTGATTATTAGTGCATCGTCATGGGGGAAACTTACCCCCTGGGCGTCTTCATCGGTGAACATAATGGGTGTCGACCGATTTCCTCGTAGGTTTGGGATTTTTTCTGTTTTCAGCACCTCTGTCCCCCGTGCTCGGCTGTAATTCTTTCTCGACCGGTTAGAGTCCCCGACCAGCGTTGCCCCTCCTGCGATGACGTTCACCTCTCGATTCCTTGCCCTTTGTCTGGCGGCCATGATCTTGTGGTCGATGTAATTGTTCAGGTACCCGTTCCGGGCCAGGTCCTCCATTTGTTCCCGCAGGTCCTTGCATTCATCGGTTGTGTGCCCTTTTAGATTGTGGTGCAGGCAGTAGGATCTTTTGTTTTTTCTGTCTGGGGGAAACCTCCTGAGGTCGGGCTCTATTAAGAGGCCTTTCTCCCGTATCTCCATGATGATTTCTCCTGGCGGCTTGCTTAGGGGAATATACGCTTCCTCTCGGACCACGTGGTTTACTTGAGTTGTGGGCCCTTTTCCTTGATCCTTTTGTGCCATTGGCTTGAACTCTTTGGGTCTTGGATTGAACTTCCGGAATTCTCTTTCCGGTCGCCGGTGGTCTTCCCTCCTTGTCGCCCTTTCTCTGGCGGTTGTCCCCCTCGGGATACTTTTTCCTCGCTTTCTAGTAGGACGTACTTCCTGGCTATCTCCAGTGCGGTAGCGTAGTCTGGTGTCTCATGGATCCTCAGGTGGGTCCATAGTTTCCGACGACTCTTAGGGCCCCTTTCAGACTCTCCAGGGCTTCTTGGGATTCGTACCCTCCGACTTCGAGTACAGTGTTGTGATACCTTTCAATGAAGCTTTTCAGTGTTTCTTCGTCTCCTTGTTTCATGAGCCTTAGTTCTCCTATTGTTTTTTTAGGGGTGCAGGCTCCTTTGAAGTGCCGGATAAACGACTTCTTAAGTTGGGAGAAGCTCTGAATGCTCCCCGGGGCCAGACTTCTATACCATAGGATGGCGGGCCCACCTAAAGTTAAGGGAAATACTTTCCATATGGCGTCGCCCGTTACTCCATGTACTTCCATCAGGAGGACAAAGTTTTCGATGTGGGATTTTGGATCGGAGTGGCCTTTGTATGGTGCCATGGTCGGCATGTTGAATCGCTTCGGGAACTGTGCTGACCTTATCTCTTCCGTAAGGGGAGACCCCTCTTTCTCGCCTCGGGTGTCTCCCGCGCCGGTCTTGAGGCATTCTTCCCATCTGGTCATCTCTTTTCTTAACCAAGACTTTATTTCACGGGTTGTGCCCCCGTGTCGCCTTCTGTGTCCTTCTGTTCGCCTGTCGTTCCGGGCGTGGTGTTCTTTAAGCCCGGGGGTCTCCTGTACGTCTTCGTTGTACTTTCTATCTTCCCTCTCGGAGCTGTAAAATCTGTCGGAGGAGGGGTCGGGTGATTGTTCCTCTTCTTCTTCTTCTTCCCATGTGTCTTCTGATCGTGGCTCTCTTTCTACCACTTCAGATCTTATCCCATAGGGTCCTCTCTTTCTGGGTCCCTCGTTTTCGCTTACATCTACTACTCTTTTCCCTCTTTCCCTCTCTTTCCTCCTTTGTCCGGTCTCGGTTTCAGTTTTCTTGTTGTTTGCTCCTTCCATTCTTTCTAGTCGATCCATCATAGACCTCATGCCATCTTCCATTTTTTTCATCCAGTCCATTGCCGGACCTCCTGGTTGGTGATTTCCGTCCTCCGCCATTTGTCTTACGTGAACTGCTTTTTTGTGAAGTTCCCCACAGACGGCGCCAACTGTTGACGGCTGATTTTGGTCTCAGGGTAATATTGGAATATCACTCCCGAGGAAATCCTCCTTCAATAGTGAATTTGTTTGGTTATGCGGGAAACCAAAAACAAACTTAGCGGAAAACAAGAAAATACGCCAATCAGACAAGGTGATTTAACGTGGTTCGGTGGATTTTGGGATCCGACCTACGTCCACGGACAAGAACAGAGTGGTGCTTTTTTATTACTCAAATACACTCCTCGGGTCTCTTCTTTCCTTTTACAAATCAGAGCTTTATGATTCTAATCTCTCACTCTTGTGATGATTTTCAGATGTCTTTTACACATGCTTTACTCTCCTATTTATAAAAATACAGAAATCAGACTCCTATTTGCATAAGAAATCCTAGTTGAACTTAGTCTCTTCTTCTTGCAAGGATTCCTAGCCTGATGTTCCCTTCTCTTTTCTTCTTCCTTTTCGGATTCTAACTCCATCTCCTTGTGAAAGTAGGATAACTCGCTTATCTTATCCGTTGGAATAGAGTGTCGTTATCTTTAACGCGTCTCACCGTCTGGTCGATTTTTATGTGGTCGGTCACGACAGTCTTTTATGCTGAGAATGTTCCCGCCGACCTCAAAGTGCTCGGTTATACAAACCAAAGTGGTCGATCTTCACATGTTGTGGTCGGTCGGTTTCTGATGATCCCAACTAGCCAGGAAATTACCCTTCTGTCCTCGTCGCGCTGTATTAAATGTTATAGTGCCTGAAAACACCATCAACATATAGTATTCATCTTTCGTAAATGATGATTCCTTTTTCGAAAGAGATATTGATTAGAATGTCTAATCAATCTTATGTATCATTTGATGATGACATAATGAATACTTTATTATGTGCGATTAAAGATATCGATTTAATCGTAATTGTCACGAGTTATTTTGATATCCTATAGACCATATGATGGATCTTGAAACACGTTCTTTGTGATCTTTGAGATATTAAGAACGAGTTTCTAATTCATAGAGAATACAGTCTACAACCATTAGGGTCATATTAGTTTTGAGACTAATTATGACGTTAGACAGTCTACGTCATAAAGAGTCACAAAAGATGCAGTGGGAGTGTCACGAAGGATTCTACTATTCAGTGGAATTAGATGCAACTTATAAAGTATTGACTTATGAAGTTGCATAGTGACCTTATAATTAGAAGTTTTATATTGGTGTTGTGCTTGCGGTTGTCCGCATAGTATTTTGGATTTGATCCCTAAATACTTGAACAACTCAGTAGCTGTAGCACAACACTGATGTAACATCAGAGTCATATTAATGTATAATTTAGATTCTACAAAATATGAATGATGATGGCTATGGGAACGATGGAGTTTGTTTGACAAACTCAATATGTCATAGCGGACCTGCTTCTTGTTGCCTACCTCTTGAGTACTGGGTGAGCTTTTGAGGGCCATGTGCATACGACACACATTGAGATGTGTATATGATATCGTGGATTGGCACTAGAGCAAGTGGGAGAAATTGTTGGGGTTGGTGCTCAGAGCGCCAATCCGGACCGTATTTATGTCTGATTCATGAATACAAACATCCCATTTTCCATAATATTACTTATTTATGGTTGCACCTCTTATTTTTATATACGTATTCGATCTGATTAAGATTAGATTGAAACTAAATATGGTTTAGTGATATGTATATATTAGACAAAGGCCCGATAATATATATTACAGTAAATAGTTACAAAGGTAGTTTGTAATTGACATGGGAAGTGTCACTGCTAAATGTATATTATCAAATATAGTTACTGGTCAAGATTCACTAACACGGGTCGGTTAGTCAAATCCGTTGAGACCAGTACATGTCGTATATCGAGACTTGATCCGATGGTTTATCCCAATGAACCATGAGTCTAGGGAGACTCGTATAGACGTGTAGGTGCTTATAATAGATAAACACTGAACGAATCACCGAAGATTCTTAATGGATGGTACACCAACGTCAATAAGAATCTTCTCGGGTTGAGTAGCATAGTGGTCCTTCGACTTGAGATACCACTGTGGATGTATGAGACATCCTCCACACTTAGATGGCAGTCACGTCACCGATCTATTTAGATCAGACCTCCGCATGTTCGTTGGGTGTGGACTGATCCTCAGGATATCCTGTGTGTATCAAGATAGGATCCGTCAGTTCTGTGTACAGAGCATAGGTAGTCCATATATAATTAGCAGTCTGTTAAATTTGTGGCCACAGTATACTTCGGAAGTAAGTTCCGAATGTTATTTAGAGATTGCTAATAGATACATCGACGGGATAATACCTATAGAGATTTGACGTTTACATCTATATCTCTGGGATTATCCGGATACCTATGACGGAGGGATTATACGTATGCAATGACCTCGACCTGTATGATTCAGCTAGTTTATCCGTGGTCATCATAATTTACGGGTGGGAAAATTATGGATACGAAATTGGATTTCGTGACGGATATGCTTGAATCTAGAGAGTCTCACTAATGAAATATACTCGTAGAGCACTAGGGAACCATTTTATAAATAATACTGATTATTTGTAAGTCGTTTAAAGGTTAAACGAAAAATACATGTGTAGGGACTTAATAGTCATTTCCTAATTTTTGTGTATTTGCATTTAATGTTAGATTTTATGAAATACATATTAATTAATTGTCAAATTGAGATATTTGACTAATATCATAAATATATATGTATTTGATATTTAATGTAAATATAATACATATATATTAATATATTTGTATTTAAATAAATAAATAATTATTTAATTGTTAAATGATTAAATTAATTGAAATATAAATATCTTAAATTTGTGATAACTATGGAAATGCTTTCGGTTGCCTTTGTTGACTTTGATAAATTCATTAAATGGTTTAATGATAAAGTTATACAAGTTGTTAAAGCTTTAATTGAAATAAAAGCAAAATATCTAGATATTTATTTATTTATTCTCACCATTTTCGGCCAAGGAAAATTTTGGGGAATATATATTGTTTTGTTTCAATTTTCGGGTTTAACAAGTTCATTTGAGACAAAATAAACATAAAAGAAGTTGAGAGAAAAGCTTGAAGGCTAAAGGAAAAAGCTTGGAAATCTTTGAGTTTTGTAAGTTTTTCTTTAAAGCTTTCAACATGGAAATTGTTTCTAACATTCTTGGCATCATTTTGTGTTGCTTTGATGTTCATTCTTCTATTATAGTTTGTGTTTATATGGTTGTGAACTTGAATGAAAGTTTGATGCATGTAAGTAAGCTTGAAATGGTTTCAAAGCTTCACTTTTGATTTTTAGAAAATCAAGTTGCCATTCTAGAGTTGGTAAGCCACTCCTTGGTGACCTAGAATTTTTCTAGAGTTTTTTGAAAGTGGTGAGGCTAGATTGGTGAAGTATTGAATGGATTAAAGTGTTGGATTTTGTAAATTTGGTGAAATTGGACAATTTGATGAAATGGAAAAATTAGGGTTCATAACCCATTCCAAATTTGGGGATTTTCATATATGTGATGTATTATGGTATGAATATGATGCATGTAAATTTTTGGGTTAATTGGATTTGATCTTGGCATGTTTTGAACAAAAGGGACCAAAATGCAATTACTTGAAAATTTGGGGGTTGTCACGGTAATTAGAAAAAAATTGGGGATTTGTGTTAAATCTGATTTTGTTGCATTAGATGTGTTGCAAAACATTTTAGAAATGATTTAGAATCATCCAAAATTATATTTGATAATTTTTGGGCTAAAATAATCAATTTACAAAGTTTGGGGGAAATTCGGTAATTACCAAGGAATTTGATCTCTTGTGTAATTTTTCAGAATTTGATAATTGGATAATTATATAAATAAGTTTATTTAATTGATCCAAGAAAAAATTTTGAAATCGGAAAATTTTGATTTTCCGCGATTCCGCTGCGTTACTGATATTCCCCCTTAAAACCCCAACAATATGTGCGCGCGTGGTGTATTATGTGTTTGGACGAATGCATGTTTTTTTTTTTTTCACTGCATATGGATGTGTGTGTTTTATTTTTATTATATGTCCCTTGGTATATAGGATGAAAACCCGGACATAAATTTCGTAGTCGATTCCGAATGAACGACAGTATGATATGCACTTAGAAATACAACTCCATGTACCATTGGATAATGACAAGCTATGTTGTGTCTTTTATTTTTTATGTTAAAATAAAAATTAAAAAAAATATAAAATGAAAAAGACCAAAAAAGATTTTCTGGCTTGAAAGAGCATGTAAAAACATGTGCATGTGGTTCTGATATGTAAGATATATGGTTATGCATGTGTAATATATATTTTTTTTTGGGCTCTATGTACATAAGTGTGTGTGATGGAAACCCTTAGTATATCTTGTGTTTGTATTTCACATACATATTTTTATGACTTGAGGTTTGGTCGCATGTATGAGTTTTTGGACTGTCAATCTAATCTTTGTCATACTTAGATTTCTAAATACTGTGACCTTTGACTATATGACCTTATGTTATCCCCTTGTAAAAGAAAAAAATAACAGTTTAAATGAGTTTGAAGTACAAAAGAGACAATAGGCCAAATTCAAAAGATAAGGGCAAAAACCATTCACTTGAAATAGTTTATTTAAGAGCTCATATTTAGGGGGAGAATATTATAGCATGCATCCAATGTTGCTTATTTTCAGCTCCTAGTGCCGCTGAGTTTGAACACCTATTTTGTGGACTATGTGTTACATGAGATGAGATTTCTTTGGCTGTGTCCCGCACATAAAATAACGTCTTAAGCCTTGACTCGTTGTGCACTTATTTTTTCACGTAAGTGCTTTCTATGCTTTGGTGTTTATGTCATATGCATACGTGAGCATGATAAAAAATGTTTCATATGATCTCATGTTATAAACAACTGAGTACTAACTGAGTATCGTTGTACTTGCTTGAAGTGCTGTTTTGAGTCATTTTTTGACTTATTTTTGTAAACTCATTGTATGTGCTTGTAGTCATTGCATTCTGTGTTTTAATTTGCATACTGTATTTTCATGAGTTTTTCCATTTAATTCCCGTGTGTTCGTTTTGCTAATTGAGTAGGGCTGTTAGTGAGGGGGAGTAAGTTAAGTTTGCATATTCTCTTACATATGTCTTTAATTGGTATCTTGATATACTATTTTGACATGTTATTTTTACCCATTGATATTTCGTGACAAAAAGTGGGAGTAAGTGTTGATTTATTTGTTTTTTTTTAATGCATGAGATTTTTAATTTTGGTTTATTTGCTCTATATAGTTCCTATGTTTTTCACGGGTATATTGTTGTTTGTGGATGTTTCAAGTGTGAGCAGATTAGTGCCTATGTGTGGTATTATGTCTTTAACTTCAAGACTATTTGATTGGGTATTAGATCGAGTCGTATTGTAATAAGTCACAGTCTTGATGGTTGGCAGTTGGCTACGTTATTTTTGCATCTTCTACCATAGTATTTGTATTACCTGTTTTTTCATAAAATGCCAAAGGGGAAGATTGTTAGTTTCATGTGTGTTGGAAACTTTTGTAACAAAACAAGTTCAATTGAGTTGTAATGAGTCTTGAAGATCTCGGAGCAATAAGACAAGTATTTGGATAACATCAAATAGAGATATCAGAGCGATGATAACGTTTTTAGATATTTCAAAATATTTAGAGCTCCAATTTACATGAGGCTAGTTTCATTGGAAGGTAGACTCGAATACGATCGCGTACATATAAAGAACGCATGATTTGGCCAAGGGACGAGAAAGTTACAAGCGTTTTAAGTTGCACCTCAAAACCAGTCCGCGACGTGCGTTTGCGGAACGTTCGCCGGAGAGTTCTAACGCCCGGAGGCAAAATAATTACGTTTGAGGCGCCTTTGAGGCCCATTCGAACTCCCGTGCGTAAGTTTGTTATTTTGGATACGTTTTATGTCAGTTTACACAAGGAAAACCATGTATTTTCCCTACGTATTTAAACAAACACATAGCCACTTTACCTAGATGAAGAAACATTATTTTGAAAGCCACCATATACTCTATTTATTCCTTATTGATAATCAACCTAGAAGATTTCATTGATTCCATTGTCTTATTTGCTTTGGTAAGATTGTTCTTTGGTAACCATCAACACAAAACAAAACCTAAACCCAATTTCTTAAGCCTTCAAAGTTCTAAAGGAGGAAGATTGATAGTGAGAGTTATGGCATTGCGAGTTCGCATGGTTGATCCACTCAGAGACTTCAGATGTTCTAAAGAAGGCTGCTTGGTGAGGGCTCAGAGAGTTCTTCGAGTTATTACAGTCTAGAGGTATTCGAGTCGGTGAAGTTGTCACCATAAGTTCTATATCATCGCTGTAAGTTTTCTCTATTATAACGGATTAGAGTGATAGCCTATACCCGAAGTGGTTTTTTACTCGTACGAATTTTCCATTCCGTCAACAAAATTTCTTATGTGATTCTCTTTATTTTCTTGATATTTTATTTATTTTACATGTGTTTAAAATTAAGGGTGGTTGTTGATTCAAACCATAATTGCTCGACCTTTGACTTATCTTATATAGAGTAGTATTTCGCATATGGTGAGAACCTTAAGACAAAATCGAATTTTCAAAAACAATAAATTAAAATAAACTAAACTAAAATGATAACTCTAGCATTGCTTTATCTTTTAGAGCTAGAATGGGTAGATTTTATTGTTTTTCCGTTCATGACTTGCAGTAGTCGGTTCTTGTTCATCGCCCACTACTGAATCATGGACACACAAGATATGCATTATAGGGTTCCAGATTTTGAATTTCATGAAAAATAAAAAGTTTTGAAATTTGCTAAGAAAGGTTTAGTCATTGAGGAAGATTTGAATCAATTGAGTACTAGGAAATTGATTGGTTTTGTTGATGAAGATGTTAACTAGAAATTTTGAGTTCATTAGTAAAAAGAGTGGCAAGTTTGGTGTACTAATAATTGAGGTGCTGCTGTGGAAGTGGATACAATCAAAGGTTATGTTTTTGTGAGCCAAGAACGCAACATAAATGAGTTAATAAACTCTAATGAAGAGTTTGTGTTTCTTTGAAATGGGTTTTTAATTCCTAAATGATTTTTTGCTTTATTGTGATATATACTTAATTGTATTTTATAACTTTACATACGTGGTAATATTTCATTGGTTTCTATCAATAATTCGGTTCCCCTATTATTACGGGCTCCAATTCATGATCAATGATTTAAAATTTGTGTTACCATCACGTATATATTCATTTTCATCCATGATCTTAAAGTACAGTGGCAGAATCAACAGACCTTAGAACCGGGACCGAGCAGGGTATATCTTGAGTTATTTTGAATTTTATAGTCTTACATAAAAGATTTAAAAAATATAAGTTGTATTACATATTAAAAATTAAATTTCTCTAGATTCGGGTCGATAGGTCCTATTTTTAGGTCAAATTTAAGACCTAACAAACCACATGTATTAACTCTCTGCAGGACCTAAGGCCTCTATGGGTGCCCCGTACGAGACAAAGCCAAAGCATTGACATGGAAAGCAAGTAGCCAAGGAGACTACTGAGAAGATCAAAGACCAATGCGATTGGTGATCATGATGAAGATCATATTGACAAAGACCCTACTGAATTACACTGGAGCAAAGAAAATAATGAAGAGCGTAATCATCATCCACATTATCAGACAAATTTAATAAATAGAATTGTCCAATCTATGTATACTTACTCGATGTGAGATATGGATGAGCGTAATCATCATCCACATTATCAGACAAATTTAAACCCTTGTATTAATTTATGTAAATTAGATTTAACTAACAAAAGACTAGTCTAATGAATATGATTGTCCAATCACATTTAAACACTTCACCACTATCACACTACCCGACATGAGATATACATATACTTAGTGGAATGACAATGATCATATGTGATTATATTTAACCTCAAAAACTATTAAATTGGACTTAATTAACTAAAAGACTAGTCTAATTAATATGATTGTCCAATCACAAATAAGTACTTCACTACAATTACACTACCCGACATGAGATATGGGATGATCCCATAATTACATATACTTAATGTGAGATGTCGAATGACCATGATCATCTACTACAAATATTTGGAAAAAAAAATTCTATTAATAATTCAGCTCCATTACTACTACGGGCTCCAATTCATGATCAATGATTTAAAATTTGCGTTACCATCACGTGTATACTCATTTTCATAAATGATATTAAAATGTAGTAGCATAATCAACAGAACTTAGAACTGGGACCAAGCAGGGCATATCTTGAGTTGTCTTCAATTTTATAGGGCCTTACATGAATTTTTAAAATGAAGTCCCTATAGATAAATCAAACCAAACCCAAATCAAATAAAGCATTTTCCCACTATGTGGGGTCGAGTATATGTATCTTTTGATGTCATAGTGCTCTATATGAGATCGTTGATTCACAAGCTCTATAAAACTAAGGTATATTTTTTATGGTTTTTCTCCATGTCAACTTAGACATTCCTTTTCCTCGCTTGGCATATGGCAGCACCTTTCGCTGTCTTTTTCTCACTAGATCACTGTAGGACACAAATGTTGGACGACGCTGTTTCGGGCTCGCGGCCAGGTCGAGAGTACGGAGTAGCCCACGGGGGAACTAAACCGGAGAAATAACATGGATTCGCCACCCGGTGTATACCGGGAAAATAATTTAAGGCTGCACTCACCCCTTGCAAGGGAAGACCTCAAACCGTTGGGTTCAGAATGGTCCCTTACTTATGCCATTTGTAATGATATGATTTGTGTAATAATCTAACCAAGCCTAAGCAACGTATATTTGCAAGGATAATCTACTCCTAAGTTCGCATGTATAAAATGAATCATCATAACGGAAAACAAACGATATCACACAATAATCTCATGAACATGTTGAATCATCAAACACGAAAAATAAATAACAACCTAAACATAAACATAAAAAAACACCAATTGCGAAAGGAGATAACAAGATCATGCATAGAGGAATAACATATTAATGGCTAAATCATGCTTGAGAAACAAGTAACATCCTAACGACCTAATAATGCTTGAACATAATCTTGCAAAAAACATCAAATAGATGAATGTGGGAATACAAATGGATGATAACAGCAAAAGTGTCAATAATGGAATGACATGGTTAATTACATAATGCAAGAGAAATCACCCAAGAAACAATAATGTATGAAATGTGATGAAAAGGACTCAGTTCAGTGTATGTGCGTTCGTTGTAGCGTTTGAAAATGCGTTCGAACGGTAAACAGAAGGTTGCGTTCGTATAGCGTTCGAGAACGCGTTCGAACGGGACAAGACTGATGCATGATATAAAACAAAACGCATGAACATTCGAGTAGCGTTCGTAAACGTGTTCGAACGGTAAATAGAAGGTTCGCGTTCGTATAGCGTTTGAGAACACGTTCGAACGAGACCAGACCTGATGCATGATAAAACAAAGAAAATACGTGCGCATTCGAGTAGCGTTAGTAAACGCGTTCGAACGATAAACAGAAGGTTCACATTCGTATGACGTACGAGAACACGTTTGAATGGGACAAGACCTGATGCATGATAAAATGAAGAAAACACATGTGCGTTCGAGTAGCATTCGTAAACGCGTTCGAACAGTAAACAGATGGTTCACGTTCGTATAGCGTTCGAGAATGCGTTCGAACGAGACAAGTCCGAATGCATGATAGATGACGCAACACATACATAGATAAGCAAATCCACAATGTAGGACCCCGTGTGCCCGATTGAACTCATTCCCATTCAATCGAGTGTACCTCATCCGGCGCGGCAAAACATCGTGGTAAAGGTAGCCTTTAGGCATTTTCCCTCGAATGGAGGACCTTGAATCCACCATAGTTAGCCCATGCGCACTAGTTAGTAATGCATGCGTAAATAAAGCAATGATATGCAAAGGGTAAATGACATAATAAAAAAGTGCGGCAAAACATCGTGGTAAAGGTAGCCTTCAGGCATTTCCCTCGAATGAAGGACCTTGAATCCACCCTAGCTAGCCCATGCGCATTACATCATAATGCATAAAAATGAATGAGACAATAACGTGGACTTTCGTATATCTGATTAAACGTATCTCACATTCAATCAAACACACTTTGTCCGGCGTGGCAAAGTATTGTCGTAAATGTAGCCTTTTGGACTTTTCTCCCCTCAAATTGAGAACCTTTAGACCAACATACTAAGCCCATGTGCATTACATCACAATGCATAGAAAGTAAAATGCAGAAAGTAATAGCATACTAACGATTAAATCATGCTTAAAAGAGCAACCCGATCATGCTCGAATACAAGGTTGGATGAAATAAAATGTGTGAATCTCTCAAGTGATACGTGGCATTGTATCCCGAGTGCAAACCATAATACCAGCCATTCGGATTCGGCTACGGAATTTACGTCCGAGTTTCCATCCGATATACCACAAGAGAGAACACATATTCATTCATTAAAGCACAACATATAGTAACAAACGACTCTCATGCGAGTGAATTCTAATAAACAACCAAAAAGATGAGAATAAATAAAAAGGGTGCCATCAGGTCTAACCTCTTAGGTCGTCTCTCGAAAGTGCGTTACGCGGCCGTCGGATGGGTTGGTGCTCCGCAATTCCTCCGGTTCACTGGTCCACTGCTCTCGTTCGTTGCCTCGCGGTTTTGGGTCGTCGTTTCCTCTGTTTTGCTGCTGTTTTCACTGTATTTTCTGGTCACTATTTTCACTGTATTAAGGGACTGTTTTGGCATCTTTTTGGGCTGCTGTTTGAGTGTGTTTTTCAGTGGTTATAGTGCAGTTTTAGGGGTGATTTTCGATGGTGTTATTGTGCAGTTTGGGGACTATTTGGTGATGTAAAGGGATGTTTTCAGTGATGTTATGGTGTAGTTTTTTAGTCTTAGGGCTGTGTCGTTTTTGAGATTGAGCTATGAGAGTTTTGGGGGTTAATGCTTTGCAAAATTTTCTGTGATTTTTATGTATGTGCTATGGGTTCTAAGGTTGGATTTGTGTTTCTTTTATAGGCAAAGGCTAGGGTTTCTCTTATTTGAATAGGAATGGGATCAAGTAATTATGGGGGGAATATCCTAATTGGTGTCTCACAATGAAAAATCTAGTTAATTGGGGACATGATTTGGCTTAATAAGGAGATCATATATTTGATTTGTTTCATTTAGGTATGTGAATTATTTAAATTGGGATGTGATTTATTTAATTTAGGAAAGATATTATTTTAATTTGTGACATGTTTTAAATGTTTTAATTATTTTGGGTGGGTTTTGGTGGCTAATTGGGCTTGGGCGTGAGGCTAGCAACAAAACCAGAAGTACCGACACCGTTCGAACGCCGATTCGAACGCTGCACGAACGCCCGCAATCTGCTGGCATTCGAACGTGTTAACGAACGCAGCACGAACGAAAGCAGTGAACATGTGAATTGAATCCGATGACATATTTTTCTGAATTCCCCTTCCGACATTCGTTTCCCGCGACTTTCATAACCTAAAGAGTAGTGTCTCCGTACGAGACTCATCATCGGGACTTATATGCAAAATACAGTGCCTACAGTTACCCTCACTTTGATGGGACTTGTGCAGTGTGTGACAATGACAATCCTATCAAAGTTGTGCAATGCATTTTTACTTACCTGGCTCACCAACTGCCACCTGACTTGCCTGCTGCTTCGAGCTGATTTGATGAAGCAATGAACCTCGATCCTAGGGACAATCCCAATAAATGCAACCGACAACGGGGGCCTCGACCCTGGGACGCATCCCAATACCGCTGACAATGTGGGTCACGACCCTGGGACGCATCCCCAAAACTGATGATGCAGTGGACCTCGATCCTGGGACGCATCCCAATAACTGCAACCGACAACGGGGGCCTCGACCCTGGGACGCATCTTAATACTGCTGACAATATGGGTCACGACCCTGGGACGCATCCCAAAACTGCTGATGATGTGGGTCACGACCCTGGGACTCATCCCCAAAACTGATGCTGATAATGTGGGTCACGACCATGGGACTCATCCCCAAAATTGCTGATGATGTGGGTCACGACCCTGGGACTCATCCCCAAAACTGATGCTGATGATATGGGTCACGACCCTGTGACTCATCCCCAAAACTGATACTGATACTAACGTGGGCCTCGCCCCTAAGACTCATCCCCAAAATTACTGATGATATGTGTGGGCCTCGACCCTGGGACTTATCCCCAAACTGACGCTGACATGGGCCTTGCCCCAAACTGATGTTGATGTGGGCCTCGCCCCCAAACCAATGTTGACATGGGCCTCGCCCCCAAACTGATGCGGATGTGGGCCTCGACCCTAGGACTCATCCCCCTACTGATGCTGACATGGGCCTCTCCCCCAAACTGATGTTTGATGTGGGCCTCGCACCCAAACTGATGCGGATGTGGGCCTCGACCCTGGGACTCATCCCCCAACTGATGCTGATATGGGCCTCGCCCCCAAACTGGTGTTGATGTGGGCCTCGTCCCAAAACTGATATTGATTCCTTCCTGAAACTGATGACACTGTATTGTTGCTGCTTCTGGTTGGCTTGCTTTTGCCGTTTTCTCTTTTTCTTCTTTGAAACATGTTATTACAAAACAGAACAAACACAAAAAGAATGCAAATATGTTACGTGTATGCATGCATGCATGAATGAGTTTCCTATCCCGTTGGGTTAGCTCTTCTGTCAATTCCCTTGGTGACTGTTCGGTCTTCTTTACCTCAGGCAAAATACTGCTTCAATCTATCCACGTTGATCGGCTCGGTGAACTCGTTCCCTTCCAAATCTGACAGTCTCACTGCCTCATTTCCCATTACTTTCTGCACTATGTAGGGTCCTTCCCAGTTAGGTCTGAACTTTCCTCTTGGGTCTATCGTCGACGGCATCGACTACTTAAGTACCAAATCACCCTTTCTGATCTTAGTAGGACACACATTCTTGTTGAATGCTCGGGCTAGTCTCTTCTGATATATCTGCATGTGATGCAAGGACTTCAGCCTCTTTTCATCCAGTAGTGCTAACTGTTCAAATCTCTGTGCGGCCCATTCTTGTTCAGGTAACTCTGTTTCTGCTAATACCCTCAAGGATTGTATCTCAACTTCCACTGGCAGTACTGCTTCCATTCCATAGACCAAAGAGTAAGGCGTGGCTCCTGTTGCTGTTCTTACTGATGTTCTGTACCCCCACAGGGCATACGGTAGCTTGTTAGCCCAATCTTTGCAGTTCTCTGTCATCTTGGCTAATATCTTCTTTACTGTCTTATTGGCTGCCTCAACTGCCCCATTTGCCTGCGGCCGGTAAGGTGACGACTTGTGATGTCCTATCCCATATCTCTGTAGCATTGCCTTCGTTTCCCCTTGAAACTGAACTTCGTTATCTGTCACTACATGATGCGGCATCCCATATCGATATATGATGTTCCGAGCTATGAACTTCGCCATCTGCTTTGCTGTGATGTTACGAAATGACTCGGCTTCCACCATTTTGAGAAGTAGTCCACTGCCACTACTATGAAATGATGTCCATTCGATGCACTCGGTCGAATCTCCCCGATCATATCAATTCCCCATGCTGAGAAAGGCCATGGCTCTGATAGCCCATGCAACTCTGTGTGCGGCAGATGATTCAAATTACCGCGTGCTTGACAATCATGACAATATTTTACCAGCTTTGCACAGTCTGTCTCCATGGTCAACCAGTAGAAACCCTGTCTTACAATCTTGCGAGACAAATTCAACCCATTCATATGCGGTCCACATACCCGGCATGTATTTCTTCCATTGCCTTCTGAGCCTCTTCTTTTCTCAAACACTTCACTGAACGCCATTTACCTGTCTCTTGTATAATTCTCCTTTCAAAATCACATACTAAGAGGCCAACTTCTGAATGGCTATTCTGTCTTTTTTGCTTGCTCATTCTGGGAATTCTCTGTGTTCCAGATACCTCTGAATGTCATGATACCAAGGTTTACCATCGTCAATCTCCATTTCCAGAACTCTTTCTATCTCATAAACGAGTCTGTTTGCTGTTGTCAGTACCAATGGTCTCATCACTAACTTCTCTGGATTTTCCAAGTCGCTGCAAGTGTAGCTAATGCGTCTGCCATCTGATTCTCTTCTCGCGGTAAGTGCTGAAACTTACAATCGGGGATAGCCTGTGCCAACTTTTAGAGGTAAAAAAGGTAAGTTTCAACCGTTCTTCCTTCAATTCTCATTCTCTCTGCATCTGTCGGACTACCAACATTGAATCTCCGTAGACCTCCACGCTCTCAGCCTTCAAGGCTATCAATGTAGTCAATCCAAAAGCACATGCTTCATACTCGGCCATGTTGTTAGTTACTCCGAACGTCAACCTCTTGGCCATAGGCAAGGTTTCTCCCTCGAGGGTCACTATCATAATCCCAATTCCGGCTCCTTTGCAATTCACCGCTTCGTTGAAATACATTTTCCATCCTTGAATTGTTATTGCTTGGATCTCTTCATCTGGGAATTCAAACTTGTACTGATCCCCTTCAATAGGTTGTAATGCCAGGAACTCTGCTCTGTCAGCAACACTAACCATCTGCTCAACTTCCCCACTAGCGAAGGCACTGAATGCAGATACTTCAAGGGATTTTCTTTGGCTACCACCTGGATCTTGTAAGACTGGAAGTAATGCCACAGTTTTCTGGATGCCCATACCACTGCCAAACAGATCTTCTCTACTCTTGATAGCGGGCTTCGTACGAAAGCATCTTCTTACTGAGATAGTAGATTGCATGCTCTACCCCTGTCTCATCTGCCTGTACCATCATTGCCCCCAGTGCTTCCAATTCTATGGCCAAATACAATATCAAGGGTCTTCCCGGTCTCGGAGGTTTCAATACATGAGGTTTTACCAAGTATTCTCTGATCTTGTCGAAGGCTGCTTGACATTGCTAATTCCATTTCACTGGCTGGTCTTTTCTCAGCATTTTGAAGATAGGTTCACATACTGATGTCAACTTGGCGATGAACCGACTGATATAGTGAATTTTCCCGAGGAATGCTCTGACTTCCTTCTCTGTCTTCGGTGTTGGCATCAGTAATTGCTTTGATCTTCTCAGAGTCTACCTCTATTCCTTCAATTCCAACTGTATGTCCCAGCAATTTTCCTGATGTTACCCCAAACACACATTTCTTGGGATTCAACCGCAAGTTGTATTTGTCAACTCTCTGAAGGAACTTCTCCAGTGCTTCTATATGCCCAATTCTTGTCTCTGATTTCACCATCATGTCATCCACATATACTTCAATCTCTTTGTGCATTAAATCGTGGAATAATGTAGTGGCCATCCGTTGATAAGTAGCCCCTGCATTCTTGAGCCCAAATGGCATTACCTTTTAACAATAAGTACCCCACTCGGTGACAAATGCAGTTTTGTGTCTGTCTTCTTCAGCCATAAGAACCTGATTGTACCCTGAAAACCCATCTGCAAATGAATACATGGCAGATAAAGATGCACTATCAACTAGTACATCAATATGAGGTAAAGGAAAATCATCTTTCGGACAAGCCTTGTTAGATCTCTGTAATCCACACACATTCTGACTTTCCCGTCTTTCTTTGGCACCAGCACAATATTTGAAAACCACTCAGGATACTTCACCACTTCCAAGAATCCCACATCTATCTGTTTCTTGACTTCTTCTCTGACTTTCTCGGCCCACTCAGGTCTCATCCGTCGAAGTTTCTGTTTCACCGGCTTCATATTTGGATAAGTTGGAATTGTATGTTGGGCGATGCTTCTGTCTACTCCAGACATGTCCTCATAGGACCAAGCAAACACTTTGGCATATTAGGCCAATATTCCTTCTAATTTCTCCTGCTCCTCAGAGGTAACCTCACTTGCAATTAGAATTTCCTTGGGGCTCTCTGGCGTACCAAGGTTGAATGCATTTGTTCTGGTGGAACTGATATCAAATATACTCAAGTCATGCAAATTGAAAGGGAAAGACTCAGATGAGTAAGCAAAATGATTGTCTTTATTGCTAGCAGATGCATGAATACATTCAAATAAATCAGAGAGATAAACATCTTCATCCTCCACAGATGTTTCATCTCCCACAGCTGGTTCTTCCTCCTTTTCCTCGAGGGTCAGGCCCTCCAACTTCATCAGCTCTTCTTCCCATTTCTCCTCTTCCTTCTTCACAATTTCCGATGCCAGTGACTTCTCACTTATCACCTCCTAAAAGATCTCAAACCCGGGTGCCACAATCCCATTGACTTCTACCGGTTCAGGTTCTCCCTGATATCCTGTTGCCTTCACAAATCATTCCATCAGCTTCAACCCTTTCTTCTTGGCTTTCGGCTTATCCTCATCAGACATGTATCCCAACCCTCTCTGGGTAGTCTGCCCCTTAAAGTTTGGCAATGTCGAACCTTTACCCGGCTCGAACTTCATATTCTCCATGATTCTAGCCACCTTAGGATCCACCTACTCCTCAAAAGTTGCCGATACCTGGAACCTCACGAAAGGTTGTATCTCTAAAGCAGCCATAATATTATCTACTTCAGCTCGGATGGTGACAATCTCTCCCCCTTAGGGAAACTTAATAACCTGATGCAGAGTGGAGGGCACACCCCCAAGCTTGTGGAACCACGGCCTTCCCAATAATAAAGCAAAAATAGTCGGGATATCCAGTACTGTGAACTCAACCTCATCCTCAATTGGGCCAACCTTGACTACTGCGGAAAAGGTACCCTCAACTCCTCGCTTGTTATCATCATAAGCTTTGATGGTTATATTGGAGGGATCCAGATCTGTTGCCTTCATACCCAGCTTCGCCAAAATCTTCAATGGACACACATTGATGGATGAGCCATCATCTACCATCACACAAGATGTCTTCTTGCCCATCACTTCAGCTCTGATGAATAAAGGCTTGTTGTGATTTCTTCCCTCGGTCGGGAGTTCCTCCTCAGAAAAGGTTATTATCTGCAAAGCTTCCTTTTGTACTGATCCGACAAACATCACGGGGTTGGCATCCTCCGTTACCACTATCTTGCTCAAGGCCTCAACCATTGCCCGCCTGTGCTCCTGAGACGAACACAACAATTCCCATGCTAACCTGTGCCCGTGTCTTCCTCAACTGACGTAGCATTGCATCCCCCTCAGCATTCTCCACATTTTCAGACATCTGCCTTCCGTCAACACTTGTTACTTCTTTACCCTTCTCAGTCGTATCACTGTAGAAACGCCCGCTGCGTATCATTCCTCTTACCTTTCATCACTCTCACTACTGAAGAAATCTTCCCAGAAATTCTTCCCCTGTTCTGTTTCATCCTCGCTGCTACTATCCCAAATTCCCAGGCAGAAGGCTTGGTGGTCAAAGGATTTGAGGACAAGGCTTTCGGGTAGGCCAGAGTTTATCATATAGGTTGGTGGTGGGACAGAGTGGTAATTCGGCATGGGTTTTTTGTGTGTGTTAGGCTGTTCTGTTTCTGGGTCGGGTATCTTTTTGGAGTCTATAAGGTCTTGGATTTCATGGCAAAGGCGGGCACAATTGTCAGTGTCATGGCCATTTTGTTGATGGAAATGACAATATGGTTCAAGTTGAGATGTGGTGGTGGAGGGTGTGGAAGTGGTTTGGTTTCTAAGGGTTTCAGAAGTCCCTGTCTCTTTAATTTCTCCAATACCTTAGACAAGGGTCTACCCAGGTCGGAGAAATGCCGGTTCCGGATAGCAACAATCTCAGCAGAAACAGGTTTGGCACCTGATGTTCCTCCAATGGGCCTCCTGTTCAGGCTATAGAACTTTCTGTTCTTAGCTTCTTATTCTTCAATATCCATGACAGTCTCCTCAACTGTCGAAAATCAGTAATCATGGAGGTCATCCTCCTCAATTTTCCATAGATTGAGGGCTTAGTACCCTTGATAATCATTTTTATATGGTCCTTCTCTGAGGGCCGAGTCTGTATTTTCAAAAGCTGGCTCCTCCAACGGTCTACATATTCCTTGAAGCTTTCTTCTAGCTTCTACTTGGTGTTTTCTAAGTCCCGGAGTAACAAGTCGATCTCTAGATTTGTAACATACTGTTTCAAAAAGGCCTCTGCCAATTCCCTCCAATCCTCCTTGATATTCCTCTCCAGGTTGTGATACCATACCACGGGTGCCCCCTCGAGTGACATCCCAAACATTTTCTGAACCTGACGCTTGGATAAACCCACTGAACTCATAACTGAACATACTGACGGAGATGGACCCTCGGATCCCCATTCCCGTTGAACCTGGCCATATCTGGCATCTTGATTTAAGCTGGCAACTGTTCTTCAAAGTTCATTGCCTCATAATCTAGCAGGTCTTCATGTTTGCCCCTCATCTTATGGGTAACCGACTCTACCTGGTCTCGGAGTTTCTGCAGTTCAGCTTGAGACCCTGCCATTTTCCCTGCAGCATATTCAGCCATATCATCATCAAAACCCGGAATATCATCATTCAATCTAGTCGGAGGGTCTTCACACCTCTCATTCTCAGAGTTTCCCCCAGCACGGGGCACAACCATATTGGCCATAGCAGCAGTCAAGGCTTGCAACTGTTCAGTAACCTTGGTGAGATTGGTTTCCAACTGATCCATACGGGATGTTTCATTCTCTGATTCGCTCATGTTTACTATCGACCTTTTAACAAGTCTTCCCTTTTCCCTAACCCAACGGATATCTATGATGGCTCTTAAGACACAAGAGAGTTAACATGATGTGTGTATGCATGAGATTCATGAGATACGTGCGATGTGTGGAACATATAATTCGGCCCATTGTCATTTTAAAGCTTCAATCATATTATTGCAAGGTGCAAACTTGTCCCAGTTGAAAAGGCCCAACATGTTTACACCTTTGCGACAACATGGTTAAAAAACTTCAAATGATAAGGGGCCCAAACACAGGATGGCCCATCGGCATTTTAGAAGCTTTTGGCCCAATTGTCATAGGATACGAACTCGTCCCAGTTTAAATGGCCCAACAAGTTCGCATTTCTGACAAGAAGTCCAACTTCATCCAAATGAGGATGGTCCCCAAATACAAGCATAAAAAGGTAATTCAAGCATAAAGCAATAATTTTTACAGAGCGGCACATCGACATTTCAAAAGCTTTTGGCCTAATTGTCATAGGATATGAACTCGTCCCGGTTTAAATGGCCCAACTAGTTCGCATTTCTGACAAGAAGCCCAACTGTATCCAAATGAGGATGGTCCACAAAGTACAAGGAAATAGTTACTATAGGTCATACAACTCCGGTCTACGTGTGGGTTTGTAGGAGTGTGAACAAAGACTCTCGCTGGCGAAGGATTGCCCACAACTAGGTCTCCTCACTCAAGGGTTCGAGCGACCAAGTGAGCGCACCATTTTTATACCTTACAGTACGTGCCAACGAGTTATGGTGCGTGACTGACTGTCAAATGGATTTCCTGTTGTAGATTCCCCAGAGGGAGGGCGGAGCGAACTCTCTTAAGAACCCAAGCCTCTTAGGCTCTTATCGCTTGGTGACAGGAATAAACAATGAGTCCTAAAAATTAGTCCATCAAAATAGGCTACGAGTACATGATTATCTAGGTGCCTTCGCAGCTTTTCATTATAGAAAGGTAGTGAATGGGGGAAGACACCAAACCATTACCTAGCCTTAAAAGTGCCTTTGATTAAACCTCTTTCAACCCACGGTTAATTAAAGCACAGATCACAATCATTACAAGGCATTATTTTGGGGCCAATTCTCTATCCCCAATGGAGTCGCCAGATGTAAGACACAGATGTTGGACGACGTTGTTCCGGGCTCGCGGCCCGGTCGAGAGTACGGAGTAGCCCACGGGGGAACTAAACCGGAGAAATAACATGTAGTCGCCACCCGATGTGAACCGGGAAAATGATTTCAGGCCGCACTCACCCCTCGCAAGGGAAGACCTCAAACCGTTGGGTTCGGAATGGTCCCTTACTTATGCCATTTGTAATGATATGATTTGTGCAATAATCTAACCAAGCCTAAGCAACGTATATTTTCAAGGATAATCTACTCCTAAGTTCGAATGTATAAAATGAATCATCATAACGGCAAATATACGATATCACACAATAATCTCATGAACATGTTGAATCATCAAACACGAAAAATAAATAACAACCTAAACATAAACATAAAGAAACACCTATTGCGAAAGGAGATAACAAGATCATGCATAGAGGAATAACATACTAATGGCTAAATCATGCTTGAGAAACAAGTAACATCCTAACGACCTAATAATGCTTTAATACAATCTTGCGAACACATCAAATAGATGAACGTGGGAATACAAATGGATGATAACAGCAAAAGTGTCAATAATGGAATGACATGGTTAATTACATAATGCAAGAGAAATCACCCAAGAAGCAATCATACATGAAATATGATGAAAAGGACTCAGTTCAGTATATGTGCGTTCGTGTAGCGTTTGAAAACGCGTTCGAACGGTAAACAGAAGGTGTGCGTTCGTATAGCGTTCGAAAACGCATTCGAACGGGACATGACCTGATGCATGATAAAACAAAACACATGAACATTCGACTAGCGTTCGTAAACGCGTTCGAACGGTAAATAGAAGGTTCACATTCGTAAAGCGTTTGAGAACGCGTTCGAACGGGACCAGACCTGATGCATGATAAAATAAAGAAAATACGTGCGCGTTCGAGTAGCGTTAGTAAACGCGTTCGAATGGTAAATGGAAGTTTCGCGTTCGTATAGCGTTCGAAAACACGTTCGAACGGGACAAGACCTGATGCATGATAAAATGAAGAAAACACATGCGCGTTCGAGTAGCGTTCATAAACGCGTTCGAACAGTAAACAGAAGATTCGCGTTCGTATAGCGTTTGAGAACGCGTTCGAACGGGACAAGTCCTTATGCATGATAGACGACGCAACACATACATAGATAAGCAAATCCACAATGTAGGACCCCGTGTGCCCGATTGAACTCATTCCCATTCAATCGGGTGTACATCGTCTGACGCGGCAAAAAATCGTGGTAAAGGTAGCCTTTAGGCATTTTCCCTCGAATGGAGGACCTTAAATCCACCCTAGTTAGCCCATGAGCACTAGAATGTAATGCATGCGTAAATAAATCAATGATATGAAAAGGGTAAATGACATAATAAAAAAAAAAGCGCGGCAAAACATCGTGGTAAAGGTAGCATTCAGGCATTTCCCTCGAATGGAGGACCTTGAATCCACCCTAGCTAGCCCATGCGCATTACATCATAATGCATAAAAATGAATGAGACAATAATGTGGACTTCTGTATATCCGATTAAACGTATCTCACATTCAAACAAACACACTTCGTCCGGCGCGGCAAAGTATTGTCGTAAAGGTAGCCTTTTAGACTTTTCTCCCCTCAAATTGAGAACTTTTAGACCAACATACTAAGCCCATGCGCATTACATCACAATGCATAGAAAGTAAAATGCAGAAAGTAATAGCATACTAACGATTAAATCATGCTTAAAAGATAAATGACATGCTAGCAACCCGTCATGCTCGAATACAAGGTTGGATGAAACAAAATGTGTGAATCTCTCAAGTGATACGTGGCATTGTATCCCGAGTGCAAACCATAATACCGTCCATTCTGATTCGGCTACGGAATTTACGTCCGGGTTTCCATCCAATATACCACAAGAGAGAATACATATTTCATTCATTCAAGGACCACAACATATAATAACAAACGACTCTCATGTGAGGGAATTCTAATAAACAAAAAAAAAAAGATGAGAATAAATAAAAAGGGTGCCATCAGGTCTAACCTCTTAGGTCGTCTCTTGAAAGTGCGTTACACGGCCGTCGGAAGGGTTGGTGCTCCGCAATTCCTCCGGTTCACTGGTCCACTGCTCTCGTTCGTTGCCTCGCGGTTTTGGGTCGTCGTTTCCTCTATTTTGCTGCTGTTTTCGCTGTATTTTCTGGTCACTATTTTAACTGTATTAAGTGACTGTTTTGGCATCTTTTTGGGCTGCTGTTTGAGTGTGTTTTTTTATGGTTATAGTGCAGTTTTAGGGGTGATTTTGGGTGGTGTTATGGTGCAGTTTGGGGACTGTTTCGGTGATGTAAATGGGTGTTTTCGGTGATGTTATGGTGTAGTTTTTGAGTCTTAGGGCTGTGTCGTTTTTGAGATTGAGCTAGGAGAGTTTTGAGGGTTAATGCTTTGCAGACTTTTCTGTGATTTTTATGTATGTGCTAGGGGTTCTAAGGTTGTATTTGTGTTTCTTTTATAGGCAAAGGCTAGGGTTTCTCTTGTTTGAATAGGAATGGGATCAAGTAATTATGGGGGGAATATCCTATTTGGTGTCTCACAATGAAAATTTCTAGTTAATTGGGGACATGATTTGGCATAATAAGGAAGATCATATATTTGATTTGTTTCATTTAGGTATGTGTATTATTTAAATTGGGATGTGATTTATTTAATTTAGGAAGGATATTATTTTAATTTGTGACATGTTTTAAATGTTTTAATTATTTTTGGGTGGGTTTTGGTGGGCTAATTGGGCTTGGGCGTGAGGCTAGCAACAAAACCAGAAGTACCGACACCGTTCGAACGCCGATTCGAACGGTGCACGAACGCCCGCAATCTGCTTGGCGTTCGAACGTGTTAACGAACACAGCACGAACGAAAGCAGTGAACATGTGAATTGAATCCGATGACATACTTATTTTGAATTTCCCCTTCCGACATTCGTTTCCCGCGACTTTCGCAACCTAAAGAGTAGTGCCTTCGTACGAGACTCATCATCGGGACTTATATGCAAAATGCAGTGCCTACAATCACTTAAAGGCCTACATTGGATATGTCCAAACCACTTTAACTTTGTTTCTCTCATCTTCTCATCAATCAATAATTTCTTCCTAATTACTTAATTTCTAACACTGTCTTTCCCAATCCGCCCACACATCTATCTGAACATTCTCATTTCAGCTTCCCTTATCTTTTGGGCATGTTGATGTTTTATTGCCCAATATTATGTTCCATAAAACATTGCAATTCTCACAACAGTCCTATAAAATTTACCTTCAAGTTTTAAAGAGATGTTGCGATCGCATAAGACCCCAGACACACATCTCTATTTCCTCCAATCTGATTAAATTTTCTGCGAACATCTCGATCGATTTCTCCATCCTTTTGGAGGATGGACTCGAGGTACTTAAAACACTCGCTACATGAGATTGGTTGGTTACCAATTCTTATTTCTACCATATTACCTCTACGAACTTTGTAAACTCACGCACCATGTGTTCATTTTTTAACCTACTTAGTCGGAGGCCTTTAGCTTGTAAGGTTTTTCTCCATATCTCAACTTTGGCCTCTATACCTTCTCTAGACTCATCCATCAATACTATATCATCAGCAAATAGCATACACCATAACTCATCGTCTTAGATATCCTTAGTAATTACATCCATTATTAAGGAATAAAGACAATGGCTCAGTACAGAACCTTGGTGCAAGCCTATGGTAATATGAAAGTGTCTTATTATTTCTTCTTAAGTCCTAACACAAGTTATTGCGCCTTCATACATATCATTAATAGCTTGACTATAAGCAACAAATTCTCATTTCTTATCTAGTACCCTCCAAAGAATTTCCCTTGATATTCTATCGTATGCTTTTTCTAGATCTATAAAGACCATATGGACGTATTTCTACTACTACGATGATATTCCATCAAGCCATTTAGCAAGTGTATTACTTTCATAGTTGATTTTCCCAGCATGAACCTGTAGGCAATGTACAGAAGTGGGCGACGCTGTCCGGGCTTGCAGCCCGGTCGGGAGTACGGAGTAGCCCGCGGGGAACTAAACCGGAGAAATAAAATGGAGTCGCCACCCAGTGTGAACTGGGAAATGATTTAAGGCCGCACTCACCCCTCGCAAGGGAAGACCTCAAACCGTTGGGTTCAGAACGGTCCTTTACTTATGCCAATTGTAATAAAGTGATTAATGCAATAGTATAACCAAGTCTTATGCAACACATGCAAGAGAATGTAATCAACACACAAGATTGCACACCCATAAATGTAAATAAAAATGAAGGCAAATGCATAATTCCATAAACATATTGGACAATGCAGTGCAATAATGTAATTACAATAACTGTAAAAGCAGTAATAATAAAAAAACAAGCACTCAAACATAAACATGACACGAATGCGAAAATGAAAAATGTGAAACAACGACCAAAACAAAGAAGAATAGCGAAGTCAATAGTATGCAAAAGGTAAGTAACATTATGATGAAAGAGATACGACCGTGACCGACGTCTATATAGGACCTCGTATGCCCGATTGAACGTATCTCACGTTCAATCAAATGTACTTCGTTCGGCGCGGCAAAATATCGTGGTAAAGGTAGCCTTTAGGCATTTCCCTCGAATAGAGGACCTTTGACCCACACGATTAGCTCATGCGCATCAAGTAACAATACATGAATAAATAAAGTAATAATATGGGACCTCATATGCCCGATTGAACATATCTCACGTTCAATCAAACGTACTTCGTCCGGCGCAGTAAAACATCATGGTAAAGATAGCCTTTATGCATTTCCCTCAAATGAAGGACCTTAAAACCAACGTAATTAGCCCATGCGCAATAGATTATAATGCATAAACGAAGAAACAATGCATAGAAAATAAATAGCAGAACAATAAACATAAATTTAAATCATAAAATGAAACACGAGCTTAAAGGTTTCTCAAGCGGTACGTGGAGTTGTATCCCAAGTACAGACCGCACTACCATCCATTCGGATTTGGCTACATAATTTACGTCTGGGTTTCCATCCGATATACCGTGAGAGATAGCACCGACCATTTAACATAACGCAATCATTAACTCAATGTATTCATGAAATATGATAATGCATGTGATGAAACAACAATAAATAACGGAGGCGATAAATAGTAAGCTAAGTGCGAAATATTAAAGGAAGATAAATGACGGAAAATAAATGCGGAATAGTAAAGCAATGATAAATATAAATTAAATGCGAAATGGAAATAAAGATAAATGCGGAATATTAAAGAGATGTGACCAATAGTTTGGCCGTTTTTAATATAGGACTTTGCATGCCCGGTTGGACGTATTCCACGTCCAACCAAGCATGTCGTATCCGGGATAACAAAATAAAATATAACAAAGGGTGCCCTCAGATCTTACCTTTTAAATCGCTTCTCAGGAGTACGTTACACCGTCGCCGGAAGGTTCAAGGCTCTGTAACTTTTCTGGTTCACTGGTTCAATATTTTCCTTCGCTGTCTTACTATTTTCACTACTATTTTCTCTGTCTTTGCTGCTATTTTTCTACGGTTTTAAGACTGTTTTGGTTCACTGTTTTGGACTATTTTTGGTGTAATTTCACTCATTGTTTAAAGGGTGTTTAGGGACTGTTTTGGTCTTGGTGGATTGGTTGTTTTGTGCCGATTTAGGGTTAGTTTATGGCTTTGATTTGTGTGTGTGTGTTGTCCTCACGTGAAGGGGCTGCTGGTTTCCACATGCGCTAATGGTGGCCTCCACGTTACTGTTTCTGCATTGTGCTACCTTTCTTCTTTTTATTTTATTGCTCACGTGTGGCTTAGAAGGAGGGTCAGTGTGTGTGTCTCTGGTTTGTGCTTGTTTTGTGGCTTTGTATTTGGTCGGTTTATGGCTACTTATTTATGTGAATGGTGTCTTCACAAGTGGTCTTTGTGCGGTCTGAATGAGAGAGTGACGTGAGGGCAGAAGGAGAGTTAGGGTTTGTTGCTTGGTCGATGGCTTATTATTTACGTCCAAATGGCAGCATGTTCACGTCCAGTAATGTTTTGATTTTATTATTTGTTATTTGGGTCGGTGAGCTATATGTTGTGGCTTTGTTTGTGCGCTGGAGAGCTGGTTTATGCGTGGCTGGCTGTGGGCATTGTTTTAGTGAGTGTGTGCTTTGACATGTGAAGGGCTGCTAGTTGATGCCGAGAATAGTGGCTGTTGTGTCTTGTGAGTGGCGAGAAGAAGAGAGGCAAGAGAGAAAGGGTTAGGGTTTATTTCGTGAGTGTCTTTGTTTAAGTGCCAAGTGCGTGTGTGTATTGACGTGGGTTGAGAGAAGCTAGGGTTTGTGGCCGTCGAGTATTCTGTGTGGGGGGTAGGGGCGTGAAGGGAAGCTAGGTTTTTATTCTTCACCTTTGGTTCAGAGAGAGAGAGATGTAAGAGAGAATGAGAGAGAGAGAATGAGCTGTGTGTCGAGAAGAATAAGGGGGCTGCGTGAAGACAAGAGCTAGGGTTCCTTGGTGGTTCTTGCCGAGAGTGTGTAAGATATGGTAACCTTCTTATTGATGGCGTGATGTAGGGTTTTATTTCTTTAGGTTTTTTTGTAGATGAGAGAGGGGAGCGTGTGGGAAGAGAGTCGAGCGAGAGGGAAGATGGCTTAGGGTTTCTTTTGTGTTTTTTTTTATGTCGAGAGTTTGAGTGTCTCCTAGGGTTTATTACGTGTGTATGGTGCCGTGAATGAGAGTGAAAGAGGAGGAGCCCCTAGGGTTTGGTGAGGTTATGTTTATATAGTGGTGTATTAGGGTTTTGGTTTGTTAGGGTTTCATTTTAGTGTGTGGGCTTTGGATGGGTACGTATGGGCTTTCGATGGGTGCGGGGGTTTTGGGTCAAGATTTAATGTTTAAAACATGAGTCGACTAAGCGAACCTGCGGCTAACTAGCGAGTTTAAATTTGACGAGCTATTAATTTCAAAATTTTCCCTTCCGACGTCCGTTTCCCGCGACTTTCGTGACCTATCGGGTAGTGCCTTCATATGAGGGTCATCATTGGGCTTTATGAAAAAATGTAGTGTCTACAGTCGCCCCCACTTTGATGGGGCTTCTGCAGTGTATGATAGTGACAACCCTATCAAAGTTATGCATGCATTTATTAACTTACTTGGTTCGTCGGCGGTCATACTTACCTGGTACTTTGCGAGATGCTTTGAACTGAGTTGATGAGAGGTGGTCTATTACCGAACCGTTACTGTGAGGTGTGGTCCATTCCCGAACCGTTATTGTGAGATGGTCCATTCCCGAACCGTTACTGTGAGGTGTGGTTCATTCCCGAACCGTTACTATGAGGTGGTCCATTCCCAATCCGTTACTGTGAGGTGGTCCATTCCCGAACCGTTATTGTGAGGTGTGGTTCATTCCCGAATCGCTACTGTGAGGTGGTCCATTCCCGAACTGTTACTGTGAGGTGGTCCATTCCCGAACCATTACTGTGAGGTGGTCGATTCTCGAATCGTTACTGTATGAGGGGTGGTCAATTACCAGACCGTTACTGTATGAGGTAGTCCATTCCCGAACCGTTACTGAATGAGGTGGTCCATTCCTGAACCATTACTGTATGAGGTAATGGTTCATTTCCGAACCGTTACTGATGAGAGATGGTCCATTTCCGAAACGTTACTGATGAGAGATGATGGCGAGGTGCTTTGACCCCTGGGCTTTGTTCCCAAACCATCGAGTGGGAGATGCTTTGACTTTTGGGTTTTGTTCCCAAACTGTATTGAATTAATGGTGAGGTGCTTGTGACCCCTGGGCTTTGTTCCTGAATTTAGCTAAGTGTGGGCTTTATTCCCGAGCTGTTGATTGTGGGCTTTGTTCCCGAACTATGTAGAAAGTGGGCTTTGTTCCCGAACTGTACTGAATGTGGGCTTTGTTCCCGAACTGTACTGAATGTGGGCTTTGTTCCCGAGCTGTTACTGAGTGTGGGCTTTGTTCCCGAGTTGTACTGAATGTGGGCTTTGTTCCCGAACTTGAGTTGATTGTGGGCTTTATTCCCGAGCTATGCTGAATGTGGGATTTATTCCCGAAATGTGTTGAGTGTGGGCTTTATTCCCGAACTGTGTTGAATATTGGCTTTATTCCCGAAATTGTTGATAATGTGGGCCTCGACCCTGGGATCCATTCCCCAAAACTGCTAATAATATGGGCCTCGGCCCTGGGATTCATTCCCGAAACTACTGATAATGTGGGCCTCGACCCTGGGATTCATTCCCAAAGCTACTGATATTGTGGGCTTCGACCCTGGGATTCATTCCCGAACTGCTTGTCTTTGCCGCTTTTTCATTTTCTTCAAAACCTGCGAACAAAAATAAAACAAAAAATGCGTGTATGTGACGTGTATGCATATATATATGGATGTATTTCCTATTTCGATAGGTTAGGCCTTCCTTGTGCTCATTGGTGCCATTTGCCTACAAATGTCTCTGGTCGCCCCCTGGGTTTGCTCATAATTTCCTTCCACCGGTTCTTTTCTGGTGATTGTTCAGATCTCTTTTGTCTCATGGCTCAAGTTCCCGTTATATCCCTTATTCACGGGGTGGTAGACTAGTCGCCCCCAGACTTGATTTAGCTTTCTGCTCTCCGGTGTTTGCACTAGGTCAAGGTGGACCACGTGATGTGTCACTCCATATGATCATACTATATTACATGCTACGAAACAGTCCTAATAGTTATACATATTATTGTCCTCAAAGAATGCCCATTAATGAAACTGAAGAACCCTTTAAATACTCTATGTAACTCAAATCCGACTGTTTGAATAAATGATCTGAACCAGACTCAAAGTGTGTGTGTGTGCAAAGTTTCTTTTACAGCGTGATTCCCAAGTAAGCCAACACAATGATTCCGTTTTAAAAAATTGGGATCGACGGGTCAAACCAACATAGATGTCTCAATTATGCCTTACAGTTGCTTTTTTGTGCTCAATGTGGTATGGTTTTCCTTCTCTTTTTTCTTTTCTTTTCTTTTCGTTTTGAACTTATTTTTTTCTTTTCTTTTCTTTTTCTTTTTTTTTCAACACACCTACCCTTTAAGGTAGCATTTCTCCTCATGGTGTTCCTAACACTCGCCCATGGGTAGCTTCACGTTTATCGGTTATAGGTGGTTTAATTCTTTTCTTTAGAGACATTTCTTTTATTTTCAACCATACCACACATCATAACACAAGCAAATCAGGATAGACATTTAGGCGAACGGTCATTCACCGACCTACAATTTCTGCAACTAGTCACTTTGCTAACTACTCAGGTTTTCACTGCTAAGAACCATAATCAAGTGTTTACGGGTCTAACATAGATCAATTACTCAAAGCATCAGATAACAGTACGTCAAGAGTTAATCGTTTCTAAGATTTCATCCTAAAGCAAACATTTGCATCATTTGACTTATGCATAACTATTAAGGACTAAGAACACACAATTTTTTTTTCTTTTGTTCTTTTTTTTTCTTTTCCATTTTTTTTCACAATGGTCTTTCTATTATTGTCGTAAATTTTTATGTTCCTCGGTTTCCTTTTCCCCGATATCCATGTTTGCTAAACTCTTCTTGACAAGTCTTCTTTTTCTAACCCAACGGATATCTATGATGGCTTTTAAGACACATGGGTTAACATGATGCGTGTATGCATGAGATGCAACTGGTTATCAAAACAACATGAACTAAGCCTATTATGGGGATCGTGCCATTATCTAGAAACGATGAATTGGGTCTTCGGTGATCACGGTCATGGGGATGGACTTGGAAGCATCCAAAAGTATACAAATATGTCATAACAAGGCATATCCTTTCTGGATGAAAGCCAGTGCAGATATCGGACTCATGTTTCTGGCATACTTGGATCATGTTCGGACTTTCTAAGCCCATCAAGGTTTTCATACAAGTTGGCCTGTTATCATTTCAAAGCATTCAATCATATTATTGCGAGGTGCAAACTTGTCCCAGTTGAAAAAAGGCCCAACAGGTTTACACTTTTGAAATAATGTGGCTAAACAATTTCAAATAATAGGGGGCCCAAACGCAAAGTGGCCCATCGGCATTTTAGAAGCTTTTGGCCCAATTGTCATAAGACATAAACTCGTCCCAGTTTAAATGGCCCAACAAGTTCACATCTCATGACAAGAAGTCCAACTGAATCCAAATAATGATGGTCCCAAACATAAGCATAAAAGGGTGGCTTCTATAGGTCATACCACTATGGTTCACATGTGGGTTTATAGGAGTATAGATAAAGGATCCCACCGGTGAAGGATTGCCCACAACTAGGTCTCCCCACTCAAGGGTTCGAGCGACCAAGTGAGCGCACCTTTTTTATACTTTAAGGTACGTGCCGACGAGTGATGGTACCATATAACGATCTGCTGCTTCGAGCGAAAATGACTTCACGATACATGAATAACTGTCAAATGGATTCCTCTATTGAAAATTCCCCAGAGGGGAGGTGGAGCGAACTCTCTTATATACCCTTACCTCTTAGGCTCTTATCGCATTGGTGAAAGGAATAAACAATAGATCCTCCAAATTAGTCCATCACTTTAAATATACTCTAAGGTAAGCTTTGAGTAAATGATTATCTAGATGTCTTCGCAGCTTTTCATTTTGGCTATAAAAAGGTAGTGAGTGAAGGAAGACACCAAATCATTATCTAACTCTAATAATACATTTGGTTAAATTAACTTTAGACAAGGTTAACTAAAGCAAAAATCACAAACATTACAAGACATTATTTCGGGGCCGATTCTCTATCCCCAGTGGAGTCGCCAGACTGTAGACATGCCACAGAGGTGGGCGACGCTGTCTGGGCTCGCGGCCCGGTCGGGAGTACGGAGTGGCCCGCAGGGGACTAAACCAGAGAAATAAAATGGAGTCGCCACCTAGTGTGAATTGGGAAATGATTTCAGGCCACACTCACCCCTCGCAAGGGAAGACCTCAAACCGTTAGGTTCGGAATGGTCCCTTACTTATGCCAATTGTAATGAAAGTGTTTATGCAATAATATAACCAAGTCTTATACAACACATGCAAGATAATTTAAATAAACACACGAATTTGCACACCCATAATCGTAAATAAAAAATGAAGGCAAAATGTATAATTCATAAACGTATTAAACAATGAAGCGCAATAGTGTAACTAATAACAACTATAAAGGCATCAATAATAAAAGCGAGCACATAATCTCATGAACATATCAAATAAATAAATAAATGCGAAAATATAAATTATTAATAACGATAAAAGCGTCAATAATGAAATGATACGGTTAATTATGTAATGCGAAAGAAATGACTTAAATAAGCAAACATGCATGAAATATGAGGAAAAGAAGTCGATCCATTGCATGCACGTTCGTAGAGCATTTGATAACACGTTCGAACGGTAAACAGAATGCATGTGTTCGAGTAGCATTTGAGAACCCTTTCGAACGGTAAACAGAATGCATGCGTTTGAGTAGCGTTTGATAACGCGTTCGAACGAGATTACCAAAGTGGTATCTAAAATGACATGGAAACATGTATGAATATTGCTCAAGCGGTACGTGGAATTGTATAACAAGTACAGATCGCACTACCGTCCATTCGGATTCGGCTACGGAATTTCTGTCTGGGTTTCCATCCGATATACCGTTAGAAGCAAACACTCAAACATAAACATAGCACAAATGCGAAAATGAAAAGATGTAAAACAACAACCAAAACAAAGATGGATAGCAAAGTCAATAGGGGAAAGGCGCGGCAAGACACCGTTGCAAAGATAGCCTTTAGGCATTTCCCTCGAATAGAGGACCTTTAACTCACATGATTAGCCCATGCGCACTAAATAGCAATGCATAATTAAATAAAAGAGATGCGACCAAGGCCGACATCTATATGGTATCTCGTATGCCCGATTGAACGTATTTCACATTCAATAGAAAATATCTCATCTGGGGCGGCAAAACATCATGGTAAAGGTAGCCTTTAGGCTTTTATCCCTCAAACGGAGGACCTTTAATCCGACGTGATTAGCCCATGCGTACTAGATTACAATGCATGAATAAACAAAGAAATAATATACGGAAAGTAGATAACGGAATAATAAAAGGCACGGTACAGTGTTGTGGTAAAGGTAGGCTTTTAGGCTTTTTCTCCCTCAAATAGAGGACCTTTAAACCAACGTGATTAGCCCATGCCCATCAAGCAATAATGCATGAACAAACAAAGGAATAATATGCGAAAAGTAAATAACGGACTAAAAAGGCGCGACAAAATATTGTGGTAAATGTAGCCTTTTAGGTTTTTTCTCCCTCAAATAGAGGACCTTTAAACCAACGTAATTAGCCTATGCGCACTAAATAGCAATGCATAATTAAATAAAAGAGATGTGACCAAGACCGACATCTATATGGGATCTCGTATGCCCGATTGAACGTATTTCACATTCAATCGAGCATACCTCATCCGGCGCGGCAAAATATTGTGGTAAGGTAGCCTTTTAGGCTTTTTCTCCCTCAAATAGAGGACCTTTAAACCAATGTGATTAGCCCATACGCATCAAGCAACAATGCATGAACAAGGAAAAAAACATAGAAAATAAAAGGCAGAACAATAAACACGAAATTAAATACCAAAATGAAACACGTGCTTGAAAGTTCCTCAAGCGGTACGTGGAGTTGTATCCCAAGTACAGACTGCACTACTGTCCATTCGGATTCGGCTACAGAATTTACGTCTGGGTTTCCATCCGATATACCGCAAGGGATAGCACTCAATCATCAACCCAACACAAATGAAACCATACGTAAAACACTACTATGCATGCGAATAATCGACTAAGAATAACTAAAAAAGATAAATAATAAAAAAAGGGGGGCTCTCAGGTCTTACCTTTTAAGATGCTCCTCGGAAGTGCGTTACGTCATCGCCAGAAGGGTTAATGCTCCGTACTTTTCTGGTTTTCTGGTTCAAGATTTTCCTTCGCTGTTCCGCTATTTTCACTGCTGTTTTCTATGTTTTATGTCGCTATTTTGGACTGCTTTCGCTTCTATTTTCGGTCACCGTTTTGGGGTTATATTTGGTGATAAAGGCTATTATTTTAGGGTTATTTTGGGCTGCTGTTTTGGTGATTTTTTAACTGGTTTTGGGACTATTTTTGGGGTTATTTTGGGTGTTTTTGTTACTATTTCAGGTCAGTTTTTTGTTCAGTTATGGGGCAGTCTTTGGTCGGTGGTCTGTGTGGCTGCTTTGTGGCTTGATTTGTAGTTCACGGCTAGGGAGTGGTTTAGGGTTTATTTCTCACGGGTTAGGGAGTAGCTTTGTTTGTTTGTGATTTCGGTTGAGCTACTTCATGTGTGTGTGTGTTTGTGAGAAGGTGCTGAGTGTGTGAGTCAATGTGGTGTTAGGTTGAGAGAGAGAGAGAGGTGTGATGTTTGCCTTTAGGGTTTTTTACGTGTGTATGGTGCCGTGAATGAGAGTGAAAAAGGAGGAGCCCCTAGGGTTTGGTGAGGTTATGTTTATATAGTGGTGTATTATGGTTTTGGTTTGTTAGGGTTTCATTTTAGTGTGTGGGCTTTGGATGGGTACGTATGGGCTTTCGATGGGTGCGGGGGTTTTGGGTCAAGATTTAATGTTTAAAACAGGAGTCGACTGAGCGAACCCGCGGCTAACTAGCGTGTTTAAATTTGACGAGCTATTAATTTCAGAATTTTCCCTTCCGACGTCTATTTCCTGCGACTTCCACGACCTATCGGGTAGTGCCTCCATACGAGGCTCATCATTGGGCTTTATGCAAAAATGCATTGTCTACAGAACCCAAACTGGTTCTCAGATATACGTGTTTCTTGTCTTAACATGCGCTCAATTATTCTTTCCTGGAATTTCATTATGTGACTCATTAGCTTTATGCCTCTGTAATTTGCATAATTTTATGTATCCTCTTATTCTTATAAATATGTACCAAAATAATATTCCCACATTCCTCTAACATTCTCTTGGTTCTCAAGATAACATTGAATAACTTAGTTATCCAAGTTATTCCATCTTCTCCTATATATTTCAACACTTCTATGAAATTGTAGTTGGCCCCACTGCTTTCCCAATCTTCATCTTTGCTAATGAAACCTTTTGCCTCGGATAGTTGAATTCTTCGGTAGATTGTATAATTTCAATTTTTTTCTGAGCATCCTACATCCCCAAGATCTATATCCGTCTCATTTCCAACATTAAATAGCCGGTAAAAGTACATTCTCCATCTTTCTTTAATCTCTGCCCTGGTAACTATTATATTTTATGCATCATCCTTGATGCACTTCACCTGATCTAAATCTTGAGTTTTCTTTTCTCTTATTTTGGACGGCTTATGTATACTTTGCTATCATTTTTTGGTATCTAATCTCTTGTAAAAATCCTTATATGATGTTGTTTTCACCTCCTTCATTGCCTTTTTCCCTTTCTGCTTTGCCAATTTATAATTTTCCAAATTATTATCACTTCTACATTAATGCAAAGCTTTGAAACAAGCTTTCTTAGCCCTGATCTCGTGTTGAACCTCTTCTCTCCACCACCTGGATTCTTTATCTCTTAGGACCAATCCTTCGATTATGGAAAGACTTATTTAGTAATCGTTCTAACGTTTGTGGCCATATTCTCCCATAGTTGGTTAGCATCTTTTTTTGCATCTCAGTTTACTTGTTCAACCAATTTTCCAATTGTATGTTAATTCTCCTTAAGCTTCCACCAATTGATTCTATGAACTTTGAGAGTTCGATCCTTTCTCTACTACCTTTTATAATAAAATCTAGAACCATTAATCAATATTGGGTTGTCAGGCTCTCACTTGGTATAACCTTATAATTCTTACAAGTTTTACGATCTTTTTTTCTTATTAAGAAAAAATCGATTTAAGTTTGTTAAGTGCCGCTCTTGTAAATAATATTGTGTTCCTCATGCTTTTTGAAGAGGGTGTTAACTATCACGAGATCATAGGCCACCGAAAAATCCAAAATAATTTTTCCTTCCTCACTCTTATTCCCAAAACCAAAACCTCCATGATTGCCATTATATTCATGTGCTTCCTTTCCGATATGGTCGTTTAGATCCCATTCTATAATGATTCTTTCTCTTTGAAAGGGATCCCTTGTATAACATCCTCAAAGTCTTCCCAAAATTTATCCTTGATATTTTGGGTCAATCCTCATATAAGTCTCTACCTATAAATGATAAAACAATATAAGTCATATTATACATTAAAAAATGATTTTTTTTTCTGGATTTGGGTTCTACTTTTGGTTCAATTTTGAGGCCTAACCAATCATATGTGTTGACTCTCTTTAGGGCCACCTCTCAGACTGAGGCCTCTATGGATGCCCCATATGAGGAAAAATAATAAGCATTGACATGGAAAGCAAGTAGTTAAGGAGACTACTGAGAAGATCAATGACCGCTGTAGATGAAGATCATATTGACAAAGATTCTGCAGTAGATGAGGCTATAAAGGTAGATGATCCTATTGAATTACACTGGAGTACATAGAATGTACTGAATAGCTGAGCAACAAAGCATATGGGTATGATAAGGCAACTTCATTGTGAAGTACTTTTAATTAGAAACTATATAATGTTTTTTTATCTTTTAGGCCATGAATTATATGAGATGTGCAAACGTTAAATTTCGCATTTGGCCTACAATCGAGAATTTGTATGATAGGGGCGTTAGCGATCCTGCAAAACAAAGGCAAAGTAAGCGTGGAGAAACTACCCACCGGTGTGGTGGACGCCATAGGCACTCCGACGCTCAAGTCAGTGACGATGACGAGTGGAAAGAAATGGATAAGCAAGATAAATAGTTACTTTGACCTTTGTAGATTGTCGTGGCCGTTTAGATCCCCTTCCTTATGACACCTGGAGAGAGTGGCTACAACAAATATATGATGTCGAGATCCAGTGGATGTGTCCTTGGTGGCGTCTTAAACATGTCACCATGGACTTCTTTGGTGGATGTGTTCCTATCTCAGGTCTCCATGCTAGTTCTTCCTATCTTCCAGCCCAACTTTATCGACAGTGTGGGTGCCCCTCTCATCTTATTCCAAGACGATGGACTTTCCAAGGTGGTCATTTATCTCGTCATTTTCTTGACCGTCTCCATGAAAGATGGACTTATCGGCGTGTCTGGACCATTTTTTCCCCCGCATCTAGAAACATTCCCTTTACTAGCTCTTCTGACTCAGTCTGTAGGTTGAAAAGACAAAGAAGATGATTTATGCATGCTTATTCTAAACTTTTTACCTTTTAGCACTTCACATGTTATGAACATATTTAGATTTTATTTCAATGAAACCTTATCATTTTCTCATAGTATATGTGTGAATACATTAATTACTAATTGCAAGGGTACCCCTATCATTAATTGGCCTTTTCAGGTTTTACAATTAACTATTTTTCTGCTCATTTTATCCTTAACGTTTGCCTAAACCATTCTGGTTTAGCGGGATAAGCTCTAACTTTTGCTTAAGCCGTCCTTTACGGATTTTCGACCTAACAAGTCTTTTTTTACTATACAAAGTATTTCTTCAATCTGTCCATGTTGATGGGCTCTGTAAATTCATTCCCTTCCAGATCATATAATCGGACCGCTCTATTTTCTAAGACCTTTTGGACCAGGTATGGCCCTTCCCAATTCGACCGAAACTTCCTTCTTGGGTCCATTGCTAGAGACCTTGACTATTTCAACACCAGTTCTCATTCTTTAATCTTGCTAGGTCAGATTTTTTTATTGAAAGCGCTAGCTACCCTCATCTGATACAGCTGAGTGTGGTATAAAGCCTTCATTATTTACTCATCAAGCATGAAAAACTGTTCAAATCTCTTTACGACCCATTCTTGTTCGGGCAAGTCTGTTTCCACCATAACCCTCATTGACCGCACCTCGATTTCTATTGGCACAACTTCCTCCATTCCATATACTGAAGAATAAGGTGTTGCCTCTGTTGCTGTCCTGACAGAAACCTTATACCCCCCATAATACGAATGGCATATTGTCTGTTCAATCCTTGTACGTTTCCGTTATCTTAGCCAGAATCTTTTCAATATCTTATTTCTGCAGCATAACATTGGTTTCCCCTTGAAATTATACTCCATTTTCTGTCACCATATGGTGTGGCATCTTAAATCGACATACAATGTTTCAGGCTATGTTTGCTTGGTTGTGGCATTACTGAAAGACTCGTCTTCCATCCACTTAGAGAAATAGTCTAAAGCTACCACTATGAATCAACGCTCGTTAAAAGCTTATGGCTTGATTTTTCCAATCATTTCAATACCTCATGCTGAGAATTTCCAAGGCTCTGATAGCCCATGTAATTCCATTGGTGGTAAATGGTTTAGATTCCCATGAGCCTGACAATCATGACAGCGTTTCACTAATTCTGCACAATCTGCCTCCATAGTCAACCAGTAAAACCCTTGTCTGACAATCTTTCTTGACAAATTGAGCTCGCTAATATGAGGTCTACACACCTCTGCATGATTCCCTCCATCAGTTTTTGGGTTTCTTCATTCTTTAAGCACTTCAGGTGTACTCGATAAGAGTTATGGGGAATATTCCTGTCAACTGGACCAGATGAAGATCCAAGATAACCTCCAGTCGACTAGACCTGGAGAAGGTCCATGGGAGTCTTTAACGTCGTCTAAACCAGATGAAGGTCAATGTCTTCAACCTAATTCGACAAGTGTCATGGGGAATATTCTCATCGACTGGACCAGACAAAGGTCTAGGATAATCTCTAGTCAACTAGACTTGAAGAAGGTCCAAATGAGTCTTCAACGTTATCTGTGTTAGTGTTCCTAGAACATGCCAAGGATCTCTAATCATGATATGTGTGTGAATACTCAAAGAAGTTACGGAAAAACTTACATTGAGCGGATTTGATGGAAGTATGAAGTTCAAAACTTTTGATGTTGATGAAGAGCTCCCAGTCCTTTATTTGTGTTCCAAACTCTAGGATTGGTTTCCCTAACACCTCATTTGACTCATTGATCGTGCTAGCTTGAAGAATATTTGCAACAAAAATTCTAAGTAGAGAAAGGAAGCTCAGGCTTTGCTTGAAAATGGAGAGAGAGTTTTTCTTTTTGTGTTATGTATTTGATTTTCAAAAAACCAAATTATCATTTACCAAAAATCAAGTTGGTATATTTCATTCCAAATGACAAAGTGTGTTGGATTTTAATTGAGTGAAAACAAGCAATCTAATGCTTACACTCAACCTTAACCACTTCCATCACTAGTCAAATGTGCATGTAAGTCAAGTGGGTCCCACCACTTGTAAATTTTGAATTTAAGTCGAACAATCCAACACGCAACTTCACTCGGGCCTGGGTTCGTTTAATTCCGAATTAACGGATTTTTCGTTGTGACATAATTAAATATTAAAGTCGTTTACGAATTAATTCTAAATTAATTCGTTTGCCCGAATTAAAATCCAATTTTAATTCCGCTTTGAAATCTAATTTCAATTAAATTAATATGTCGAATATATTATTTAATCGATTAATTCCAAATTAATCATTCTCGCTCTTCTATTTGAATTTTATTCCAGATAAATTCTTGCCGTAATTAATTCCAGATTAATTTTCTCTCTCTTATAATTAATCCTAGATTAATTCTGTTCGAGTCAAACATCATCGATAATCTTTGGGAAGCGACCCATGAGATTCCTGGATATGCTGGCAGTAAATCCGATCGTCAGACTATTCGAACACGTGCGTATCCCGTACCACGTTCTTACCGATTTACAAGACATGGTTGGCTTCTAGCAAAACACCATGCCTACCCAATTCTCCAGAAATATTCTTTTAAGGAATACATAATCTTTATCAAGCGTAGTATACTAAGTATTGCGTATTACGATCCAGTATCAGATGTCACATGCTAGGCCTGGGGCTGGAATTGTGTCTGCCCCGTACGAAGCTTATATCGGATCACTAGCAACTAGTCTCTTTAATCGGATAATCATGACCTTGTCATATTATCCCGATAGTTGCAACATATTAGAGTACCAGTTCTGTATCCTAGCGTGATCATCATCTCCATATGACTGAAGTGATACTTCCATCTTGACATCACACCCAATACACTACGATTCTCAATAAACCCAAAAGAGGCGTACACAGAATATGTTAAAGCCCCGGACGACCAAAACCAAAGCGTACTGATTGTCGCAAGTATTAGCGATGCAAGTCTTAGGTTAAGACCAAATACACCTACCCTGATTCGGATTCCCATAGACACATAGTCATACTACCAATGAGATTCTGAGGGGTCTATCCAGAGCGAAGCTGTTTCCGTACCATCGGCAAACAAAACCTCCTATCACACTTGTATAAGTATCAAATACTTAAATATATGAGAACTATGTCGTTAAGCTTCCATAACGCGCACAAGTGCAATACTAGTCTATTCCGCATTATCGATGTCCAGTCTTGATAATACTACGATTATGGATATTTAATGATTAAACCTTATGTGGATTGATATTGTATTATATCTTATTAATCCGGAACTAATCATAAGGACTTTTATCATTTATATATTCAAGTAATCTAATTACAAAATTATAAAATAGTAATTTCCTTTGTCACATAGTTAATTTGTACAAAAACCACAATGTCTTTTACAAATAGTAATGCTATGGGTCATAATTGTCCAACAATCTTCCACTTGGACTATAGCCAATCACTCAAGTATCTAACACCCGAACTATGTACATGTCGCTCAAAGTTTTGCTGAGAGATAGCCTTCGTCAGCGGATCTGCAATGCTGTCATCTGATGCGACCTTCTCGATCTTCACATCACCACGATGTATGATCTCACGAATCAGATGGAAACATCGAAGTACATACTTGGATCGTTGATGAGACCGCGGTTCCTTAGCCTACATTATAGCCCCATTATTATCAAAATACAAAGGAACGGGCTCAGCTGCTAACGAAACTACTCCTAATCCAATTAGGAATTTACGTATCCAAACTGCCTCTTTTGCTGCATCAGCTGCAGTGATATATTTCACTTCTGTTGTTGAATCGGCTACAGTCTATTGTTTGGAAGATTTCCAGCTCACTTCTCCGTTGTTCAAACTAAAAATGTACCCGGATTGTGACTTACAGTCGTCTTTATCGGTTTGGAAACTTGCATCGGTAAACCCAGTTATCTCAAGTTCTCCATCTCCATAGACTAAGAAAGCATCCTTAGTTCGTCTAAGATACTTAAGGATGTTCTTAATCGTAACCCAGTGACCATCACCTAGATCGGCCTGATACCGACAACTCATGCTCAAAGCATACGAGACATCAGGTCGTGTACATATCATGGCATACATGATCGATCCGACTGCAGAAGCGAACGAGATCCGACTCATGTTGTCTCTCTCATCTTGAGTATTAGGACACATGATAGAGAGACATTGGCAACAGTCCCCTCTTAGACTGATCCATGTTGAATCTCTTCAACATTTTGTCAATATACGAGCTTTGGGAGAGTCCAAGCAGATTCTAGATCTATCCCGGTAGATCCTTATTCCCGGAATAAAAGCTGTTTCTCCCAGATCTTTCATGGAGAATTTTAATGAAAGCCAAGCTTTCACCGATTGTAGCATGGGAATGTCATTGCCAATAAGTAATACATCATCAACGTAAAGGACAATGAATGTAAGTGCGCTCCCATTAACCTTCTTATATACACAAGGATCATCCTCGTTTTGAACGAAATCATATTCTTTTATTATCTCATCAAAACGTTGGTTCCAAGAACGTGATGCTTGCTTCAATCCATAAATGGATCGATTTAACTTGCAAACCTTGTTTGCATGTTTTGGTACGACAAAACCGTCAGGCTGTTGCATATAAACATCCTTCAAAAGATTTCCGTTAAGGAAAACAGTTTTGACGTCCATCTGCCATACTTAATAATCAAAATATGCAGCAATGGCAAGCATTATCCGAATGGATTTAATCATGGCAACAGGTGAAAAATTTTCGTCGTAGTTGACACCATATCGTTGACGATACCCTTTCGCTACAAGCCTAGCTTTGTAAGTTTGTATGTTTCCATCATTGTCCGTCTTCTTCTTGAAGACCCATTTACAACCGATAGGCTTTACGCCTTCTGGTGCATCAACCAGTGTCCAAACTTGGTTGGTATACATGGAATCCATTTCGGACTTCATGGCTTCTTGCCATAAAGTGGACTCATACGTTGCCAACTCATTATCCTCAATAAGATTGATATCTACATAAGGTGAGATCAGAAACCCATACCTCTCAGGTTGTTTTTCGACTCTCTCCGACCTACGCATTTCTTGTGTATTAGAAGATTGTGGCACAATCTCATCCCTGATGAACTGTTCGTGTTCCGGTAAGGAATCAGTGACATGAATAGTATCACTACGATTTTCATCGAGTTCTACTTTCCTCCCACTTTCCACTATATTTAGGAATTCCTTTTCGAGGAAGACCGCATGTAGAGCAACAAATACCTTGTTCTCTTGTGGGTGGTAGAAGTAATATCCTTTGGTTTCCCTAAGATAACCTAAAAATAGGCACTTATCCGATTTGGGTTCTAGTTTGGTACCATCCAAACGTTTAACGTATGCCCAGCATCCTCAAATCTTCATGAATGAGAAACCCGATTTCTTTCCTGTCCATATTTCATATGGAGTCTGTTGAACAGACTTTGATGGAACCTTATTCAAAATAAGTATTGCATTGTTCAATGCATATCCGCGAATGGAAATTGGTAGCTCTGTACGACTCATCATAGACTTACCATGTCCAATAAAGTTTGGTTTCTCCGTTCGGACACACCGTTTAATTAAGGTGTTCATGGAGGAGTCCACTGTGAAAGAATACCATACTCTTTCAAGTAATCGAGAAACTCATTGCTGAAGTATTCTCCACCACAGTCCGACCATAATGTTTTAATACTTTTGTCGGTCTGTTTTTGTACTTCGTGTCGAAACTCTTTGAATTTCTCAAAGGTTTCCAACTTGTGTCTCATAAGATACACATAACCATAACGCGATGCATCATCCGTAAAGGTTATGAAGTATTCATATCCACATCTAGCATGGCTAGACATGGGCCCACATACGTCACTATGAACAAGGGCTAACAGTTCGGTGGCATGTGCACCTTTACCGCTAAAAGGTGTTTTAGGCATTTTGCCTAATAAACAAGATTCGCAGATGTCATATGAATTTGGATCAAATCCATCCAAGTATCCACTCTTCGAAAGCGTGGATATACGAGTCTTGTTTATGTGTCCCAAACAACAATGCCACATATAAGTTTCATCTTTGTTAATTAATTTAAGCCTTTTGTTTGTCATGTTATATGTTTGAGATTGATTTATATTCAAAATATAAAGACCATTATTAACATCAGCACTACATATCTCAAAATCATTTTTATAAACAAAACACCCGGTGTTTCTGAATACAAAAGTATACCCACATTGGGTTAAACAAGATACAGATATAATATTTCTAGTCAAACTAGGTACATAATAGCAGTCTGATAAATTAAGTACATGCCCCGAGGGCAGTTCCAAAATGTAGGTCCCAACAGCCAAAATGGCGACTCTAGTCCCATTTCTAACTCGGAGGTCGATCTCTCATGAAGCCAGTCTCCTGCTAATCTACAGATCATGTACATCAGTACATATATGAGTACCACAACAAGAATAAAAAATCCATTTTTTAAAACTAGAAGTAGACATGTTTATTTCAATAACAAACATACCTGAAGCCGGTGTCTTGCCCGCTTTCACCTCTTTCATGTGCGCCTTGTAGTCACGGCAGTCATGCTTCCAGTGACCTCGTTTGCCACACTGTAGGCATACATCTTGGGATTTGTCATTTGTCTTCCCAGAAGACTTTGATGATTTGGCCTTGCCCTTTCTCTTCTTCTTCTTCTTCTTCACACCTCTAGTAGCCTTCGGCCAAGCCTTGGCATTCTGAGATGTCGAAGCGAAGTGCGCCTCACGCTTCTTGCCCTTTAAAAGCTCATTTTCTGCCTCTTTCAGCATTGCCTTCAACTCTCCAAGAGTCTTCTCTTGGTTCATCATATTGTAGTTTATGATGAACCCGTTCCAGCTGTCTGGAAGAGACTGTAAGATGAAATCTATGGAAGTTTCAGCCTCAAAGGTTATGCCTAGCTGACCCAGCTGTTCGATATCAGTAATCATCTGCGACACATGGTGCTCGAAAGATGTACCCTCTGACATTTGAGAGCGAAAGAGCTTCTTCTGCAACTCATACTTCTGCGATCTAAGGTTAGATCGGTGAAGGTCCCTCAATTTCAACATCATTTCGTAGGGATCCAATCCCTTGTTTTGATGACAAAAATGTGGGGTCATTGCAGCAAACATGACAGATTGAGCAGTTGAGTTGTCATCACTGTGAGTATTCTAAAGCTCAAGCTCAAGTAGCTGCTCAATTCCGGACTTAGGCCCAAGAGGTCTCTCTATCGTATAGAGCAATCTCTCAACCCCCAGGACAATCTTGAGGTTCATATCCCAATCAGGAAAGTTTGCACCATTAAAGACATATTCGCCCATGATAATGTCCCCAACGTTGATCTTTCCAGCCATCTTAATTGCAATAGTCTAACTATTCAATAACGATTACGGGTACACTTCAACTATTACAAGAAAATAATAAAATATTAGTCCAACTAATATAAATATATAACGATGAAAATAATTTGAAAGCGCGTATTTGGCAAGTATTTAAACGAAATTGCAAATTCAATACTGGCCTCCCACTATTTTTTGGCTAGCCTATAACCCTCTGTTGGGTACTCGGGAAACCTAGTTTCCTAGTGGGCTAGGATCCCATTAAATAACACACAACCTTGACTTTGGCCAACAAGCTATATGAAACTTAAGTACTTAACTAGGTAGATCTCTAAGATCAATTGGATCTCATCCAACTCCTAGATCCGGTAGGTTTACCTCCAAGTCCGAAACATATACAATATATATGTCAATATATCCAATATATTTCCTAACCTTTTTCTCTGAATCAACTAAGCCTTGGCTTTGGCTCAACAAGCTTAATGATTCCAGTTAAGCGTGACCCATTGACAGTGGGAAAGCTTCGTAATCCATATCGATGAACAAGAGTGACTTGACTTTGACCAACAAGTCACAACTGCCCAAGACATGCGATATAACAAAGCCTTCGTGGTTCAAACACATCCGCTATGGACATTGATCTTGACTTTGGCCAACAAACCAATGCCAATCTTGGATCTTGAGAGAGAACCACCCAATGGAAGGAAATCGCTTAATATTGTATTGAGGGTTTTTCGCATAAATTGGCAACCAATTTATTATCTTTGATTAGGTCTCATCATACACCCTTAAGCATGCATTCTAAAAGCATAATAAGTCGCGAAATAAATAATAATGATATGCGGATGGATATTTAACAAATTATTCCTAGAACAAATCTCTCACTTTCCTCTCTCCCGCTAGCACTATTCTAACTTCTACCCAATTACATAATACAATAAAGAAACCTCATTAATATTGAGAGGAATTGGTGAGAAGAGAAATACAAAGAGTCAAGAGATAAAAGGCTGGACACTCAGGTCCAATTTAATAAATTCTAAATTTATTACAATAATTTTCAAAATTTCCCTCACCCTTCTAATATCCATCTGATATACATTATTCATACAATACATCCATGTATTCACACAAATCATTTTATTCAATCAATCTAATCCAATTAATTAATCTTTGAATTAATGACCATCCAATGTTCAAACAACGATTTGATTTGCGCGAGTCCAACTCGTTTACGAATAAGCACTCAAAGTGCGTATTCTTGAATTATATCGAACTACAATTTTAAATCCAATTTAATTTGTATTCAATACTAATTCTAATTTAATTCCAAATTAAATAATTACACTTATTTTAGTGCTTTTTAGACTTAGATTCTAAATCCAATCTTAATGGGTCTCAAAGGCCCAATTAACATCCAATGTCAATTTAATTAAAGTCCAATGGGTTTTTAATTAATTCTTAAGGCATGGGCTTTGGCCAATATGGATCAAACCCAAATGCCAAGTCCCAATTAGGAATCACCCTATTTGCCAAAAATCAATTTAGGCCCATTAGGCCCAATTAAAATTTAAAGGCCCAATTATTCTATTTGGACTTTATGGAATGGTTTTAGGCCAAATTTGATCCAATCTAATTGTCCTAAACCAAGCTTGGCCCAACCAAGCCCATTAAGCCCAAATACAACAATATTAGCCCAATTCAAAATTAAAGACTAATTTTAATTAATACAAAATTCCAAATTTCACATTAATTTTAATTAAAGTGTAATAGCCATAATTAATTAGTTAAACCAATATTTCCAAAACACCAATTAAACTAATTAATCATGCTTTAATTAAACAACTCATGTCCAACACAAATTGAAGCAAAATCAATCTATAATACATGCTAAGGCTCACAGTTTTTAGGCATAAAATTTAATCAATTTGATTTCAATCCAATTAAATCAACAATCAATTTATCTCATGATTTTAAACACATCCAATGGTCTAAAATCAAAAAATCACCATGATACACTAGGGTCATAGTTTCGGCCAAGGCTAGGAATTTAGGGAAAAATTTATCCAATTCATTTTCTCAATTCCTAATATGCATAAATCTAATTCATCATCATCCAAGCTCAACCAAACAACCAATTTGAAGAAATCATGCTCAAAACATAAAAAAAACCCCAAATTAAAGTATATAAACCCTAAACTCATTTCATGCTTAGAATAGGCTCTGATACCATTGTTAGTGTTCCTAGAACATGCCAAGGATCTCTAATCATGATATGTGTGTGAATACTCAAATAAGTTGCAGAAAAACTTACATTGAGCGGATTTGATGGAAGTATGAAGTTCAAAACTTTTGATGTTGATGAAGAGCTCCAAGTCCTTTCTTTTGTTCCAAACTCTAGGATTGGTTTCCCTAACACCTTGTTTGACTCCTTGATAGTGCTAACTTGAAGAAATTTGCAACAAAAATTCTAAGTAGAGAAATGAAGCTCACATCTTTGCTTGAAAAAGAGAGAGAGTTTTTCTTTTTGTGTTATGTATTTGATTTTCAAAAAACCAAATTATCATTTACCAAAAATCAAGTTGGTATATTTCATTCCAAATGACAAAGTGTGTTGGATTTTATTGAGTGAAAAACAAGCAATCTAATGCTTACACTCAACCTTAACCACTTCCATCACTAGTCAAATAGTGTGATGTAAGTCAAGTGGGTCCCACCACTTGTAAATTCCAAATTTAAGTGAACAATCCAACAAGCAACTTCGCTCGGGCCCGGGTTCATTTAATTCCGAATTAACGAATTTGCCGTTGCGACATAATTAAATATTAAAGTCGCTTACGAATTAATTCTAAATTAATTCGTTTGCCCGAATTAAAATCCAATTTTAATTCCGCTTTGAAATCTAATTTCAATTAATATATCGAATATATTATTTAATCAATTAATTCCAAATTAATCGTTCTCTCTCTTCTATTGAATTTTATCCCAGATAAATTCTTGCCGTAATTAATCCCAGATTAATTTTCTCTGTCTTATAATTAATCCTAGATTAATTCTGTTCGAGTCAAACGTCATCAGTGAATATTTGGGAAGCGACCCATAAGATTCCTGGATATGTTGGCAGTAAATCTGGTCGTCGGACTATCCGAACACGTGCGTACCCCGTACCACGTTCTTACCGATTTACAAGACATGGTTGGTTTCTAGAAAAACATCGTGCCTACCCAATTCTCCAGAAATATTCTTTTAAGGAATAAATAATCTTAATCAAGCGTAGTATACTAAGTATTGCGTATTACGATCCAGTATCGGATGTCACATGCTAGGCCAGGGGCTGGAATGTGTCTGCCTCGTACGAAGCATATATCGGATCACTAGCAACTAGTCTCTTTAATAAGATAATCATGACCTTGTCATATTATCCCGATAGTCGCAACATATTAGAGTACCAGTTCTGTATCCATGCGTGATCATCATCTCCATATGACTGAAGTGATACTTCCATCTTGACATCACACCCAATACACTATGATTCTCAATAAACCCATAAGAGGCGTACACAGAACCTGTTAAAGCCCCGGACGACCAAAACCAAAGCGTACTGATTGTCGCAAGTATTAGCGATGCAAGTCTTAGGTTAAGACCAAATACACTTATCCTGATTCGGATTCCCATAGACACATAGTCATACTACCAATGGGATTCTGATGGGTCTATCCAGGGCGAAGCTGTTTCCGTACCATCAGCAAACACAACCTTCTATCACACTTGCATAAGTATCCAATACTTAAATATATGAGAACTATGTCGTTAAGCTTCCATAACGCGCACAAGTGCAATACGAGTCTATTCCGCATTATCGATGTCCAATCTCGATAATACTACGACTAGGGATATTTAATGATTAAAACTTACGTGGATTGATACTGTCTCATATCTTATTAATCCAGAACTAATCATAAGGACTTTTATCATTTATATATTCAAGTAATCTAATTACAAAATGGTAAAATAGTAATTTCCTTTGTCACATAGTTAATTTGTATAAAAACCACAATGTCTTTTACAAATAGTGATGCTATGGGTCATAATTGTCCAACTGTCTGAACCAGATAAAGGTCCAAGTTTTAAACCTGACTCGACAAGAGTCATAAGGAATGTTCCCGTTGAATGGACCAGATGAAGATTCAGGACAATCTCCAGTCGACTAGACCTGAAGAAGGTCAAGATGAGTCTTTAACATCGTCTAAACCAAATGAAGGTCCAGATCTTCAACCTGACTCGACAAGAGTCATGGGGAATGTTCCAATCGACTGGACCTGATGAAGGTCCAGGATAATCTTCGAGTCGACTAGAGCTGAAGAAGGTCATGGGGAGTCTTCACGTCATCTAGACTAGGTGAAAGTCTATGTCTTCAACCTGACTCGACAAGATTCATGGGGAATGTTCCTGTCGACTGGACTGGATAAAGTCCAGGATAATCTCCAGTCAACTAGACTTGAAGAAATTTCAGGGGAGTCTTCTATGTCGTCTGGATCAGATGAAGGTCTATGTCTTCCACTTGACCCAACGAGCATCTTAGGGAATGTTCTCATTGACTGGACTAGATGAAGGTCCAAGATAACCTTTAGTCGACTAGACCTGAAGAATGTCCATGGGAGTCTCTATGTCGTCTGGACCAAATGATGGTCCAACTCTTCAACTTTAATCTACCATATGACTGATGTCGACTGGACTTTTAGTGTTATAAAAAGGATGGTGTTGGTTGATACCTGATGAGCGGAAAATATATCAATATTTACCGCCCATTTTACATAATATTTTGTATAGTTTCTCGCGTTTTATGAACGTTTTGATGTGTTTGTGTTTATTTTATAGATAAATAAAATATCAGGACTTATTGGAATCAAATCGGGGCTAAAACTGGTTTCAGCCTTAGACTCAATACCTCACGATCTCACCTTAGAGATTTCTTTCCAGGATAGACATATACCTGTCGGGCGTGGATAACTATAATTGGAACTTAATTTTAATGAATTCAGAGTTTCTTGGTTAACATAGACATATAGTTAATTGGGTTACTTTGGGTATTTGCATTTGACCATCGACAAAGGCTTTTGCATATCTTCGTGTTCCAGGTTAATAAATTAATATATTACACAGGCATAAGATAATCACTTCATCTTTAGAAGAATATTGGAAGGATTCACAACCCTAGATAGTTTCATAATATTGATAACTTTTAAAGTTTACCTTTGTTTTATTTTATTTACTTGTTTTTAGATAAAATCACCAACCAAACAACAATCAATTTTTAGATACTTGTAGAAATTTAAATTCAATAAATTAATAGCATAAGTATTAAGTCCTCGTGTGATCGATATATTTTATATTACTTGAACGATACGTGCGCTTGCATAACGTGAGTGATTTCACTGATCAATCCCACTGTGTCAACTAGAATTGTCGTGTTGACTGGAACAACTATGTTGTATGGTATTGCCTGCGAACCTGAAACCTTAAACATGGTCAGTGATAAAGATAGAACATTTTTACATGTCGTTTAAAGATTGTTTGTTGAACTACTCAGTGGGTTTTAGACGTTTGCCAGAGTAAGATGAGTGCTCTGTCGTCTGGATCAGAAAAATATATATCCATGTCGTCAGGACCAGAGGGAGGTCTTTTGATGCGGTGATATGATTCTCGTAGTATAAGAATCATTCAGCTCAGAGATACATTCCTGATTGCAGCAACGACATAATTTGAGCAATTTAGCGAAATTGGCCCAATTAAAGTCACGATTCAAGGGGGCTAAAACATTATAGATCAAGCCCAAGACTTGAGGAAATTTGGCCAAGCCCAAGAGGAGCAAAAATCAATTCGGCCAAACCTTGTATTATTTTATAATTTTACCTTTAAAGACGTTTTAATCTTTTGCCTTTTTAGGTTTTCCTTAAATTGTAATATATAAAGGATTCATTCATTTGCAGTGAAAAAAATAACATTATTTTCACATGAGAGTCTTCTTCTTCTTCATTGATGTATCAATGATAGAATCTTATGAGGGAGGGATTCCCCTTATTCAAGTGTAGATCTTACTTATCTGAGCTTTGACAAGCTTAGTGGCGTCTCCATTGCTAGACTTATCTGAGAGTTGGCTTCCTTAGTGGCGTCTCACCATAGCTAACAATACTTTTCTCAAAGTTCGTCAACAGGGTTCTCAATGGCAAGTTCCTTGTAGGTTTCACATGTGACCTTGGAATGATTTTATTCCTATAAAATCATTGATTCGAAGTTCTTGGAGCTTGAAAAAATCGAGAGGTTCTGCTTATTTCAGAACTGAACAAGTGAGTCTTTAACTTAGTTTTCGTTGTTGTTGATTTTTGGCCATAAGTATTTTATTCACCTATTTCAGTTATTGTTGAATCTTATGATTTTCTTGTTCTTGGTTATTCTTCCGTTCTGAAAATTTTTGGTTAAATTTTGGTTTTCTTTTTTCTTCTTCATATCATTTCATCATTTAGTTCAAATTTGGGGCTTTTGTGTTCTTTGTTTGATTCTTGTGTTTAGTTAGTCATTGCATGTTTGTAGGGTTTGTTTAATACCCTTGTGTGTCATTTGTATCAAAAAAAAAGAAATTAGGTCAGATTCGGCCTAAGAAAGAACATCATCATCAGACTCTGAAATCAGAACGTCAGTAGATCAGACTCTAAAATCAGACTCAGCATCAGACTATGAAATTAGACTCTGAAATCAAAATATCAGCATCAGACTCTAAAATCAGAACGTTGGATCAAAATCTGAAATCTGACTCAGCATCAGACTCTGATATCAAACTCAACATCAGACTCTAAAAATCAGATTGTCAGCATCAGACTCTGAAGTTAGAACGTCAGCATCAGACTCTAAACTTACCTTCAACATCAGACTCTGAATTCATAACCTCAAAATCATACTCTGAATCCAGAACCTCAGTATCAGCATCTGAATTCAGAACCTCAGAATCATACTTTAAAGCATCACTAGATCAGACACTGAACTCAGAATTAGATCAGACTCCGAATTCAGAAGTTCAACATCAGACTCTGGATTCTACTTCATATCAGAATCTTAATTCAGAATATCAGCATCAGATCAAACTCGGAATTCAGAAGTTCAACATCACTCTGAATTATGCTTCAGATCAGACACTGAATACCAGCAAACCATTCTGATATTCAAATCGGTCAGTATTTAGCATTTTTTTCTTTTATAAGCTATGTGCACCACCTGAGTTAAAAAAGAATGAATCATGTAAGATTTGAAAGTAGAGATTTGGACACTTTTTAATGAGATTATCAAACTACCTTGAGTGATTATAGAAGATCTTATGAGAAATGGAAAAATGCTTGGAAGGTTGAATCTTTGGTGAATGAAGAGAGTACACAACAACCAAAAGCTATTAAGTCCGTGAGTGATAAGAGTATAAACACTTGTGATGACATGGTGAGTAAAAACACTTGTGAGGCTAAGAGTTATGAGTGTGTTGTTGTGAGTGACATAGTGAGTGAAAATGCTTGTGAGGCCGTGAGCATTGAGGAAGTAAATACTTGTGAGGCAGTGTGCTTCGAGGTTGAAAAAGAGAGTGAGGTCGAGCATGTGCGTAAGGTATTTACAAGTATGGTTGAGATAGTGTCCATCAGTGATGATGAAGTCATGTGTGCGAGTGAAAAGAAAGTGGATGTGGTAGTGAAGGTTTTACCGAACTTTCTCTTTGCAAGTGGTATTGCGCATGATGTTGATTTTATCCCCGATAATAATAGTCTTAGATCGTTAAATCGGATTCGAGGGTGAATCTTTTTGAAAAGTGGGAGAATAACTTGAGCCAGTTTGAGCCACCTATTCATTATGGTTTCAAATGAAATTTTGTATCGACCTCGGGTATTTCTAATTCTTACATTTGATCCGAGTTTGGATTCGAGGATGAATCCTTTCGAGGATTGAAGGAATGACATTGTTATCGTAGCATAAGAGTCACTCAGCTCAGAGATACATTCTCGATTACGGTAACGACACAATTTGAGCATTTTGGTGAAATTGGCCCATTTCAAGTCACGATTCAATGGGGCCAAAGCATTATAAATAAAGCTCAAGACTTGAGGAAATTTGGACAAGCCCAAGGTCAATTCGTCCAAATCTTGTATTATTTTATAATTTTTCCTTTAATGGCGGTTTAATCTTTTTCCTTTTTAAGTTTTCCTTAAATTGTAATATATAAAGGATTCATTCCTTTGCAATGAAAAAAAAACAGAAAAATATTTTCACGTGAGAGTCTTATTCTTATTCATTGAAGCATCAATGGCAGAATCTTGTAAGAGAGAGATTCCTTTTATTCAAGTGTAGATCTGACTTATCTAAGCTTTGGCAAGCTTAGTGGTGTCTACATTGCTAGACTTATTTGAGGATTGGCTTTCTTAATGGTGTCTCACCATAGCTAACAAGACTCTTTTAAAAGTTCATCATAATTTCTCATGAGCAGGTTCCTTGTGGGTTTCGCATGTGACCTTGGAAGGATTTTGTTCATAAAAAATCATTAATTTGAAGTTCTTAGCCTTGAAAAAATCGAGGGGTTCTACTTGTTTTAGAACTAAACAAGCGGGTCTTCTACTTCTTTCTCATCATCTGGTCTGGAGGGATGACAGTCAATGCATGTTGTCTGGAGTATATGATAGTCCTTTCAGATCTTCTAAACCGAAAGAAGGCCTTTCAATGTCATCGGATGCCCTTCTAGGTCGACTGGGAAAAACAACACTTATCTCATGTTGTTAAGAGAATATGTCGTTGATGGAGGGTGCCTTTCTGCCGACTATATCTATTGGAAGTCAATGAGTGTATCCCTTATATTAGGGGTGCCAATTTGGGTCAGGATTCATTTATTCGTTCGATTCGATTCGCTTTAAAGTGAATACGGGTTTGAAAAAATGGATCCGTTTAATAAATGGGTCAATTCGATTCGATTCGTTTATTAAACGAATCGAATACGAATTTAAGCTAATTGATTCGTTTATTCGTTTAGGATTTGTTTTACTATTTTTATTTACTAGTTCTGGTTAATTTTCAATTAAGATTCGAGAAAAATAGCTAATTATCATAGAAAAAAATAATATTTTCGATATTTGGTGAGTGAGGTATTTTTAGTAAATATATTAATTACATATTTCTTATATATATATTTATGAAGAATCAATGTAAATCAAGTGTGGTAAATTATTTATTAAATAATACTTGACTAAACGAATAAACGAATATTCGTATTCGATTCGTTTAATAAACGAATCGAATACGAATCCTGATACTAGGATTCGGTAATAAACGAATCGAATACGAATCCATCACATTTTGATTCGATTTGTTTAGGATTCGATACAAATTCACTCGCTGATTCACTTTGCCACCCCTACCTTACATCCATAAAGACTTCAGGACTTCCCTATAAATATAGAAGCCCGTCAAAACCCTAAGAGGGAGGCTAATACGCAACTCAAAACTCAAAACACATATTTTGAGAGAGATCCATTGAAGAAGGATTGAAGAGGACAAGAGGAGACAAGACGGTGACGTCCGAAGAGGAAGGGATTCAATTCGAGTTTATCATCTAATTTTATTTCTTTAAACTCTAAGGAGTCCATTATGTTCATGACCTTATGGTCATATTTTAATCTTAGTCATGAACTAACTCCTAATTCTAGAGGATGATGTAACATGCTTGAACCTATATATTGATTGTCAATTTAATTGTTATGAGTTTTATTCAGTTTATTTATATCCTCTGCGTTTATGCTTCTTGTTTGTGTTGGACAATTATGACCCATAGCATCACTATTTGTACAGATCATGGTGTTGTTGTACAAATTAACTATGTGACAAAGGAAATTGCCTCTTTTATCATTTGTAATTAGATTACCAAGATGTATAAATGATAGAAGGTCCATATGATTAGTTCCGGATGAGAGATGATATGAGACAGTATCAATCCATAAAGGTTTAATCATTAAATATCCCTAGTCAGATTATTATCGAGATTGGACATCGATAATGCGTAAAAGACTAGTATTACACGTGTGCGCGTTGTGGGAGCATAACAGCATAGTTCTCATATATTTGGGTATAGGATACTCATGCAAGTGTAATAGGAGGTTGTGTTTACCGATGGTACGGAAACAGCTTCGCTCTGGATAGACCCCTCGGAATTCCATTGGTAGTAGACTATGTGTCTATGGAAGTCCGAATCAGGGTAGGTGTGTATTTGGTCTTAACCTGAGACTTGCACCGCTAATACTTGCGACAATCAATATACTTTGGTTTTGGTCGTCCAGGGCTTTAACAGGTTCTGTGTACGCCTCTTCTGGGTATATTGAGAATCGTAGTGTATTGGGTGTGATGTCGAGATGGAAGTATCACTCCAGTCATAGTGGAGATGATGATCACGTAGGATACGGAACTGGTGCTCTATGTATGTGCAGCTATCGGATAATATGACTAGGTCATGATTATCCGATTATAGAGACTAGTTACCAGAGATCCGATATGTGCTTCGTATGGGGCAGACACAATTCCAGCCCCAGGCCTAGCACGTGACATCCGATGCTGGATCGAAATACGCAATACTACGTATACTACGCCTGATATAGATCACATATTCCAGTAAGAATATTTCTGGAGAATTGGGTAGGCATGGTGCTTTGCTAGAAGCCAACCATGTCTTGTAAATGATAAAAACGTAGTACTAGGTACGTACGTGTTCGGATAGTCCGACGACCGAATTTACTGCCAACATATCTGGAGATCTCATGGGTCGCTTCCCGAAGATTCACCGATGACGTATGACTCGCACATAATTAATCTGGGATTAATTAGAAGAGAGAGAAAATAATCTAGGATTAATTACGGAGATATTTTATCTGGGATAAAATATTATTAATGAGAGAGAACGATTAATTTGGAATTAATCGATAAAATAATATATTCGATATATTATACGAAATTGGATTTTGACACGGAATTAAAATTAGATTTTAATTCGGGCGAACGAGTTAATTTAGAATTAATTTGTTAGCGACGTGAATAGTAATTTGCTAGGCATAATTATTTAATTAAATTTGATTTAATTACGTCGCAACGGAAAATTCGTTAATTTGGAATTAGCGAACCCGAGCCCGGGAGTGTTTGCGGGCCCACTCGCATTTCGAATTCAAGTGCGGCCCACAAGTCACATCTAGCGTCAAATCATTAGTCACTTTGATTGATGTGATGTCTAGTCACTTTGAGTGATGTGACAACTGTCACTTGTGATTGATGGTGGTGGTTGGAGGCTTTAAAGCCTTGTACCATTTTTTGGAAAGTGGGATTTGGTAATTGATTTGTTTTTTGAAAACAAATACACAATTTTGAAACAACACAACACTTCTCTCCTCTCCTTTCTTCTACATTCGGCCAAGGGGCCAAAATCCTTCTCTTCCCATTTTTCTTGGCAAGGCCGAGAATACAAGAAGTGAAAAGGAAAATTTGTGGCAATTTTTTCTATGCTAGCACATGAAGGGTCATCCAAGGTGATAGGGAAACTAACTTATGAGCATGGAATCACCCACAAAGCTTGGAGCTTGGAGATCCATTCATGGAGGTGACCGAATTCACAAGAGCACAAAAGGGCCAAAGCCGAGAGCTTCAAGGGAGCTTGGAGAAATTTTGTTGTTCCTCGCATCGTAAATCCGATCATTGTAAGTATGATTCCGCCATTCTTCTTTGTTGTTTTCACACATGTTTTCTGCTTGAATGATCTTGGGACTAACCTAGAAACCCAACAATGGTATCAGAGCCATTTTGAGCATGAAATTGAAATTAGGGTAAAATTGGGCAAAATTGATTTGAGCATGTTTGAGTGAAATTGATTCTTTGGATATGCTTAAATTATGATAACATAGTGTTATGCATGTGTCAATTTGATGAAATGGATTGGATAAATTTTCCCCAATATGCTTGGCTTGCCGAATATATGGATTGCCCTAATATCATGGTATTTTTTTGATTTTGATCATTGATGAGTTGAAATCATTTGGGAATGTTGATTTAGGATTTAATTGGATTGAATTCGGAATCGAAAAACATGAAAAACCCTAAATTGCCGTGAGTGTTGTAGCATGGAAAATGATTGATTTTTGATTCAAATCTGTGTTGGACATGTGTTGATGATAATGAGCATAATTATTGAGTAATTGGTATTTTGGAAATATCAATTTGGTTAATTAATTATGGAATACACTTTAGGTTAATTAAATTATGAAATTTGGAATTTGGTAATTTAATTAATTGGGCCAAATTTGGAATTGGGCTTGTAAAGTTTAATATTGGGCTTAATGGGCTTGGTTGGGCCAAGTTTGGTTTAGGCTAATTGGTTGGATCCAATTGGGCCCCAAACCATATCCATAAGTCCAAATATGACTTAATGGACCTTTAATTTTAATTGGGCCTGATGGGCCTAAATTGGTTTCTTGACAAATAAGGGTGATTCCTTAAATGGGTTCTGGTATTTGGGTTTGACCCATATTGACCAAAAGTCCATGCCTTATGAAATTAATTAAAAGCCCATTGGACTTAATTAAATTAACATTGGATGTTAATCGGGCTTTGAGACCCGTAACGATAGATTTGGAATCTAAGTCGTAAAGGCACATTAAAAGTGTAATTATTTAATTTGGAATTAAATAAAGAATTCGTATTAAATACAAATTAATTGGATTTAATGTTGTAGTTTTAGTATAATTCAAGAATTCGTACTTTGAGTACTTATTCGCAAAACGAGTCGGACTCGCGCCAAATCAAATCGTTGTTTGAACATTGGATGGTCATTAATTATCAATTAATTAATTGGATTAGATTGATGATAACATGCTTGTGTGAATACATGGATGCGATGTATGAATAATGCATATCAGATGGATATTAGATGGTGATGGCAATTTTGGAAATTGTTGTAATAAATTTAGAATTTATTAATTGGACCTGCGGTCCAGCCTATTACCTATTGACTCTGTGTATTTCTCTCTCACATATTCCTCTCAATGTAAATGAGGTTTCTTTAGAAGTGTTATGTAATCGGGTAGAAGTAATACTTGTGCTAGAGGGAGAGAGGAAATGGAGAGATTTGTTCTAGGAACAATGTGTTAAATATCCATCCGCATATCATAATTATTTTATTATACGCGCCTTATTATTTTTAGAATGCATGTTTAAGGGTGTATGATGATGAGACCTTAACAAAGATAATTAATTGGTTGCCAATTTACGCGAAAAACCCTCAAAACATATTAAGCGTTTTTCCTTCCATTGAGTGATTCTTACTCAAGATCCAAGATTGGCACTGGTTTGTTGGCCAAAGTCAAGACCTTTTTCCGTCGCGGATGTGTTTGAATCATGAAGGCTTTGTTCCATATCGGTGTCCTGTCCAAGTTGTGATTTGTTGGCCAAAGTCAAGATCACTTCTTGTCCATCGACATCGATTACGAAGCTTTCTATGGTCAATGGGTTCCGCTTAACTGGGATCACTAAGTTTGTTGTGCCAAAGCCAATGCTTAGTTGATTCAGAGGAAAAATTGTTAGGAATATATGGATATATTGGCATATATAGGATATTGTTTCGGACTTGGATGTCCACCTACTGGATCTAGGAATTGGATGAGATCCAATTGATATATATAGATCTACCTAGTTAATAATCATATACAATTGTGTTGGCCAAAGTCAAGATTGTGTGTTATTACGGGATCCTAGCCCACTAGGAAACAAGGTTTTCCTGAGTACTCAACAGAGGGTTAGAGGCTCGCCGAAAAATAGTGGGAGGCAAGTATTAAATTTGCAATATTCGTTTAGTTACTTGCCATACGCGCTCATTTCAATTTTTTCGTCATACATAATTAATATATTAGTTGGACTAATATTTAATCGTTGTTTTAATTAAATAGTTGGACTGTATTCAAACTATTTCAATTATAGTTGATTATATAATTGGATTATAGTAATCAATATATTTGAATTTAACCTATTAAATTATAGTTGATTATATAGTTAGACTATAGTAATCATTATAATCAATAGTACCTGAAATTGTTGATTCGATAGTTGGACTATTGGAATCAAGATAAATGAAAGATTAGTGTTTAAAACATAATCCTGGGTGAAAATGTTTTTAAACGGCTTTAATTTTCAAATTGGGAATAAAATCTCATGATAGTCCTGGGTAACCGAGAAGTTACTTTATTTGATATAGTAACGTCTCGAGCCTAAGGCCGGAGTTGAGCAAATAGTAGAACATGATATTTGGAATATTCATGTGATGATAACTTTAGTGCTTAATCTGTTATGCTTGCCGCAAAGACTCCTTAATTTCTTAGTCAGAACTAAGGATTAGATCATTATAGTATGATATTGAAATTGAAGGATCTTCATAGATCTATCATTAGATCTTAGAAGTACAAATTGCAATAGAAAACTCTTGGAGAGTTAATGGCTATACTCAATGAGACAAAGCCAGAGTTTGCAATAGGGCAAGAAGCGCAAGGCGCATCTTACTTCAACATCCCTGAAGGCCAAGGCTTGGCCAAAGGCTTCTGGGGTGTGGAAAAGGGGCAAAGGCAAAGTCATTATAATCTTCTGGGAAGACAAATGACACATCCTGAAATGTCTGCCTAAATTGTGGCAAACGGGGTCACTGGAAGCGTGACTGCCGTATGGACAAGGCAGACATGAAGGAATTGAAGACGGTGCAAGGCTCCGGCTTCAAATATGTTTGTTATTAACATGTTCACTGCTAGTATTAAAATTGGATTTTAGATACTGGATGTGGTACATAAATATATGTACTGGTGTGCAGAATCTGCTGATAAGCAGGATACTGACTTCAGTTGAGATTAATCTGCGAATCGGAAACGGGACGAAAGTCACTGTTTTAACCGTAGATACATAAGTTTAGGAACTACCCTTCGGGTATGTACTTGAATTAGGAAACTGTTACAATCTAACTAGTTTGACTAGGAACATTATCTCTATATCAGGGTTTAACCTGTTGCGGGTATACCTTTATATTCTAGAACACTAAAGTGTTTTATTTTATAAAGATGATATTGAGATAAGCACATTAGATGTGAAAACCGTATTTATATTTTGAATATAAATAAATCTCAAACATATAACATGACAAACAAATAGCTCGAACTGATTTGATCAGATGAGACTTATTTGTGGCATTGTTGTCTGGGACACAATTAAACAAGACTCGTATATCCACACTTTCAAAGAGTGGGTACTAGGACAGATTTGATTCTATTCAAATAATGTCTACGAATCTAGTTAATTGGGCAAAGTGCCTAAAACGCATTTTACTTGGTAAAAGTACAAGTGCCATCGATCTGTTAGCCCCCGTTCATAGTGACGTAAGTGGGCCCATATCTAGCTAGGCTAAAGGTGGAAATGAACACTTCGTAACCTTTACGGATGTGGCATCACGTTATGGTTATGTGTTTCTTTAGAAACACGAATCGGAAACTTTTGATAAATTCAAAGAGTTTCGACACGAAGTAGACAAACAGATCGGCTAAAGTATTAAACATCATGATAGGACCATGATGAAAATACTTAAGCAATAAGTTTCTCGAATACTTGAGAGAGTATAGTATTCTTTCAATGAGGACTCCTCCCGGAACACGTCAATTTGACGGTGTGTCCGAACGGAGAAACCGAATTTTGTTAGACATGATAAGGTTAATCATAAGTCGCTCTGAGCTACCATTTCCTTCAAGGGATACGCATGAACAGTGAAAAACTTATTTTGAATAAGGTTCCATAAAAATCTGTTTGACAGACTTCATATTAGATATGAACAGGAAAGAAACCGGGGTTTTCTCATTCCTGAAGATTTGGGTATGCTAGGCATATGTTTGGATGATACCAAACTAGAACCCAAATCGGATAAGTGCCTAAGTTGTGGGTTATCCTAGGGTAACCAAGTATAGTACTTATACAACTCATTGAGAACAATTTAATTGTTGCTCACCATGCGGTTTTTCTAAGAGGAATACCTAAATGCAGTGGTAAATGGGAGGAAAGTAAAACTCGATGAAAATCGGAGTAATACTATTCCAGGCACCGATTCCTTAATGGAACACAAATAGTTCATCAAGGATAAAACTATACCAGTAATCTTCGAATACACAAGAACCACGTAAGTCGGAGAAAGTCAGAAAACAACCTGGGAGGTATGGGTTTCTGATCTCACCTCTTAAAGATGTCAATCTTATTGAGGAATACGAACTGACTACGTATGAGGAAGTGATACAAAGTATCGACTCCCTATTATGGCAAAGTGCCATGATGTCCGAAATGGATTCTATGTAAACCAACCAAGTTTGGATACTGGTTGTTGTACCGGAAGGCATTGTGCCTATTGGTACTATATAAGTCTTCAAGAAGAAGACATATATGAATGGAAACATACCAACGTACAAAGCTAGGCTTGTAGCGAAAAGGTATCGTTATCAACATTGTGTCGATTACGACGAAACCTTTTACTCGTTGCCATTGTTAAGTCCATTTGGATAATGCTTGCTGATGTTGCATGTTTCATTTATGAAATATGGCAGCTGAACGTCAAAACCACTTTCCTTAACGGAAACTTTTTGGAGGATGTTTACAACATCCTAACGGTTTTTTCGTACCAAAATGAGCAAACAAGGTTTGCAAGTTAATTCAATCCATGGATGGATTGAAGCAAGCATTGCATTCTTGGAACAATCGTTTTGATGTAATCATAATGGTATATGATTTAATTCAAAACAAAAATGATTCAAATGATTCTAGTGTATATAAGGAAGTTAGTGGGAGCGCACTGACAGTGAATGTCCTAAATAAATGATGACCTATCATTTCTTGGAAATGATATTCCCATAATAAAATCGGTGAAAGCTTGGCTTTCGTGAAAATTCTCTGTAGATTATGGGGAGAGACAACCTTATTCTAGGAATAAAGATCTACTGGGATAGATCTAAAGGTTGTTACTACTCTCCGAGAACTCGTACATTGAAATAAATGTACGCGACCTGGTGTCTCATACGCTTTGAGCATATGGAGTCACAATCAGGCCAATCCAAGTGATAGTCACTGGATTGATGGTTAAGAACATACTTAGTATTTTAGATGAACTAAGGATGCTTTCTTATACTATGGAGAAGGAGAACTTGAAGTGACTGGGTTCACTGCTGTAAGTTTCCTAACCGATAAAACCGACTATAAATCGTAATAACGGTACTATTAAGTTTGATTAACGGAACAATAAGCCGGAAATCTTCCAAGCAAGATATGTTACCGAATAAACAACAAAAGCGAAATATTGCTGCAGCTGAGGCAGCAATAGAAGCCTTTTGGATCGATAATAATCCTAATCAGATTAGAATAGTTCTGTTAGCAGCTGAGCTAGGCTTCAGCACAGGCTAAAGAATTAATGGTCTCATCAACGATCCAGATAAATACTTCAAATATTCATCTGATTCATTCGGATCATACATCGTGGCGATATGATGATCAAATAAATCGCATCAGATGATAATTATGCAAATCCGCTGACGAAAGTATTTCCTCAGTAGAAATTTGAGCGAGCCGTACATAGTTCGAGTGTAGGACACCTGAGTGATTGGCTATAGGCCAAGTGGGATATTGTTGGACAATTATGACCCATAGCATCACTATTTGTATAAATCATGTTGTTTTGTACAAATTAACTATTTGACAAAGGAAATTGCTCTTTTATCATTTGTAATTAGATTACCAAGATGTATAAATGATAGAAGGTCCATATGATTAGTTCCGGATTGAGATGATATGAGACAGTATCAATCCATAAAGGTTTAATCATTAAATATCCCTAGTCAGATTATTATCGAGATTGGACATCGATAATGCGTAAAAGACTAGTATTACACGTGTGCACATTGTGGGAGCATAACAGTATAGTTCTCATATATTTGGGTATATGATACTAATGCAAGTGTAATAGGAGGTTGTGTTTACCGATGGTACGGAAACAGTTTCGCTCTGGATAGACCCATCGGAATTCCATTGGTAGTAGACTATGTGTCTATGGAAGTCCGAATCAGGGTAGGTGTATTTGGTCTTAACCTGAGACTTGCACCGCTAATACTTGCGACAATCAATATACTTTGGTTTTGGTCGTCCAGGGCTTTAACAGGTTCTGTGTACGCCTCTTCTGGGTATATTGAGAATCGTAGTGTATTGGGTGTGATGTCGAGATGGAAGTATCACTCCAGTCATAGTGGAGATGATGATCACGTAGGAAACGGAACTGGTTCTCTTAGATGCTGCAGCTATCGGGATAATATGACTGGGTCATGATTATCCGATTATAGAGACTAGTTAGAAGAGAGAGAAAATTAATCTAGGATTAATTACGGAGATATTTTATCTGGGATAAAATATTATTTAATGAGAGAGAACGATTAATTTGGAATTAATCGATAAAATAATATATTCTATATATTATACAAAATTGGATTTCGACGCGGAATTAAAATTAGATTTTAATTCGGGCGAACGAGTTAATTTAGAATTAATTTGTTAGCGACGTGAATAGTAATTTTGCTAGGCATAATTATTTAATTAAATTTGATTTAATTACGTCGCAACAGAAAATTCGTTAATTTGGAATTAGCGAACTCGAGCCCGGGAGTGTTTGCGGGCCCACTCGTATTTCGAATTCAAGTGCGGCCCACAAGTCACATCTAACGTCAAATCATTAGTCACTTTGATTGATGTGATATCTAGTCACTTTGAGTGATGTGACAACTTGTCACTTGTGATTGATGGTGGTGGTTGGATGGCTTTAAAGCCTTGTACCATTTTCTTGGAAAGTGGGATTTGGTAATTGACTTTTGTTTTTTGAAAAAAAATACACAATTTTTGAAACCAACACAACACTTCTCTCCTCTCCTCTTCTTCTACATTCGGCCAAGCGGCCAAAATCCTTCTCTCCCATTTTTCTTGGCAAGGCCGAGAATTACAAGAAGTGAAAAGGAAAATTTGTGGCAATTTTTTCTATGCTAGCACATGAAAGGTCATCCAAGGTGATAGGGAAACTAACTTATGAGCATGGAATCACCACACAAAGCTTGGAGCTTGGAGATCCATTCATGGAGGTTGACCGAATTCACAAGGAGCACAAAAGTGGCCAAAGCCGAGAGCTTCAAGGGAGCTTGGAGAAATTTTTGTTGTTCCTCGCATCGCAAATCCGATCATTGTAAGTATGATTCTGCCATTCTTCTTTGTTGTATTCACACATGATTTCTTGCTTGAATGATCCTTATGACTAACCTAGAAACCCAACAGTTTGTTGGCCACAAATTGAGATGATGCATGTTTAGAATCTATCGCTCGGGAGAGAAGGATTTTGAATATGATCTAAAGAATATAACTTATGAGTTTTATAGAGTTCGGGAAAATCTATTGTTCATTTGAAGTCGTTAACACAAAATCACATAACATAATGAATTGTTGATTACTAGATTTTTATAGGGATATCGAAGTCTATAATTAATAATCTTTTCATTATTGCTCGGGTGAGAGAGTGAATACTTTATGATTCTTGACTTATAAATAATACAATTAAATAAGGATTGATTGGCATGACAAACACATAAGGGAATAGCTAGGTAAAATCAGGCTCTAGAATCTCTCTCGTATTGGTTTCTCTTACTTAATTATTTTCATATCTAGTCATTTAGTTTAATCTTAATTAATTATTTTCTAAATAAAGTTAGGTTTACTAATTATAGTATTTAGTGTGAGTTGAACACAATCTATGTGGGTTCGACACTATTCACTCATTTTTACTAAAACTTGACACCGTACACTTGCGGTACAATATAAAATATCGCAACAGTTTTTGGCGCCATTGCCGGGGATTATGAAATTAATTCACATTAATACTATTACCAAGTAACCTTAGCTTTAATTTGGATTTTTATTTTTATTTGTTTTTTAAGTTTATTTTTATTTTATTTTTATTTGATTATTGATTTTTTATCTTTCGGTGCTTCAGTGAATACGAAGATCCACAAGTCTCGACTTGCTCTTGTTTGATCCTGAAATAGAAGAACATCGATGAGACTAAGGAAAGAAAAAAAATTGAAAAGGAAGCAATGTCGGCTAAAAAAAGAGAGAACAATCCACGCCAGGTGGCAATCAAAGATCACTTCAAGCCGGTCATAGATGATAATTACTCTGGGATTGCGCATCCGTCAATCAATACTAACAACTTTGAGCTGAAACCTTCATTAATCAACATGGTGCAGAAGAATCAGTTTGGGGGTTCAGCTGTAGAGGATCCCAACATGCATTTTAGGATGTTCCTGGAGATGACAGACACTATAAAGATGAATGGCGTGACTAAAGAAGCTATCAGGCTACGCTTATTCTCATTCTCTTTAAAGGATAAAGTGTGGGATTGGCTTCAATCAATATAGATGGGGAGTATCATGACATGGAAGGATATGGCCATGAAATTTCTTGAGAGGTTCTTTCCACCAGCTAAATCAGCTCAACTGAGGGCAGAAATTAGCATATTTAAGCAGCTGGAGACTGAGAATGTGTATGAAGCATGATAGCGCTTTAAGGATCTACTCCGAAGATGCCCACAACACGATTATGCAGACTAGGTCCAGATTCAATTATTCTATAATGGGCTGAATGGTTTGAATAAGACTGTGGTTGATGCAGCAGCTGAGGGAGCTCTATTCAAGAAGTCAGCTAAGGATGCCTACAATCTGTTAGAAGAAATGGCCATTAACCACTTCCAATGGCCAAGTGAATGCACTACGGTGACCAAGGTGGCGTGAATATATGAAGTGGACTCTCTTGTGGCACTTACAGCTCAGATTTCAACCCTATCGACTCATGTAGCAGCCCTAATAAATTCATGAGTACAACCATCTATTGAATCAGCGGTGGCTACAAATAAGCTGTTATTGGTATGAGACCCGAGCTTTGAGCAAGTCCAATATGTGAACAATCAGAATTTCAACAGCTATAGTGGCAATCCTATGCCTAACCATTATCATATGAACCTGTCATATACTAATACAGAGAATGCCTTGCAACCTTCATCTGGCTTCGATTATCAAAGAGCTGAGCAAAAATCTTCCTTAAAAGATTTCATGAGCACGTTTGTTGCTAATACTTCAGCGAAGTTTGAGAAGAATGAGTCAAAGCTGAACAATATTGAGACACACATGGGAAATATAGGGGCATCAATGAAGTCTTTAGAAACACAGATTGGGCAGATTATTTTCTCCATGACCAATCAATAGTAAGAGGCATTTGGATAAACTGCCACAGCTCGTCAAGCTATCTTTTTCATGTCACAACAGTCGGTGGATACAAAAGAATAAGCCACCATAACTATTTGGGTGGTTGCGTCTGGCTGAAGACGTTAAACTTAGCGCTAGCGGGGAGGCAACCCTTACATTTGTATTTTTTTTTATTTACTTTATTTTATTTTATTTTATTGTGTGCTAATTGTTTGTTTATTAGTTTGCATGTTATTTATGTAGGTAGCACGACCCATACAACCTGCGCAACTAAATTCTGACCAGCAGGAGCCTGATCAACTCCATGCACGGTAGTGTTGTTCTTTACTCTTATTTCTTTATGTTTATCTTACATTGAGGACAATGCAAGTTTTAAGTTTGAGGGTGTGTTCATGTAGTGATAGTTCCTGCTATATTAAAAAAATTGTTTTTTTTTTTATTTTAGTCATAGATAGTAAAACATAAGTCTAATGATGAATTTTGTTTGCTTTAGATGAAATCTTAGAAACGATAAGTTCCCAATTGATTTTTATATGATGTATTGAGTAAGTGATCTAGGTTAGACTCGTAAGTACTTAACAATAGGTTTTCAACAGTAAGAACTTAAGTAGTTGACAAAGTGACTAGTTAAAGAAATTGCATGCCGATGAATGACCGTTTGCTTAGATATCTATCTCAATATGCTAGTGTTATGATGTATGGTATGATAAGAAAAAAAATTGAAAAAAATAATTAATTAAACCACATATAACCGATAAGCGTGAAGCTACCAATGAGCGAGTGTTAGGACCACCATGAGGAGAAATGCTACCTTAAGGGTAGGTGTGTTCAATAAAAAAATGAAAAAAAGAGAAGAAAAATGAAGAAAATAAAATCGTACCATACTGAACAAAGAAAGGCAAATATAGAGTACTTTTGAGATATCTAGGTTGGTTTGACTAATCGGATCTCAATTTTTGAGACGAAATCATTGAGTTGGCTTACTTATGAGTCAAGCTGTGAATGAACCCTTACACATATACACTGTGAGTCTGGCTAAGATGGTTTATTCAAGAACTTGGATTTACGTTGCATTGAGTACTTTGAAGGTTCTCTGATTTCATTGATAAACATTCTTTGAGGACAATATTATGCGTAACTATTAGGACTATTTTATTTGCTATTATTATATTTTTGCATGATTGCATGTGTGAGAATGATGTTTATGGGTGTCGTCGCTGTAAGCCCTCACGAGACTATAACTCGTCTATAGGGCCGCCTAGGGGTTTAAATGCTTGTCGCATACGCTAAATGCAATCGTGATCCCTATGAAAATGGCCTAGTTAATTTTGTTACTTATTCTTTGTTTATTTATTTAGTCTTTATTTAGTCTTTTACTCGGGACTAGCAAAATCTTAAGTTTGTGGGTGTTTGATAAGTGCGGTTTATACCCACTTATTCATGCATTATTCGCTTACTATTTTGTTAGATTTCGTATCATTTAATATATTTATAATTTCTTTTATGTTTTATTTGTAGGAAGCATTGGAACATTGATCTTGAGGCATTTGTACGTATTTTGGGACCTTACGGATGCATCGGAAGTGTGGGAACACAGGAACTGGGCGACGCATGCTGTCCCGGGCTCGCGGCCCGGTCGGGAGTACGGAGTAGCCACGAGGGACTAAACCGGGGAATAATGGAGTCGACACCCGGTGTGAACCGGGAAAATGAGATTTAAGGCCGCACTCACCCCTCGCAAGGGAAGACCTCAAACCGTTGGGTTCGGAATGGTCCCTTACTTATGTCACTTGTAATGAAAGGATTTATGTAATAATTTAATCAAGTTTAAGTAACACTTATTTCCAAGAGTATCATGCTTCTAAATTCACATGCATACATCAACAAGTTCATCACAACATGCAACATCACATGGCAATCTCATGACATTTCTCAATCATATGATAGGGAAAACTAAGAACAACCTAATCGTGCTTGAGTACTATCTCATGAACATATTAACCAAATAACATGCTAACAACCTAATCATGCTTGAATATCATCCCAAGAACACATCGAATGGGTGAATGCAGGAATACAAATAATATGATTGGCTACATAATGCAAGGGAGATCACCCAAAAGGCAGTTGTGCATGAAATATGATGAGACAGACTTAGTTCAGTGTGTGCGCGTTCGTGTAACGTTAGTAAACGCGTTCGAACGGTAAACAGAAGGTTCGCATTCGTGTAACGTTTGATAACGCATTCGAACGGATCCAGACCTGATGAAACAAAATGCATGCGCGTTCGAGTAGCGTTCGAGAACGCGTTCGAACAGAACCAGACCTGATGCATGATGAAACTAAGAAAATGCGTGCGCGTTCGCGTAGTGTTTGAGAACGCGTTCGAACGATAAACAGAAGGTTCACGTTCGTGTGGCGTTCGAGAATGCGTTCGAACGGAACCAGACCTGATGCATGCAACACATTCATAGACAAACAAATCCACAACGTGGGACCTCACGTATCCGATTGAACTCATCTCGCATCCAATCGAGTATACACCAATCGGCGCAGCAAAGCATTGTGGTAAAGGGTTTTAACCCCTCCAAATAGGGGACCTTTCATCATCGCACTTACTAAGCCCATGCACTCAATTGAATCATGCATACAAAGAATTAAAAAAAACAATAATATCAAACTTAGTATGCCCGATTGAACGTATCTTGCATTCAACCGAACACACATCAACCAGCGTGGCAAAGCATCGTGGTAAAGGATTTTAACCCCTCCAAATAGGGGACCTTTCATCGCACTTACTAAGCCCATGCGCTCGATTGAATCATGCATACAAAAGTAACATGCAGAATTCAAATGACAAAAATAAATAAATCAAAGCAATATAAGACAAAAGAAAGTGTCATTTACTCAAGCGGTACGTGGAGTTGTATCCCGAGTACAGATCATACTACCGTCCATTCGGAATCGGCTATGAAATTTATGTCCGGGTTACCATCCGATATACCGCGAGAGTTGGCACATCTTTCGTTTTATTCCAAGCCATAACATACAATATCTCATAATCCATGCATATTTATCTACTCAAGGGCCACAACATGCAATTAATCATAACAATCATGTAAGCAATACTTCAATAAATAATACAAATAAAACAGAAAAAACGAATGTGGGAAATATCCTCAGGTCTAACCTTTTTTGCCGACTTTCGGACTCGCGTTCCACGGAGATCGGAAGGGTTAAAGCTCCTTAACTTTCCCGGTTCACTGGTTTCCTTTTTCCCTCGCTGTTTCGCTGCTCAAGCCACTGTTTTGACTCCGTTTTGCTGCTGTTTGTGATGTATTTTCCGCTCACTGCTTTGGTCACTGTTTTGACGTTCCAACAGACTGTTTTGAGTGTTTCTTGTGGGTTTTTAGTGTAATTTTGTGTGGTTATTTCAAGGATTATAAGTGCAGTTTTTATGTTACTGTTTTAAGGGTTTTAGGGACTGTTTTAAGGGGATTTTGCTGCTGTTTGGGCGTGTAAAACAGTGCAGTTTTTTGTGTTCACTGCAGTTCGGTTTTTTGGTTGTAATTTTCGGTGATGGAAGGCTGCTGTATATGGCTGGTTTCGGTGGCTTTGGGAGGATATAAATGCTTGTTATTTTCGTCTATAGAGGGGTTGATGAGAGTGGTGTGTTCGGCTATGGAGTGGAGGAGATGAAAAGAATATTTTTTTGTTACTTATTCTTGTGATTGGCGTGAACTAGGCTGTGTGTCCAAGACCATGGCTTTGGTTTAGTGTTTTTTATATAGAGAATGGCTAGGGCTACTCCTTGTCTCACAAGGAAGGGATTTGATTTTGTGTTGAGCAAGGAAAGTCAAAGATTGAGGGGGGACAAATTTGGTTAGATTAGGAATACAAAATATTTAATTTGTTATGATTGATTTTAATTAGGCATGATATTTGTTAAGTTTGGTATTAATATATTTGATTTATCTTTATTAGGCATGCAATTTCTTTAATTTGTGTAAGTATTTTTATTATTTTAGTAGGTGATTACTTAGATTTTATTTGTTTTATTTAATTTGGTATATGACTTAATTAATTATTTAATTTAATTCCCATGTGTTTTATTAATGTGATGTGTTTTATGGGCTTTGGGGTGCTAATTGGGCTGGGGTGCGAGGCTAGCAGCAAAACTAGAAATACCGACTCTGTTCGAACGCCCATTCGAACGCTACACGAACGCTCGCAATCTGCCTGACGTTCGAACGAAGTAACGAACGCAGCACTAACAAAGACAGTGAACTTGCGAAATGAACCTGATGACGTACTTGTTCTGATTTTCCCCTTCCGACCTCCGTTTCCCGCAATATCCTTAACTAAAAAAGTAGTGCCTCCAACTGAGACTCATCATCGGGTTTCACATGAGGAAATGCAATGCCTACAGTCGCCCCCACTTTGATGGGACTTGTGCAGTGTATGACTTTGAACTATCCTATCAAAGTTATGCAATGCATTTTCACTTACTTGGCTCGTCTGCTGCCTCGAGCTGAGTTGGTGCTGCGGTGGACCTCGATCCTGGGACGCGTCCCCAAAACTGCTGACGATGTGGGCCTCGCCCTCAAGCTGATATGGGCTTCGCCCCTCCAAGCTGATATGGTGTGGAGCCTCGCTCCCAAGCCGATATGGGCCTCGTCCCCAAGCTGAAATGATGTGGGGCCTCGCCCTAAGATTCATTCCTGGATTCATTCCAAAATTCTGACGGTGCGGGCTAGGATTAATTCCAAAAAAAACTGATGATGTGGGCCTCGGCTTTAGGATTCATTCCTGGATTCATTCCTAAACTCTGATGGTGTGGGCCCCGACCCTAGGATTCATTCCTGGATTCATTCAAAAATTCTGACAATGTGGGCCTCGGCCCTGGGATTCATTCCAAAACTCTACTGATGTGGGCCTCGGCCCTGGGATTCATTCCCGGATTCCTTCCAAAATTCTGCTGACGTGGGCCTCGACCCTGGGATCCATTCCCGGTTTCATTCCTGGATTCATTCCAAAATTCTGAGAGATTCATTCCAAATTCTGAGAGATTCATTCCCTGGATTCATTCCAAATTCTGAGAGATTCATTCCCTGGATTCATTCCAAATTCTGAGAGATTCATTCCCTGGATTCGTTCCAAATTCTGAGAGATTCATTCCCTGGATTCGTTCCAAATTCTGAGAGATTCGTTCCCTGGATTCATTCCAAATTCTGAGAGATTCATTCCCTGGATTCGTTCCAAATTCTGAGAGATTCATTCCCTGGATTCGTTCCAAATTCTGAGAGATTCATTCCCTGGATTCATTCCAATTCTGAGAGATTCATTCCATGGATTCATTCCAAATTCTGAGAGATTCATTCCCTGGATTCGTTCCAAATTCTGAGAGATTCATTCCCTGGATTCGTTCCAAATTCTGAGAGATTCATTCCCTGGATTCGTTCCAAATTCTGAGAGATTCATTCCCTGGATTCGTTCCAAATTCTGAGAGATTCATTCCCTGGATTCATTCCCGGATTCATTCCTGGATTCATTCCAAAATTCTGAGAGATTCATTCCAAATTCTGAGAGATTCATTCCCTGGATTCATTCCAAATTCTGAGAGATTCATTCCCTGGATTCGTTCCAAATTCTGAGAGATTCATTCCCTGGATTCATTCCAAATTCTGAGAGATTCATTCCCTGGATTCATTCCAAATTCTGAGAGATTCATTCCCTGGATTCGTTCCAAATTCTGAGAGATTCATTCCCTGGATTCATTCCAAATTCTGAGAGATTCATTCCCTGGATTCGTTCCTGAAACTGTACTATTGCTGTTTCTGACTAGCTTGTCTTTGCTTCTTTCTCTCTTTCTTTCTTCGAAACCTGTTAATATAAAACAAAACAAACATAAAAATGATGCAAAATGTGTTACGTGTATGCATGTATGCATGAGTTTCCTATCCCGTTGGGTTAGGTCTTCGGTCAATTCCCTTATTAACAGCTCGGTCTTCTCTTCCTTAGGCAAAGTACTACTTCAATCTGTCTATACTAATTGGTTCTGTGAACTCATTTCCTTTACAAGTCTAACAGTCTCACTGTCTTCATTCCCCAATTTCTGAATGGCCAATTTATCTTTTCTGCTTGCTTCTTCTGAGGATTCCCTATGTTCTGAGTATCATAGTACCAAGATTGAATGCTTTTATCACATGCACTCATGTTGCAAGTTGAGAAGTGGAGATTCAGGCAAGTAAGCGAAATGAACTTATTTACTATTGTTGAGAAAAGATTCGAACAAGCAAACAAAATCAATGTCTTTATTAAAAATGCAAGATAAACTTGGAGAAACAGCAGTGCCTTCTTCCTCAGCCTCTGGTTCTTCGTTGTTATTATCCCTTATCCCCATGTGAGAAGCTTGGAGGACAAAGGTTTTAGGAAAGCCAAAGTTGATCATGGTGGTGGGACGGAGTGGTAATTTGGTAGAGGATTCCTGTGTGTGCTGGGTTGCTCTCTTTCTGGGTCAGGTATTTTATGGGTGTCAATCAGGTCTTGGATCTCATGCCTAAGGCGGGGGCAGTTGTCAGTTTCGTGACCCTTTTGCTGGTGAAAATAACAGAATAAGTTCAAGTCAAGGTAGTGCGGCACAGGGCTGGGGAGTGGTTTAGGTTCCAAGGGTTTCAGGAGTCCTTGCATCTTCAATTTCTCAAACACCTTTGATAGAGGTCTACCCAAGTTAGAGAAACGTCTGTTCCTGATGGCAGTGACCTCAGCACTGGAAGACTTGGCTTCAGGATGTCCCCCAAAATTCCTTCTATTCTGGCCATAAAACTTTCTGTTTTCAGCCTCTTCTTCCTCAATATCCATGACAGTTTCCCTCAACTGTCGGAAATCCGCAATCATTGAAGTCATCCTCCTCAACTTGCCATAGATCGAGGGCTTAGTGCCCTTGATGATCATTTTAATCTGGTCCTTCTCAGAGGGCCGAGTCTGCATTTTCAGAAGCTGGCTTCTCCAGCGGTCTACATACTCCTTGAAGCTTTCTTCTGGCTTCTGCTTAGTGTTCTCCAAATCACGAAGTGACAAATCAATCTCTAAGTCTGTAACATACTGTTTCAGAAAAGCATCAGCTAGTTCCTTCCAATCTTCCTTAACTTTCTTCTTAAGGCTATGATACCAAACCACAGGTGCCCCCTCGAGTGACATCCCAAACATCTTTTGGACTTGGCGCTGTGATAGGCCCATTGAACTCATGACTGAGACATATTGCTGCAGATGGACCCTCGGGTCTCCATTCCCATTAAACTTGGCCATGTCGGGCATTTTAAACTAAGCTGGCAGCTGTTCTCCGAAGGTCATTGCCTCATAATCTAACAACTCTTCATGTTTACCCCTCATTTTGCGGGTAACTGACTCAACCTGATCCCGAAGCTTCTGAAATTCTGCCTGAGACCCAATCACTTTGCCTGTTGCATACTCTGCCATGTCATCATCAAAAGTGGGGATATCATCCCCCAACCCATTCAGAGGCTCCTCGCGTCTTACATTCTCAGAATTTCCCTCAGCACGGGGCACAACCATATTTGTCATGGTAGTAGTCAAGGCTTGCAACTGTTCGGTAATCTTGGCGAAACCATTTTCTAACTGATCTATCAGGGATACCTCATTATCGAATGTACTCATATCTGTTACCGGTCTTTTAGTGAGTCTTCTCTCTTCCCTAACCCAACGGGAATCTATGATGTCTTTTTGAGACATAGAGGGTGTTAACAGGATATATGTATGTATGAGGTGCATGAGATGCATGTAACATATAGAACATACTAAATCAATTAAAATTTTCAAACAAATCGGCCCATTATCATTTTAGAAGCTTTTGGGATAACTGTCATAGGAGTGAACTCGTCCCAGTTTAAATGGCCCAACGAGTTCACATCTCATGGCAAGGAGCCCAACTAAATCCAAATGGTAATGTTCCGAACACAAGCACAAAGTGGCCCATCAGCACTTAGAAGCTTTTGGCCCAATCTTCATAAAATACGTTCTTGTCCCAATTTAAATGGCCCAACAAGCCCATATCCCATGACAAATTGTCCAAATGGATCCAAACGGCGATGTTCCCAAACACAAGCATAAAAGAAAGATAATGCAAACATAAAACAATAATTGCTACAGAATGGCCCATCAACATTTCAGAAGCTTTGGGCCCAATGGTCATAAGGTACGAACTCGCCCCAGTTTAAATGGCCCAGCAGGTCCGCATTTCTGACAATGGTCCAACTGCATCCAAATGAGGATGGTCCACAAGCACATACTCAAGGAAATAATTGTTACTTTAACCATACAATCCCAGTGTATGGGTGGGTTCGCAGGAGTGTAGACAAAGGCTCTCATCGGTGAAGGATGGCCCACAACTAGGTCTCCCCAATCAAGGGTTCGAGCAACCAACTGAGCGCACCCTTTTTTATACACTAAGGTACGTGCCAATGAGCTATGGTGTGTGACGGACTGTCAAATGGATTTCCCATTGTAGATTCCCCAGAGGGAAGGTGGAGCAAGGCTCACTTAAATACCCAAGCATCTTAGGCTCTTATCGCTTGGTGTCAGGAATAAACAACGAGTCCTCCAAATTAGTCCATCACAATAGGCTACGAGTAGATGGCTATCTAGGTGCCTTCACAGCTTTTCCTTCTAGAAAGGTAGTGAGTGAAGGAAGACACCAAACCATTACCTAGCCTCAAAATGCCTTTGATTAAACCCCCATTTATCCACTATAGACACGGTCAATTAGAACATAAATCCAAACATTACAAGACAATATTTCGGGGCCGATTCTCTATCCCCAGTCGAGTCGCCAGACTGTGGGAACACAGGAACTAGGCGACGCATGCTGTCCTGGGCTCGCGGCCCGGTCGGGAGTACGGAGTAGCCACGGGGGACTAAACCGGGGAATAATGGAGTCGCCACCCGGTGTGAACCGGGAAAATGAGATTTAAGGCCGCACTCACCCCTCGCAAGGGAAGACCTCAAACCGTTGGGTTCGGAATGGTCCCTTACTTATGTCACTTGTAATGAAAGGATTTATGTAATAATTTAATCAAGTTTAAGTAACACTTATTTCCAAGAGTATCATGCTTCTAAATTCACATGCATACATCAACAAGTTCATCACAACATGCAACATCACATGGCAATCTCATGAACATTTCTCAATCATATGATAAGGAAAACTAAGAACAACCTAATCATGCTTGAGTACTATCTCATGAACATATTAACCAAATAACATGCTAACAAACCTAATCATGCTTGAATATCATCCCAAGAACACATCGAATGGGTGAATGCATGAATACAAATAATATGATTAGCTACATAATGCAAGAGAGATCACCCAAAAGGCGGTTGTGCATGAAATATGATGAGACAGACTTAGTTCAGTGTGTGCGCGTTCGTGTAACGTTCGTAAACGTGTTCGAACGATAAACAGAAGGTTCGCATTCGTGTAGCGTTTGATAACGCATTCGAACGGATCCAGACCTGATGAAACAAAATGCATGCGCGTTCGAGTAGCGTTCGAGAACGCGTTCGAACAGAACCAGACCTGATGCATGATGAAACTAAGAAAATACGTGCGCGTTTGCGTAGTGTTTGAGAACGCGTTCGAACGGTAAACAGAAGGTTCACGTTCGTGTGACGTTCGAGAATGCGTTCGAACGGAACCAGACCTGATGCATGCAACACATTCATAGACAAACAAATCCACAACGTGGGACCTCACGTATCCGATTGAACTCATCTCGCATCCAATCGAGTATACACCAATCGGCGCGGCAAAACATTGTGGTAAAGGGTTTTAACCCCTCCAAATAGGGGACCTTTCATCGCACTTACTAAGCCCATGCACTCAATTGAATCATGCATACAAAGAATTAAAAAAACAATAATATCAAACTTTGTATGCCCGATTGAACGTATCTTGCATTCAACCGAACACACATCAACCGGCGTGGCAAAGCATCGTGGTAAAGGATTTTAACCCCTCCAAATAGGGGACCTTTCATTGCACTTACTAAGCCCATGCGCTCGATTGAATCATGCATACAAAAGTAACATGCAGAATTCAAATGACGAAAAATAAATAAATCAAAGCAATATAAGACAAAAGAAAGTGTCATTTACTCAAGCGGTACGTGGAGTTGTATCCCGAGTACAGATCATACTATCGTCCATTCGGAATCGGCTATGAAATTTATGTCCGGGTTTCCATCCGATATACCGCGAGAGTTGACACATCTTTCGTTTTATTCCAAAGCCACAACATACAATATCTCATAATCCATGCATATTTATCTACTCAAGGGCCACAACATGCAATTCATCATAACAATCATGTAAGCAATACTTCAATAAATAATACAAATAAAACAGAAAAAATGAATGTGGGAAATACCCTCAGGTCTAACCTTTTTTGCCGACTTTCGGACTCGCGTTCCACGGAGATCGGAAGGGTTAAAGCTCCTTAACTTTCCCGGTTCACTGGTTTGCTTTTTCCCTCGCTGTTTCGCTGCTCAAGCCACTATTTTGACTCCGTTTTGCTGCTGTTTGTGATGTATTTTATGCTCACTGTTTTGGTCACTGTTTTTACGTTCCAACAGACTGTTTTGAGTGTTTCTTATGGGTTTTTAGTGTAATTTTGTGTGGTTATTTCAAGGATTATAAGTACAGTTTTTATGTTACTATTTTAAGGGTTTTAGGGACTGTTTTAAGGGGATTTTGCTGTTGTTTGGGAGTGTAAAACAATGCAGTTTTTTGTATTCACTGCAGTTCGGTTTTTTGGTTGTAATTTTTGGTGATGGAAGGCTGCTGTATAGGGCTGGTTTCGGTGGCTTTGGGAGGATATAAAGGCTTGTTATTTTCGGCTATAGAGGGGTTGAGGAGAGTGGTGTGTTCGGCTATGGAGTGGAGGAGATGAAAATAATATTTTTTTGTTACTTATTCTTGTGATTGGCGTGAACTAGGCTGTGTGTCCAAGACCATGGCTTTGGTTTAGTGTTGTTTATATAGAGAATGGCTAGGGCTACTCCTTGTCTCACAAGGAAGGGATTTGATTTTGTGTTGAGCAAGGAAAGTCAAAGATTGAGGGGGGACAAATTTGGTTAGATTAGGAATACAAAATATTTAATTTGTTATGATTGATTTTAATTAGGCATGATATTTGTTAAGTTTGGTATATAATATATTTGATTTATCTTTATTAGGCATGCAATTTCTTTAATTTGTGTAAGTATTTTTATTATTTTAGTAGGTGATTACTTAGATTTTATTTGTTTTATTTAATTTGGTATATGACTTAATTAATTATTTAATTTAATTTTCCATGTGTTTTATTAATTGGGATGTGTTTTATGGGCTTTGGGGTGCTAATTGGGCTGGGGTGCGAGGCTAGTAGCAAAACCAGAAATACCGACTCCGTTCGAACGCCCATTCGAACGCTACACGAACGCCTGCAATCTGCCTGACGTTTGAACGAAGTAACGAACGCAGCACTAACAAAGACAGTGAACTTGCGAAATGAACCCGATGATGTACTTGTTCTGAATTTCCCCTTCCGACCTCCGTTTCCCGCAATATCCTTAACTAAAAAGGTAGTGCCTCCAACTGAGACTCATCATCGAGTTTCACATGCGGAAATGCAATGCCTACAGGAAGCACACGGGAAGAGCGAAAAATGCATAATTGGCAATCCTGAATTTTTTCTTGGCGTCGCGACGCCGCTTGAACTTTCTCACATATAATTTCCAGCAAGTTTGGTGCCACGACGGCCCGAAAGACTCCAAAAAGCTTAATTTGGTCGTGTTTTACATCCATAAGGACTTCATGACTTCCCTATAAATATAGAAGCTCGTCCAAAACCCTAAGGGGGAGGCTAATACGCAACTCAAAACTCAAAACACATATTTTTAGAGAGATCCATGGAGGAGGATTGAAGAGCGACAAGAGGAGACGAAGGCGGTGACGTCCGAAGAGGAAGGGATTCAATTCGGGTTTTATCATCTAGTTTTCTTTCTTTAAACTCTAATGATGTCCATTATGTTCATGACCCTATTGTCATTGTTTTTATCTTTAGTCATGAACTAACTCCATAATTCTAGAGGATGATGTAACTAATGTTTGAACCTATATATTGATTGTCAATTTAATTGTTATGAAATTTTATTCAGTTTATTTATATTCTCTTGCATTTAATGCTTCTTGTTTGTTGGCCACAAATTGAGATGATGCATGTTTAGAATCTATCGATCGGGAGAGAGGGATTTTGAATAGGATCTAGAGAATATAACTTATGAGTTTTATAGAGTTCGGGAGAATCTATAGTTCCTTTGAAGTCATTAACACAGAATCACATAACGTAATGAATTGTTGATTACTAGATTTTTATAGGGATATCGAAGTCTATAATTAATAATCTTTTCATTATTGCTCGAGAGAGGGAGTGAATACTTTAGGATTCTTGACTTATAAACAATACAATTAAATAAGGATTGATTGGCATGACAAACACATAAGGGGATAGCTAGGTAAAATCAGACTCTAGAATCTCTCTCGTATTGGTTTCTCTTACTTAATTATTTTCATATCTAGTTATTTGGTTTAATCTTAATTAATTATTTTCTAAATATAGTTAGGTTTACTAATTATAGTATTTAGTGTGAGTTGAACACAATCCATGTGGGTTCGACATGCTTCACTCATCTTTACTACAACTTGACACCGTATATTTACGGTATGATATAAAATATCACAACAAGATTCAAACTATTCTTGTATACTTAGGCAATCAGATCTTCAAGGTTTGGTAAGATAGGAAAAATTATGTTTAAAGGCTTCACATAATTCGATCCTTATGGCACAAATACTGAGGACTTATAGTTGTATATAGGCTTGAATACAGTATATGTTGGTTTCTAATTAGGTCCCAAGATCATCAAATCAAGCAAGAAACAAGTGAATACACAAAGGAGAATGGCGAAAACATACTCACAATGAACTGATCTTGCGACCCGAAGAACACAAGCCTTCAAGCTCCCTCAAAGGTCACGGTAGTAGCTCCCCTTGGCAGTGGACTGCTCGATTGTGGCTCCTTTAGCTTCTCCAAGATTCGGCCATGGAAGACTCCATTGAAGCTCCAAGCTTCAAGCTTCAAAAACGATTCCATTCTCTCGAAAAACGCTGCCCTATCACCTTAGGAAGACTCAAGTGTGTGCTAGCACTTTGTATTTTGAAACAAAATACTCATCTTCTTCTCACTGCTTCTCGGCAAAAACCAGAAAAGAAAGAATGAGAGAAAATGGCTCAAAGCCGTGTGAGAGAGAAGGAAAGAGATGAGGGAAAAACGTGTGTGTGTGAGAGAGACAGAAAAGAAAAATGTTTTGTATATATATTGATTTTTATTTTCCAAAAATAAAAACAAATACACAAAACCATTTTCCATTTACCAAAAAGTCAAAAAGCAAAAAGCAATTAATGCTTTTCAACTTCCACATCAATCACTCAATCAATCAATCACCTTAGGAAGACTCAAGTGTGTGCTAGCACTTTGTATTTTGAAACAAAATACTCATCTTCTTCTCACTGCTTCTCGGCAAAAACCAGAAAAGAGACATGTGATTTGACGCTTGATGTGACAAGCGATTTGACGCTTGATGTGACTTGCATGCCACACTCGAATTCGAAATGCGAATGCGCTCGCAAACACACTCGGGCTCGGGTTCGCTAATTCCAAATTAACGAATTTTCCATTGCTACGTAATTAAATGATTATGCCTAGCGAAATCACTATTCACGTCGCTAACGAATTAATTCTAAATTAACTCGTTCGCCCAAATTAAAATCCAATTTCAATTCCGCGTTGAAATCCAATTTCGCATAATATATCGAATATATTATTTTATCGATTAATTCCAAATTAATCGTTCTCTCTCTTTAATTGATATTTTATCCCAGATAAAATATCTCTGTAATTAATCCCAGATTGATTTTCTCTGTCATCTAATTAATCCCAGATTAATAAAGTACGAGTCATACATCATCGGTGAATCTTCGGGAAGCGACCCATGAGATCCCCGGATATGTTGGCAGTAAATACGGTCGTCGGACTATCCGAACACGTAAGTACCTAGTACTACGTTTGTACCGATTTACAAGACAATGTTGGCTTCTAGCAAAGCGCCATGCCTACCCAATTCTCCAGAAATATCCTTATAGGAATATGTGATCTATATCAGGCGTAGTATATGTAGTATTGTGTATGTCAATCCAATATCGGATGTCCACGTACTAGGCCTGGGGCTGGAATTGTGTCTGCCCCGTACGAAGCACATATCGGATGGCTGGTAACTAGTCTCTATAATCGGATATACATGACCTACTCAAAATATCCCGATAGCTCGAGCATTTAAGAGAACGAGTTCCGTATCCTATGTGACCATCATCTCCATATGACTGGAGTGATACTTTTGTCTTAACATCACACCCAACACACTACGATTCTCAATATACCCAGCATTGGCGTACACAGAACCTGTTAAAGTCCTGGACGACCGCAACCAAAGTATATTGATTGTCGCAAGTATTAGCGGTGCAAGTCTCAGGTTAAGACCAAATACACCTACCCTGATTTCGGACTTCCATAGACACATAGTCATACTACCAATGGAATTCCGAGGGGGTCTATCCAGAGCAAAGCTATTTCCCGTATCATCGGTAAAACACAACCTCCTATTACACTTGCGTGAGTATCCTATACCCAAATATATGAGAACTATATCGTTGTGCCCTCAAAACACGCACAAGTGTAATACTAGTCTTTTACGTATTTATCGATGTCCAATCTCGATAATGCTCTGACTAGGGATATTTAATGATTTATCCTTCGTGGACTGATACTGTCTCATATCATTCTCAGTCCAGGAACAAATCACAGGGACCTCCTATCATTTATATATCTTGGTGATCTAATCACAAATGATAAGAGTGCAATCTCCTTTGTCACATAGTTAATTTGTACAACAACACCGTGATCTGTACAAATAATGACGTTATGGGTCATAATTGTCCAACAGTATAGTCGATTGGACTAATGTCGAGAGAGAGTTCAATGGGATCTAGTGACACCTTCATAGAGATGTATATAGAATCCTCTGTTAGGGTTATTTCACCATCCTTGTCGTGTGGGAGTGAGGGTGATCATGATATGTCGAATGGTTCTCCTACAGAGGTTTGGACGTTGATGGTAGTCGAGCCACCATTAAGGATGCCAAAGGATGTGATGCCACTTAGGACACTACCCACCTCGGGGGAATCGAGTAGGACTCCAAACACTAGTGAGCCGACTAATATCATAATCAGGAAAGATGAAGTTGAGGTATAGGTTTCCCCAGTCGATTGAGGTTAGGCTCGCCACGTCGAGTGAAAGGATTGATTATAAAATTCATGGGTGGATAGGGTTTTATTAGCATCTTTTTACTGACGGACTGAGATTTCCAATGCCTAGGTTAGTATGGGAAGTGCTAAATCACTATGAGTTGGCTCCTTTATAGTTGTTGCCCAACACTTAGAGGATATCATTGTCGATTGAGTGCATGACGTTTGAGTTAAGGATTGACTTCGGGGTGAAGAACTTGTTGTACACTTTCTATCTCAAAGAACATTTGACTGATAATGAGAGATACCACTTGTATCTTCGCCAAAAGAGGGAGCACCCGGTGCTGAGACTGAAAATGAAATAACAGAGAGACTGGCAGAAGTTCTATTCGTTGTGAGGGGAAAAAGTGTTTCGAGTAGGCTGGAGCTGGCTGAATCCTTCAGCATTGGAGTCCGTCGAGTGGGTGATTTCCTTCATAGTTCCATGTTATTACTTTTGTTGATTGGTGCTCATTTCCTCCCCTTGTGTAGGTCTACTATGCAATTGAGCGTTTGACACTACCAATAGTGTCATCTCGAACACTAAGTTCATCTTTAGTCTGTCTGCCCCTCAGAGGAATTGGATATCTATACCGGAGGAGAAGAGATTGAGACTTACCCCATGTGGAGAGAAGTATTCGATACTGAAGGTACTTCATTGGCCCTTAGAAGGATTATTTTGGTCGTTGTAGTAGGCATTTGGATGTGTCAACTTGATAAGTGTGGTTTATACCCACTTATTCCGACATCTTTAGCTTACTGTTTGTTATATTTCGAAACATTTAAATGTCATTTATAGTGTAATTTATGTTTTATTTGCAGGAGCATTAATACATGGATCATGGGACAATTAAAAGTGTTAAGGGACTATACTGATGCATAGGACGCACACAGGAGCCTAGAACGCGAAAAACAGGAATCAGTGAGAAATTTTACTAGCGCCGCGGCTCCAAAGACTAGAGCCACGGCGCCCTTGAGCAAATCAGGCACAGAAGACTAGCGCCAGGGCACCATATATCCATACATCTTCTAGCAAAAGAGGCGCCATGGCGCGTTATTGAGATCCAAAGAACTGGCGCCACGGCGCCCAGTAGCCAATACAAAGTCCAGTGAGTATGGCGCCGTAGCGCCATTGAAAACTTAACAATATGCATTAGGCGCCGCGGCGCCCATTTAAGGAGCCACGACGCTGTGGGCCAGCAAGCAGACGCGCATTCCATGAGCATTATTTTTAGGGTTTTGTTTTAAGATACCTAATGGCACCATAGCTTCACTATAAAGATAACGGTCCATCCAACACTCAAGGGAGGCTAATACAAAGCATAAAACACCAAAACACATATTTTTAGAGATCCAAGGAGAGGATTGAAGAGCGACGAGAGGAGACAAATGCGGTGACGTCCGAGGAGGAAGAGATTCAATTCGGGTTTTATCTTCTTGTTTCTTTCTTATAACTCTAATGATTTCCATTAGATTCATGACTTGTTTATCATTGTTTTTATCTATTGTCATGAACTAAACTCCTTAATTCTGGAGAATGATGTAATTTATGCTTGAACCTTGTATTGTGTTTATCAATTTGTTATGAAGTTTTATTAAATTATTTATATTCTTTTGAGTTTAATGCTTCTTGATTGTTGGCCATAATTGAAGATGATGAATGTTTAGAATCTATCACTCGAGAGAGGAGATTTTGAATAGATCTAGAGAATATGACCTAGGATTTTATAGAGTTCGAGAGAATCTGTAGTCCTTTGAAGTCGTTAATATAGAATCACAAATCGTAATGAGTTGTTAAGTATTGGATTTTTATAAAGATATCGAAGTCTATAGTTGATGATATTTTCACTCGGCACTCGAGAGAGGGGGTGAATATTTTAGGAGTCTTGACTTATAAACAATATAACTGAACAAAGATTAATTGACATGACAAATACATAGGAGACAGCTAGGTGAAATCAGGATCCATAATCTCTATCGTATTAGTTCCTCATATTTTAATTATTTTTATATTTATTTACCAAAATATTTATTATTTGTTTTCTAAATAAAGTTAGGATTATCAATTGTAGTACTTAGTGCGAGTTAACGCAATCCATGTGGGTTCGACACTCTTAACTCATATTTATACTAAAACTTGACACTGTACACTTGCGGTACGATATAAAAATATCACAACACAACTGTTCCACATGAGACTCATACTTTTAAAGCCACTAACGCCCGAGATAATGTCGAGTCGCTTCAAGCTTCCTACCGTCGAGGATACGAAGTCCAAGAGGAAGGGGAAGAAGGTCAATGGGAAGGAAACAGAAGCAATGTCTGTTTCTCAAGTGGGTAGTCTCGGCTAAGTGATGAACACTAAAAAATATACATTTATTAAAAGGAAAATTAATCATTTTACACTTGTAGTTTCATTAATCCCCTTCATTTAGCACATTTGTGAAATAATAATTAAATTTATGTTGTTATTGTAATTTTTATTTCTTATGTAGGTGAAATAATACTTTGGACGCAAAACTAGAAAAATAGACGTGACATTTGGATTTTGGAGGCCATAAACTTGAAAGGGCGTTCTAACAGTATAAAATTTCAAAAATTCTAACTTTATGCAATTTTCGTATTGTCATATCTTCTTACTCCGATATTGGATTGAGGTGATTCTAGTTTCAGATGAAAGAACACTCAAATATCTACAATTTTTCTCTTTACAATATTTTCTAGTTCTGAGGTTTTCAAGGTCGAAATTGGGGAAGAATCCAATGTGTATTGCATGTAATTTTAATTATTAGAAAACAAAGTAAAAAAAAAAGGTTGAAATGTCACAATCCACTTTTAGGTGGATTGTGACAAATGTTTGCAAAATGATCTACAAAAATCAAAAAAGGAAAAAAAAAATAGTAAAAATTTATTGTTCGTATTTGATTTGGAATGTTGTAATTCATAATTGAGGGATGATTACTTCTACTATAAATAAATGTGCCCACCTCTCATTTTCTTCATGTTTCTTTCATTTTCTCTCTTGAAGAATTTGGAAGAAGTGTCTTGTGTATTTTATTTTCTTGTAATTTCTTTTTTCTTTCAGTAATAAAATTATGTGTGTTTTTATTCAAAGCATGAGTAGCTAATTCCATTCTGCTGGGGTAAAGGGTGAAACTCTAAATATGAAGAATATAAATTAATCTTACTTATATTATAATATATGAATTGTAATGTGAAAACTAATATTTAATCCTCTTATATTTGAGGGTGTCATGATTCGCTGTAGACAATCAAATCTTGGTTGGCATAATTAATACTTTACCGCGTATTATATGAGAAAGTAATTTAAATATGGACTAATTATTGACAAGTTTTGTTACCGCCTTTATGGCTGATTTTATATATTTGGCATAATTGAGTACCTAACTGGATTTGTTATAGACAAATATATTCAACGCCTTTATGACTGGTTTTATATGTTTTGGCATAATTAATTCCTAAAGTAAATTAACTGGATAATAATGATAATTTATATATTATAAAAAGTAAGATTTCTCTATATTTCAAAAATATTAAGAGTGGATCCCATAGGCCCAGCATTTTAATTTATTGTTATATCTCAATTTAAAAATTACCCATCACTTCAATCGAGGCTTTTTATTTTTACTGTTATTTAATTTTACTAAATCTATTCTCTATGGATCGACCACGGACTTACCGGATTATTTTATTACATCAACACCGTTATCCTTTGGAGTAAATAGCCACTGTGAGTGTGTCAAGTTTTTAACGCCGTTGTCGGGGAATATAATTTAGTAGATAGAATAATAATTTAACATCCTTGTATTTTTTTTCTTTTCTTTTCTTTTCTTTTTTTATTTTTCGTATTTTCTGCATATCATTTTTTCACTTTTTTATTATTTCTTCTTTTTATAATTATTGCATTTGCATATTTAAATTTTAACATATAGTTTGCATTTAGATTGCATGAAACATTGGTCTCGATGAACTAGTGGTAGATTAAATACAAAGTCTCCATCACCTTCATCGTCAATCAAAGTGGGCGAGAACCGAAATGAAAACCCACATGGCCAAGATGAAAATCCAATTGATCAAGTAGACGTGAGTATCAGCATGACGATCTTAATCATCCTAGGACACTCAGAAAATTCATGAATCCCACTAGGACAGGATCACCATCTTGCATTGTTTTCCCCAGATGCACCACATTTCAATTTTAAACCAGGTATCATTCAACTTTTACCCACATTCCATGGTCTAGAGTCTAGAAAATCCTTATCAGCACTTAAGAGAATTCGAAGAGGTATATAATATTTGCACATACCAAATTTGCAGCATGAATATAATTTGACTCAAGTTTTTTCCTTTTTCTTTAAGGGATAAAGCTAAAATTTTGCTGTAGAACCTTAGGTCAGGATCCATCAGAACATGGGATGATTTGCAAGAGCAATTTCTGAAAAAAATATTTCTCTCTCACTGGATAAACTCCTTTAAGAGGAGAATCACAACCTTCACACAAGATTCGGGGGAAACACCTTACCAATATCGGGAGAGATTTAAAAAAATATTAAATGTTTGTCAACATCACGAGTTTGAAACATGGAGGGTGGTTTCCTACTTCTACGAGGGTTTAACACCCCAAAGTAGATAAGTAGTGGAAATGATGTGTAATGGTGAGTTTAGTGACAAAAATTTCGAAGATACACTAGATTACCTAGAACACATAGCAGAGAATACACAACACCGGGACACAGTTGGCACTTATGAGTCGTCTGTAATACCATATGCATCTGGTAGAGACATGTTTAACCTTAGGGAATACCATGACCTTTCTACTAAATATGCATCTCTAGTTAAAAAAGTTGAGGTATTAGAAATGAGGAAAAATGATCATGTCAAGTCAATTTAAGAAGTCACATGTCAGATATGTAATTCAAATGAACATGTCACATAAGTTTTCCCAACCTTGCCAGTCCTGCAAGAATGTCTCAATGACCAAGTCAGTTCCATAAACATCTTCAAGAGACCAAATCCAAACCCATACTCCCAAACCTATAATTCTGATTGGAGAAACCATCCAAACTTCAATTAGAGGAATGATAATCAAGCACAACCATCGCAACAACCTCCCCAAGTACACCAGAATTTTCAAAATTCCCAGAATTATGCATCATATGTCCCACCGCCAAGGAAAACGCTTGAGGATACCTTTCATGCATTCATTGAGAAATATGAAGCCATCAATAACCAAAATATGCAAACATTGATTGATATGAAAGATATTTTTTCCAAAATCACATCTGCTTTGACCATTAATGAGAAATGAAAGTTTCCTGCACAATCGCAACCAAACCCCAAGAGTCATCAAAACCCTCACGATGGTAGTTCTGGTAGTCAATACATAGACCAAGTCAAATCTGTTATTACTCTTCGCAGTGGTAAGGTCATCCAAAGACCTATTCTTGAACCTCGTGAAGATTCAGCTTCTAAGGGTAAAATAGGGGTTGATGAATCATTACCTATCGTTGATAATAACGATTTTTCACATTCACCTCAATTTCCTCAAGCATTAAAAATAAAGAAATTGAACCATTCCCCAGAGATATATGAAATATTCAAACATGTGAAGATCAATATTCCTTTGTTAGATGTCATCAAACAGATACCATCTTATGCCAAATTTCTGAAAGGCTTGTGCACCGTTAAAAGAATACATCAGGTAAGAAAGAAATCTTTTATAGCCGAACAAGTAAGTTTCATTCTCTCAACCAATAATGCATTAAAATACAAATAGCTTGGTTGTCCAATTATTTCATGTATTATTGGAAATCATAAAATTAAACATGCATTGCTTGATCTTGGAGCTAGTTTCAATTTGCTTCCATTTTCGATTTACCAATAACTTAATATTGGCGAGTTAAAACCAACTTCAACTACTCTTTTACTTGTCGATAGAACAGTAAATGTACCGAAAGGAATTGTGAAAGACGTGTTATTACAAGTCGATAAATTCATATATCATGTGGATTTTATTATCTTGGAAACACAACCTGTAGCAGACAGTTATAAGCCAATTCATGTAATACTTGATTGTCCATTTTTAGCAACAGCTAATGCTTTAATTAATTGCAGGAATGGAATCATGAATTTATCCTTTGGTAATATGACGCGGGAGCTTAATGTTTTTAACATGTGCAAACAACCATACGATGAGGACAGTGAAAACAAGAGCATAGAATTAATTAAACCAATTTTGGAAGAACACATTCAGGGGAGTTTATCTGACCCTGTGGAAATTTGTACAGTTATTTTCTTGAATCAAGTACGTAAATAGATTCAGATATTCCTAATGATTTTTTACTTGATTCTACACATGTACTGGAAGAAGACGAAGAAAAACAAAATTTTGAGGAACTGTGAACACTTGAAGAAGAGAAAAATAAGGAAGCAGCCAAATTAGAATTAAAGACATTGCTAAAAGGATTAAATTATGCATTTCTTGGATATGAACAAACTTACCATGTGGTAATTTCTTCATCTCTCACAAGCGATCAAAAAGGTAAGTTGTTAAATGTGTTGAGAGAACATAAACAAAGAATTGGATAGATTTTAAAAGATATAATAGACATTAATCCTTTAAAATGCACACGCATAATATATATAAAAGATAATATCAGAACACGTCGACCGCCCAAAAAAAGGTTAAACCATTACATGAAAGAAATATTTAAAATAAGAGTCCTTAAATTTCTTGATTCATTAATATCTTACATACATGGTTTGGAAAATTAACACATATGCCAAGAAACAAAGAGCTAAATAATTTGATGTTGTTATAAATACGCACGTTGGACGTACAACACTCATGTCGTTATTTAGGAATGATGTCTAATAACCGCAAACAAAAAATTCAATCCATTAGAGATGGATTGAGTAAGGAGTCATTAGTTAATATATCATTGACTCTTGAGACGCATCCTAGTGGATTTGATAGATTGATTCACAACTTACATACATACATAATTTCAAAAAGAAAGACAATGATTTAGTCTCGGGAATCTGACTTTAAAAGACCATGTTTGTCAATTTATAAGAAAATTGGATGGGAAGCATATTCCCGACCCATAGAGGGCGTTCAAGCCGTTACTGGACGTAAAATCAGATAAAGATGTGAGCCATAATCACAACTACCAGTACATATCATTTACTGTTTTGATTTCCTTTTATTGTTTTAATATGTAACCTTTGTTTTAGTAGCAGTGTTGTAGATTCAATTATCATTTCCACAGTAACAGATGATGCCTTCCAAACTCTACTTCTTCTTATTCAGACATTGGGAACAATGTTTCAAATTTAGTTGGGGGAAGGGGAAGTAGACTAGATAGTTTTCGTTTTTATGTTTTCATTTTTGTAAGAAAAAATTATATTTATTTTTTATTGTTGTTTTTTTTTTTTAAATATGTTATTTTGTGTGTAAAAAAATATTGTTGATTTTTTTTTGTGTTTTTTCAAAAAAAAACACACAAACCAACAATAAATTTTTGACTAACCAAATGGAATTGTTGTTCATCTTGTAGTGTAAGGAGCTTTCGCTCCTAAGACGCATCTCAGTGTATTTTGTAACAAGTTATTTTTATTCATTTCTTTTTGAATCATTTAAATTTGTGAATTCTCCATAATATTGATTAAATTTGATCTTCATATGCTCATTTGACATGTATTATCAACATACACGATAACATATGATCATGGGTTGTAAGTGAAAATTTTGTAATATTCAGTTCTCTAGTTTGTTGGAGGTAGCACCTAAAGGCAATGGAATTTATATTTTTATTCAAAAAAAACAACTCAAGCTTCTACTTAGTAACCGGACATCTTACCTTAGCAAGCAGTGATTATTCGCGTAAAACGATAGGGCTTGAGTTAGTTTTAAAAAAATAAAAATAATCAAGCTTTTACTTAGTAACCAGATATCTTGCCTCAGCAAGCAGTAATTGTTTGCGTAAAACTGTAAGACTTGAGTTATTTTAATAAAAAAAAAATATGTGTGTGAATAAGTTCTATTTTGTAGCCTCTATAACTTGAGTAATTAAGTCCATATGGGTGTTTTAACACTTAGTGTCCTAAGGCCAACTGGTCCGGGAGTCACTAGCCCAGAGCTTGTTTCATGGGTTAAAGAGAAAACTCAAGGAAATTAGACACTTCTTCTTTTTGACATCTGAAATCCGAGCAATTAAGTTCGTAGGGGTGTCTTAACACCTAGTGTCCTAAAATCAACTGGTTTGAGTCACTGGCTCAAAGCTCGTTACAAGGGTTAAAGATGTATTATTATTAAAAAAAATTATTTTTTGTATATAAATAAACTGACATTGCCAAAAGGTGTGAATTCTGATCTAACTTTTGGACAAAAATATTACTCTCTTTTCAACAAGACCTATGAATATTATGGGCATAATGAATTGGTTGATAATTTCTCTTATGGGTGTATGGAAGAAAGGTAAAAAGTACGAGAGAATTTACTTATTTGATTATTTAGAAAGAAATAAAACATTTATTAACTTGGATAAGAATTGTTAGTTTTAGCTTAAATTACTAAGGACTAATAATAAGCTGGTTGGGGGTGTGATGAACACTAAAAAGTATACATTTACTAAATTGAAAATTAATCATTTTACACTTGTAGTTTCATTAATCCCCTTAATTTAACACATTTGTCAAATAATAATTAAATTTATGTTTTTATTGTGATTTTTATTTATTATGTTGGTGAAATAATACTTTGGATGCATAACTAGAAAAATGAACGTGACATTTGGATTTTGGAGGCTAGAAACTTGAAAGGGCATTCTAACAGTGTACAATTTCGAAAATTCCAACTTTGCGCAATCTTCGTATTTGGCCATATCTTCTTACTCTGATATTGGATTGAGGGGATTCCAGTTCCAGATGAAATAAGACTCAAATATCTACAACTTTTCTCTTTACATGATTTTCTAGTTCTGAGGTTGTCAATGTCAAAATTGGTGAAGAAGTCAATGTGTATTGCATATAATTTTAATTATTAGAAAACAAAGTAAAAAATAAAAATAAAAATAAAAGTTGAAATGTCACAATCCATCTTTAGGTAGATTGTGACAAATATTTGTAAAATGATCAACAAAAATCAAAAAGAAAAAAGAAAAAAAAAATTAGTAAACTTTTATTGTTTGTATTTGATTTGGAGTGTTGTAATTCATAATTGAGCGATGAGTACTTCTACTATAAATAGAGGTGCTCATCTCTCATTTTCTTCATGCTTCTTTCATTTTCTCTCTTGAAGAATTTGGAAGAAGTGTCTTGTGTGTTTTATTTTCTTGTAATTTCTTTTTTATTTCAGTAATAAAATTATGTGTATTTTTATTCAAACTATGAGTAGTTAATTTCATTCTGTTGGGATAAAGAGTGAAACTCTAAATATGAAGAATATAAATTAATTTTACTTATATTGCAATATAAGAATTGTAATCTGTAAACTAATATTTAATCTTCTCTTATATTTGAGGGTGTCTTGATTCGCTGTAAACAATCAAATCTTGATTGACACAATTAATACTTTACCTCATATTATATAAGAGAGTAATTTAAATATGGACTAATTATTAACAAGCTTTTTTACCGCTTTTATGGCTGGTTTTATATATTTGACACAATTGAGTACCTAACTGGACTTGTTATAGACAAATATTATCACCGTCTTTGTGGCTGGTTTTATATGTTTTGGCATAATTAATTCATGAAGTAAATTAACTGGGTAATAATGACAATTTATATATTATAAAAAATAAGATTTCTCTATATTTAAAATATTAAGAGTGGATCCCCTAGTTCCAGTATTTTAATTTATTGTTATATCTCAATTTAAAAATTACCCATCACTTCAATCAAGCCTTTTTATTTTTAGTCGATTGTTATTTTATTTTACTAAATTCATTCTTTGTGGATCGACCCCGGACTTACGAGGTTATTTTATTACTTTGACACTCTTATACTTGGGAGTAAAGAACCACTTTGTGAGTCTCACTAAGCCTCAGACTGTGGTGGTGAAAGCGTCGTCTAGGGCCATTGTTTTCTCAAAGAAGCGCAAGGTAGTCTTTGAGCCAAAGGAGGACCTGGAGAATGTGATTATCAAAATTTCTCACGGGATGGAATCTATCTCTGACCCTTCCAGCATTTCCAAGTTTGTTCGAGGGCTGTTGCTTGAAGAAGACGAGAGTCGGTTGATTGACCTAGGGCATCTGGAGTCAATTAAGAAGGTTATAGCCTTTAATTACTAGGTAAGGACCTTTCTTCATTGGTTTTTTATTTGATTGTTTGTCGAATGAATAACTTGTCTATTTTGTTAGGCTTGGAATGCAACCTTTTTTCCAATAGGAGTATGCCTAAAGGGGGAGAAGGACTGGTTAATGGAGAAGTTGAAGGGGGTCGCCTATAAGTAAATGTTGGCAGAGATGAGAATTTGATGAAACAATTCCTGGCGGGGGAGAATAAAGCTTAGGCCCCCAAGAAGTAGATCAAGGAGAATGCTAGATATGAGGCTGGGCTCCCTTCGTCGGACGAATATGATGAGGAGGACAAGGAGGTCATCCCAAAGGATGAAGGAATTGGCAAGGTTTGAGGGGAGAAGGTCCACGTACAGTTTGAAGAAAAGTCTGTTGGGACATAGGAGATTCCCAACGAAGCCAAAGAGGAGGCCGTGAGACTGGTGAAGGGTCTGGTTGGATAGAAGAATAAACTCCAGCCTTAAAAGCTAACCCAACTGTTGGCATTCAAGATATCCCTGTAGTTGACATCCTTGATACTGAAGTTCCAAATGTTCTAAACATTGAAGACTAATGTTTTTCTTTTTCCGTACTTAATTTTTTTGTACATAGACCTATGGAGTTATCTAATTTAAAGTTTGTAATGAAAACTTCATGAGTGAATAGAAGTTTCTTTTGGGTTTTATCGTCTCCCTTATATATAATCTTTTGCCTTGTGAATGTCCCTTTGTAAAATAAATTTTTTCCAAAACTTGACAAATGTCTAAATAAAGCCAGTCGTGAGGTAGCCTCATCATCCCTTAGTCAGGGACTAGTTACTGTTAAGTGGATCCTCTCTGACTCCTTGTTCGATGGGTCTAATTCCACCATAACTTGAGATGTACCGCGTTCCAGCTATTTTTGGTTTGGAGTATGGGGCCTCCGAGCTGATGGTGGAATCCTCGGTGTTGAAAGGTTTAGCGTCTACAATCATCTTTGTTGAGCGGCCAGTTGAGCAGACACGGTGTCTGTGGTGTTCTCATTGCCAGAAGCCATAAATAGTCTGAAGATTGTAGGTTGAGAATGCTAGTGTCTTATACATGCCCAAGGTCTCTAAGTCATGATTTGTGTGTGAATATAAAAGAAGTTTGCGGAAAAATCTTACAATTATCGGATGTTGGATTTCAAAAATCTTTGTATGTTGATGAAGCTCCAAGCTTTGATATTGGATTCCCAACTCAAGGATGAGTTTCCCTATCACCTTCACTTAACTCTTGAAGTGCTAGCTTGCAAGAAATTATACAACAAAATTTCCAATGGAGAGGAGGAAGCTCTCGGCAATATGAGGAGAGAGAGAGAGAGATTTTTGGTTTTTGATATTTTGTTTCTAAAACTCTATTACCAAAGTTGCCTTGCAAAAGTGGTATATGTTTTTCCAAAAAGCAAAACAAAAACAAAGTGTGTTGGAGAAGTTTCATTAAAAGCTCCCAACCACTTCCATCAACTTGATTTACTAGTGATGTAAGTTAGTGGGTCCCACACTTAAATTTAAAATTCAAGTTGGGTGAGACTACACACTTCGGGCTCGGGTTCGTTTAATCCGATTAAACGAATTTTTCATTGCGACATAATTAAATCCAATTTAATTAAATAATAATGCCTAGCAAAATTATTACGAAAGTCGCTTACGAATTAATTCCAAATTAATTCGTTCGCCCGAATTAAAATCTAATTTTAATTCCGCATTGAAATCCGATTTCAATTAATATATCTAATATATTATTTAATCGATTAATTCCAAATTAATCGCGTTCTCTCTTCTATTTGAATTTTATCCCAGATAAATTCTTGCCGCAATTAATCCCAGATTAATTTTCTCTCTCATAATTAATCACAGATTAATTCTGTTCGAGTCAAATATCATCGGTGAATCTTTGGGAAGCGACCCAAGAGATCCCTGGATATGTTGGCAGTAAATACGGTCATCGGACTATCCGAACACGTGCGTACCCCGTACCACGTTCTTACGGATTTACAAGACATGATTGGCATCTAGCAAAGCAACGTGCCTACCCAATTCTCCAGAAATATTCAACGAATAATATATAATCTATATCAGGCATAGTATACTATGTATTGCGTATTAGGATCCAGTATCTGATGTCACATGCTAGGCCTAGAGCTGGAATTGTGTCTGCCCCGTACGAAGCATATATCGGATCACTAGCAACTAGTCTCTTTAATCGGATAATCATGACCTAGTCATACTATCCCGATAGCTGCAGCATATGAGAGTACTAGTTATGTATCCATGTGTGATCATCTTCTCCATATGACTGAAGTGATACTTCCATCTTGACATCACACCCAATACACTATGATTCTCAGTAAACCTAGAAGAGGCGTACACAGAACCTGTTAAAGCTCCGGACGACCAAAATCAAAGCGTACTGATTTTCGCAAGTATTAGATGCAAGTCTCAGGTTAAGACCACATACACCTACCCTGATTCGGATTCCCATAGACACATAGTCATACTACCAATGGGATTCTGAGGGGTCTATCCAGAGCGAAGTTGTTCCCGGTCCAACGACTAACAGAATCTCCTATCACACTTGTATAAGTATCCAATACTTAAATATATGAGAACTATGCCGTTAAGCTTCCATAACGCGCACAAATGTAATGCTAGTCTATTCCACATTATCGATGTCCAGTCTCGATAATACTACGACTATGGACATTTAATGATTAAACCGTTCATGGATTAATATTGTCTCATATCTTATTAATCCGGAACTAATCACAAGGACTTTTATCATTTATATATATTCAAGTAATCCAATTACAAAATGATAAAATAGCAATTTCCTTTGTCACATAATTAATTTGTACAAAAATCACAATGTCTTTTACAAATAGTGATGCTATGGGTCATAATTGTCCAATAGAGAAAGCTTTGCTTTCTATGAATTGTCGGGGCCCCACGATGGGTGCCAAATTATAACTGCTAAATTTCACCTTCGGTCTAGAATCGAGAATTTTTATGATGAGGGCACTAACGATCCTGCAAAATAAAGGCAAAGTGAGCGTGGAGCAACTACCTACCGGTGTGGTGGATGTCGTAGGCACTCCGACACTCAAGTCAATGATGATGAAAAACGAAAAGAAATGGAAGAGCAAGACAGAGAGTTACCTTGACCTTCACAGATTGTCGTAAGGGCGATAGGCTAGTATTTAATGAGTTATATATGCTTTTAGAACTCGAGTGCGAGTGCCAAAACTTGAATCGTTGAATCTTACATCCCCCAATCCCTTAGACCCCCTCTCCTTTTATAACCTGTGAAGTAGCCCTTTAATCGGTTAATGATTCCTTGGAAGAGTCGTATTTCAATCCTATTTAGGAAATGGTAGTAGAGTATGACTAAATTAGGAGTGCCTAGATATCCGAAATTAGGTGTAATCTATATACCACTGTGTTGTAGGTGAAAGTACCTACAAGCAATAGCGACAAGAAATCTCTATACCCAAGAGGGGGGTGAATTGGGTTATCGCTATAAATGCGGAATTATAAAATCTTTGCCGATTTTAAGCTCTTATTACCAAGTGGGAGTTTTAGGCAATTTTCTCTATTGTAAATAACAACCTATATGCAAGTTTTCTAATCAATAATATAAATGTAAATAAACTTGCAAATAAGTGAAGGTTAAGGGAAAGAGAAATGCAACACCAAGATTTATAGTGGTTCGGCCAAACGTGCCTACGTCCACTCCCCCAAGCCTCGCTTGAAGATTTCCACTAGAATCGAGTTTTCCGTGGTTTACTCGTAACCAAGAGTTTTCCGCCAAGGCGCACTCCGAACCTTTTACAAGATTGAGTTTTCTACGTAGGCTCACTCACAAACCTTTACACTTTACCCAAACAATGGGATTTCACAAACCACAAGTGTTTTTGATATGAAAGATTTACAACATACTTGGGCACTCACAAATAATAAGAAGATTGTGTGAGAGTAAACCCAAGTGTTCTAAGCTCACTAAATGATGTGGAAGATGTGTGTGTGAGCTTGGATGAGTGTTTATGAATATGAAGGTGTATGACACTCTTTGTTTACCTTAGAGAATGTATATGAAGGTTTTCTAGATCTCTAATTTGAGGCAAAGGAGTTGGGGTTCTATTTATAATAAAATGCAAAGCTTTTAGCCAACTCACAGCGAGACCGGCGAGGAAACCGGCGAGGAAACCGGCATGCCGGTCTAGGGCTCCAACGGTAACATAACGTTCAAAAAACTAGCCGTTGGACCGGCGAGCAAACGGCGAGGAGACCAGCGAGGAGCTCCCTGGTTCCAGAGAGCATGATTTTCTCAGCTAAAACCGGCATGGAGACCGGCGAGCAAACCGGCATGGGGACCGGCATGGAGCTCCCTGGTTTCAGTATGTGCATGACCAGTCAAGACTGACGAGACTTGGTATTTTGGCCGTAACTTTCTCTAGAAAATTCCAAATCATGATCCGTAAATTTCTACATAAACTAGACACATAGATCTAGCTTCTGTAAAACATTCAACTCCAAAAACATTAAGATGAATTTTATGGAATTTTTCTAATGTGACGTGTACGCAGAAAACGCACATCTGAACATGTTGTACTAAAAAGGCTCTAGTAAAAGTTCTATGCATCGGAATTATGTTCCGTTTGAACCGTAGCAAACTAGAGACACATATCTATCTAACGGTATATCATTTGAAGTTTAATTCAACCGTTTGATAGTTTTTGGAAGATCATTTACCGATGCACTTGTGCATAGAAATTCATTTTTGTGCAAATAAAGTGCAAATGATTCTTTAAGCATTCTAATCCATTTTAAATGCAAGTGATGCAAAATGTATGATTCCTAAGAGCTTTAGATCACTTGAGTAAACTCACTTACAATAAAATTTAGCTCTTAATCATTATCTTTGATTTGCCGCTAGTCTTCACATTCTCGCTCTTCACTCCTTATGCTTCGACACTTTTTGTATTGCTTCGTGTTTGCACGTCGAAGTCGTCAATTGCGTTGACGTCATCAAAATCCAATTACGCGACCAAGTCGCCAACAATCTCCCCCTTTTTGATGATGGCAACCCCTTAAAACTTGTTGCAACTTGTGAGCTTCTTGGAGTCCAAATTTGACCATTTTGCTCCCCCCAACATAAGCTCCCCCTCAATGTGTGATTGTCTTCAAAATAGCTCTATAACAACTGACAAAAACATTAGTACATTTACTCCCCCTTAAACCAAGGGTGAGGGTTAAACAAGTTTTAATCTCATTTCTAATGATTTCTCCCCCCCCTTGACATTATCAAAAAGTGGAGAAGTAAAATTAAATCTAAATGAGATACCAATTATATATGTGCTATCAAAAGATACCAAAATAAAAATATGCACATTTTGGCATTTCCCCCTTTTTGTCATAAGATGAAAAGATCATGTATAATGCAAGTTTCAAAAGATTATGCACTCATGATACCAACTATAATTTATATCAATGAATCCAATTGAATATCATATCACTTAAGCATTGTATCTCCCTAATTGTGATATCAATGAAATAAGTCATTATATATCATGATACCAATTAAAATCAATGACTTCAATGCTATTAATGATTGTCTTCTTATGAATATCTTACCAATTACTAAACAATCAAAATTCATGCTTTTCATGATTATATAATTATGTTACATGGCAAAGTCATTTTCAATGCAAAATTAATCAAATGATCACATATTGAAATTTAACTCAATAAGTTCATGTGATACCAATGAAATAGAATAGGGGTTTAAATATATGATTAAGGCACTTAGTGATATCAAATGAAAATCGATATCAATAGAAGTTTGAATACTTGCCTAATCATTTTGTATGCTTCAAAATATTTATATCAATTTGAAATATGCATACATACATAATTTAGAGGAAACGGTACCAATGTTTCCGTGAGTACGGATTTTACCTTTACCGTTGCGATTCCTCATTTCCTTGAGCCTTTGGGATCAATTTTGCAATTCTCTTTAAAGATCCATTCTCAAAGCTCCCCCTACAAATTTATCAATTACACTTGGTACCCAAACTTTCTTGGGTCCATTGGGGTTAGTTTTGATTCCTTGAGGAATCCATGCATTCTTAATCACATCCTTAAACATGCATTCAAAAATTTTATGTCCTTTTTCATTGCAAGCATGACATGTGACATTTTCATTTACAACATTCTTAGCATGAGAATCGGATGCCTTAACAAAATAATTCTTCAAAAATTTTCTTTTAATGTAAGGCCTATATCCTAATCCTTCTCTTTTAAAAGCACATTTTTGGGAACTAATAAGCATATTAAAATTTTTATGTCCCAATGTGAATTTGCTAAGTAAGTTTGCAAATCTATAACCTTAGTGTTCAATAAACATTTTCATTCAATATAGATTCGCAATCGCATGTCTTAGAGCTAGATGGCATATTTAATATGGCATTTTCAAGTTCTAGCTTTTTTAATCTTTAAACATGCATTTTCATCATTTAAGCATGCAATTCTTTTTCATGTTTAGCCTTTAAGCATATAATCTCATTATCTAAAACATGAATTTTATCCATACTAGTTGCATGTTCAATTTTAAGTGTAGCATGCTCATTTTAAACTAATTTCAATTTCTTTTTAAGCATATCACACAATTCTTTTAATCCATTAAAGGCATTAAGTAAATCATTATCATATTGAGAATTGTGTACCTCTTCTTTTTTCGCTTTCTTCTTCAATTTCAAAGCGGATGTCCTCATCTGTGATAGCCATAAATGCTAGATTTTTCTTTCTTTAGCTTGAACCTCTTCTTCCTCCTCGGATGAGCTAGAATCGCTATCACTCCAAGTTGAAGTTGCTTTCATTGCCTTTTTCTTCGATTTTCCTTTCATTTTCCTTAATGGGCAATCGGTAGCTATGTGACCCGGTTTGTTGCATTCATAACACACAATTTTCTTATTCTTCCGCGGCCATTTTCTTCTTTAGCCTTTGATTCCCTTGAGTTTTGCGGATTTGAGAAGCTCTTTTACTTTATTGGTGATGCTTGCCAATTCATCATCACTATCATCTTCTTCACTTGAGCTTGACTCGTCTCTTTTTCTTGCTTTTAAGGCCAAGACTTTCTTGTCCTTTTCTCATCTTCCTCCTTTTTATCCATTTTGATCTCATTCATACTCAAGCAATTTACCGACCAAATCATCCATTTCAAAGTGTTTATATCGTTTGCTTCTTTAATGAGGAGGTGTAGCTTCTAAACTCTTTCGGGAGAGATCTCAAAATTTTCTTCACTTGATCCGATGTCCCGATGACTTTTCTCAATGCTCCCAAATGATTGATGATGACCGTAAACCTAGAAATCATGTGATCAATTTCTTCCCCGGATTCCATCTTGAAATTGTCCAATTCGCACATGAAACGGTTGATCTTCGATTCCTTCACTTGGCTTGTGCCCTCATTGACCATTTCCAAAGACTTCCATAAATCATATGCATTTCCACATTCCGGAAGCTTGCTAACTTGATCCCGATCAATGGCACATAAGAGTTGGTTGAGTGCCTTAGCATTTTGTGAGGCTAGTTTCACATCCTCACTATCCCATTCTAAACTCGGTTTTGGATATCAACCCCGTTGCTATCCTTCTTTGTTGGCCCTTTTGCACCTCGTGTGATAACCAAATAGGATGGCGGATCATTGGCTAGGAGATAAGTCAACATTCTTGACTTTCAATAGTTGTAGTCGGTTCCGGTGTAAAACGGAGGTCTAGTTGTGGAGTATCCCTCGGCAAAATTTGAAGAGTGGCTTGTAGAACCCATAGTCTATTCTCGGACGGTTTAAGTCTTTCTTGAGAATACCTCGCTCTGATACCAACTGAAAGTACCTACAAGCAATAGCGACAAGAAATCTCTATACCCAAGAGGGGGGTGAATTGGTTATCGCTATAAATGCGGAATTATAAAATCTTTGCCGATTTTAAGCTCTTATTACCAAGTGGGGAGTTTTAGGCAATTTTCTCTATTATAAATACAACCTATATGCAAGTTTTCTAATCATAATATAAAAGTAAATAAACTTGCAAATAAGTGAAGGTTAAGGGAAAGAGAAATGCAACACCAAGATTTATAGTGGTTCGGCCAAACGTGCCTACGTCCACTCCCCCAACCTCGCTTGAAGATTTCCACTAGAATCGAGTTTTCCGTGGTTTACTCGTAACCAAGAGTTTTCCGCCAAGGCGCACTCCGAACCTTTTACAAGATTGAGTTTTCTATGTAGGCTCACTCACAAACCTTTACACTTTACCCAAACAATGGGATTCACAAACCACAAGTGTTTTTGATATGAAAGATTTACAACACACTTGGGCACTCACAAATAATAAGAAGATTGTGTGAGAGTAAACCCAAGTGTTCTAAGCTCACTAAATGATGTGGAAGATGTGTGTGTGAGCTTGGATGAGTGTTTATGAATATGAAGGTGTATGACACTCTTTGTTTGCCTTAGAGAATGTATATGAAGGTTTTCTAGATCTCTAATTTGAGGCAAAGGAGTTGGGGTTCTATTTATAATAAAATGCAAAGCTTTTAGCCAACTCACAGCGAGACCGGCGAGGAAACCGGCGAGGAAACCGGCATGCCGGTCTAGGGCTCCAACGGTAACATAACGTTCAAAAAACTAGCCGTTGGACCGGCGAGCAAACCGGCGAGGAGACCAGCGAGGAGCTCCCTGGTTCCAGAGAGCATGATTTTCTCAGCTAAAACCGGCATGGAGACCGGCGAGCAAACCGGCATGGGGACCGCATGGAGCTCCCTGGTTTCAGTATGTGCATGACCAGTCAAGACTGATGACACTTGGTATTTTGGCCGTAACTTTCTCTAGAAAATTCCAAATCATGATCCGTAAATTTCTACACATAACTAGACACATAGATCTAGCTTCTGTAAAAAATTCAGCTCCAAAAACATTAAGATGAATTTTATGGAATTTTTCTAATGTGACGTGTACGCAGAAAACGCACATCTGAACATGTTGTACTAAAAAGGCTCTAGCAAAAGTTCTATGCATCGGAATTATGTTCCGTTTGAACCGTAGCAAACTAGAGACACATATATATCTAACGGTATATCATTTGAAGTTTAATTCAACCGTTTGATAGTTTTTGGAGATCATTTACCGATGCACTTGTGCATAGAAATTCATTTTTGTGCAAATAAAGTGCAAATGATTCTTTAAGCATTCTAATCCATTTTAAATGCAAGTGATGCAAAATGTATGATTCCTAAGAGCTTTAGATCACTTGAGTAAACTCACTTACAATAAAATTTAGCTCTTAATCATATATCTTCGATTTGCCGCTAGTCTTCACATTCTCGCTCTTCACTCCTTATGCTTCGACACTTTTTGTATTGCTTCGTGTTTGCACGTCGAAGTCGTCAATTGCGTTGACGTCATCAAAATCCAATTACGCGACCAAGTCGCCAACAGTAGGCGGTTAGTCTCAATCCAGATACTTAGTTTCCTTGTTAAGAAGGAATCTGATTGTATATAGACCGGAAAATAACATCTACTGGGACAATGATCGAGCAATATTGGCTGAGACATCAAGTAGCATGATTAGGATCTACTGGAGACATTTTGAGTGGTATGGGCTCCTGGAAGCCTTTAGGCCGTAGAAGCCTCTTCCCTTAGGGTGTCTGGGCTCGTGAGCCCTGTGTGTAGGCTCAGAGCTGACCTTGCGTTGGTGCATATTTAACCCAATAGACTGGATGTCGTCTGGGATCAATATTGAATGGAATGCCCAAGTCGAATGGGGCTTTGACGGTTGGATCTCATACTGGTTGGGCCTTGTTGGCAACCCATGATGCCACTAGGGCCAAATGAAGGCCAGAAGATATGATCTTATACGAGTTTACCGCGTGAGTCCAAGTGTCGCCTGAGATATAATGACGTTTGGGTCCTTAGCCCAAATTTAGTCCGTACAAGATGTATGGTCACTTTGTTGTAATTGCAACACTTGTTACGCTAGTTTTGCATCAAAATATGTATAATTGTATACGATTCTATGTTAAGTTTGTAAAATTAGCACAAACAGAACCGATTCTATATGGTATATTAGAGACAATGCTAATAACAATTGCGCTAATTGCACAGTGTTTATGATGCATATTGAAAGATCAGTATAATAGATAGAATTGTCCAATCTATGTATATTTACTCGACGTGGGATATGGATGACCATAATCATCATCCACATTATTAGGCAAACTTAAGCCCTTATATTAATTGATGTAAATTAGGTTTAATTAACAAAAGACTAGTCTAATGAATATGATTGTCCAATCACAAATAAACACTTCACCACGATTAGACTACTCGACATGAGATATACATAAACTCAATGAAATGACAATGATCATCTGTGATTATATTCAGCTTCACAAAATTATAAAAATTGGTTTAATTAACTAAAACACTAGTTCAATTAATATGATTCTCCAATCACATATAGTTGTAGATGATGAGGTATCTCCACATCCCATATTAAGTATATGTAATTGTGGGATCACTCATATCTCATGCCGAGTAATGTAAATGTGATGAAGGGGTGGTTTGACGTTGGGATTTCTAACGATTTCAAAAAAAAAAAAAATCTACAAGTATATTCAACCTCACAAAACTATTAAACCCAGAAAAAGGGGAAAAGATCAAAGGATAAAAGTTCATAAAGAATTACAATGAGATTATGAAGTTCCCTTTCACTTGTGGTTGCGTCCAAAGTGGCTAGTTTTTGTCGACTTGTTGGAGTGAAAGTGGAATCTGATACTCTGTCTATTTCTTGCCCAAAAATAGCTGGATGAATGCTACAGACAAAAAGAAAAATGTACAAAAAAAAAAATTAAAAAAAAATAAAGAGAGAAATGGAAGGAAGATAATAAAGCCAAGCAAAAGATTTTAAGAAAATTTGAAAAAGGACATGAAGAATATGGTTAGTGAGCATTGTCATTTTCCAATATATCTCAATTTTGGGCACAAAAGCTCTGCATTTGTGTAGTGATGATGTTTAAATGCATTGTAAAATTATCAGATGAGGGATTTGAAATTGGAGGTAACAAAAAGAATTGATGAATCGAATTTGTATCGAATCCTAAACGAATTCAATCAAAATGTGATAAATTTATATTCGATTCGTTTACTAAACGATCCAAATATCAAGATTTGTATTCGATTCGTTAAACGAATCGAATATGAATATTCGTTTAGTCATTATATTATTCAATAACATAATTTATCATAATTTATTTACATAAATTCTTCATAAATATATAAATATGAAATACGTAATTAATATATTTACTAAAAATATGTCACCAGATATCCACAATATTATTTTCCTATGATAATTAGTCATAATTTCTCGAATTTTAATTGAAAATAACAATAACTAGTATAAGAAAATAATAAAATGAATCTTAAACGAATCAATGAGCTTAAATTCGTATTCGATTTGTTTAATAAACAAATCGAATCGAAATGACTCATTTATTAAACAAATCAATTTTTAAAACCCGTATTCGCTTTAAAGCGAATCGAATCGAATGAATAAACGAATTCTAATCCAAATTGTCACTCCTATTTGAAACTCATTTTCTCACTTTAAGAGCTTTTATCAAATGAACGAACTCGGCAGTAATCACATAAGGGTGTTTTTTTTTTTTTTTTTTTTTGTAATAAAAGGACTTGAGGGTTTATCTTGATATAAAGGAAGAGGAGAAAAATGGGGTTCTAATTGAATTGAGAACAGATGAAGGAATCAATGAGGTTTGTAACAATGAATAAGGAATTTTGGACCAAAATCCACTGAATAGTGAGAGTGATGGGCACTTTGAATGTTGCATAAATTGGTGTGACATGCCATTCTGTTTGTTTCGATATATCAAAAGAGAGACGCGGAAAAGTGAGGAGGTGAAAGAATAAAAGAGAACAACAGTAGGTTAACTTGTAAGTTTTGGTAGTCCTTTTAGTCAGTGGCGTAGTCAGAATATTAATTCAGTTATGAGAGAGGGGCAAAATTTGATTTTCACAATTTTTTATTTTAACGGGACGAAATCAAATTATCTCATTAATAAATCATATTTTTTTATTAATTTATAAGATGTATTTTAATAATTTTTCGGTTTGAGAGGAAACGACTGTCCCTGTGCACATCTTAGTGGCTCCGCCATGACTGTTAGTTGCTTAAGAAAGCGGTTCTGTGAAAAGTGTTTTTCACTGAAACATTCTCATGAAAGTTGATATTTTTTGTTGCATGAATAATCAATTGTGTATTAAATTATTGCCTCATGGAAGTTGAATAGTTCTGTTTCATTTCTGTTTAGTGACTTAACTGGAACTGGAAATCCTGTGTTTGAACTTTGAACATCAAGACAGTTCTAGTTATTATATCTTCAACAATATGAAACCATCCTACATAAGGATGGCTCACACACGACTTTCCATATTGTCGACTCTAAAGAGAATTTAACGTGTACGCAGTCTTATCCTTATCTTTTTTTTAATAAAAAAACTGTTTTCACAGCTCTTGAAACCATCCTACATAATGCCAAGAAAATGGACCATCAGAAAGAAAATATGCCAAGCAAATATTTCTATTGTTATTGTATCTATTGTTCCTTGCACTGTAAAAATAAAAAGAGCATATTTCTTTAATCTCCATTTTAGTTTGATGCATAAACATAGGTGATTAACTTTGACATAAAATTTCATCAAAATCTCCTTAGGGAAGGTTTCTAGTATATTGGGTATTAGAGCCACTTCCAACCGAAAATGTGTGGATATTTACGGTTAAGGAGGAGTGTAGGACGTTGGGCACAGAGTAAATTGTGACATCTCACTTCGCTTGAGAAAGATGTTGGAATTAGTTTATAAGTGATGATCATCTTTAACTAGTAAGACATGTTTTGGGTGGTTTAGACTCATATCAAGAACAAAACATTAAGAGCTCATGGCATCCAAGTTGGACCCGAATAAAAACTTGAGAGGCCAGAGTTTCGAAGTTGGACCGCCCTAAACTACCAAATAGATATTTGATAGATACAATTGAAAGGAATCATACACATACATGAAAACATAAATTTCATTTTCATCAAAGTAGCTGCTAAGTTCACATCTAGCAAAGGCTGAAGAAGATAATAAAGTCGAAAAAGAGAATAAAGCAAGGACTAAAGACTATTGATCTATAGGCCTTTTCAATTTAGAAAAGCATAGGGCACTCTTTTCTAGTACTACTTGTCCAACTCTAGGAGAAGCAGAATTTTGTGAGTTATTAGTGCTGTACAGTACATTGAGGAATTTGACATGTCTCTCTCAAGCTCTTCTGGCAATCAAAATCACTTCCCCAAGCAATAAAATATCTCAAGAAAGTTTATTCATCCTTCCTATTTAACCTCAATTTACCATTTGCATGATTGGTGATATGCAAGAAATGGAGTACATGTCAATAAATTCTGTGAGAAAGTGTTGAAGATAATGTGTCTATCTTTATGATTTTTGTTTCTTTCTTCAGTTAATATTGTACCAAACCATGTGCTATAGCTTTCACAATTTCCAATTGTAATAGGACAGTTACAAAAAATGTTGATAAGAAAACTTCACAGTTTCTTTAATGCAGTTTGCTAATTTTCTACATTGATTAAGAGTGTGTTTTAGGAGTACTTTCATTATCAGCTTTTGTTGTCATAACTAGTTTAAGTGGAATGGAGAATTACTACTAGAGATCAAAGTTATACAAAACTTGTTCAGAATTTGTCTAGGTTCCTGATTTCATTTATTCACCAGAAGTCTACAAAAATCAAACTGATAAGCGGCTAATATACATATATTTCCCGTCCCTTTATCTTAATATTTTGTGTATTATCTTGAGTTGTATGAGCACTTTGATGTGTTTTGACATGTGAAAATCATATTACAGTTTACCCGAACTCAACGAGGGATGAAACGATAAAATTGGAACTGATTTGGGCCATATTTCAAAGTCAAAACGAGCGGCCCGACGCTGGAAACGCGTCTCGACGCGCGGCAGAACAAAAATCAGGCAAAGAAGAGCAACGTTTGGCGCGTCCCGACGCCCATGATGGCGTGTCATGACATGCCAATGATTTCCATTAGTGTCGCGATGCGCGTCACTCATAATACAATTTTGGAGTCTTAGAGCATAGAAGAACGCCTAGTGCTGTACGTACCAAATTTGGGCCAAGGACAAAACCGTCTTTCACTTCGAACACAATACCAAGTGAGGCCCAAAAATATACTCAGCCCATTAAACTATAAACCATTTACAAAAACAAAAGGACAAACCCCTTTAACCTTTTCTCTCTTTTCCCCAACAAAGAATATATCCCCACATGCAAATTATCTTCCCACCGAAAGCAGAGACAATAAGCATGTTATGGGGACCCATTTCCCATGTGCAAACCAGAGAATTCACCTTTCTCCACCTATAAAATGAAGCATAATTCATGAAGTGAATGGGGGGAGCTTCTCAACTCTGATGCAGGCTTCACTTCTTTCTTACAATCCCCTGCTCTCTGACATTAGCACTCTCAGAGCTCTCCATCCCCTTATACACTTACCACCGCCCTCACGGCCACCCAGAGTTTAAGGTAACATCAAAACCTTACTTTCACATTTTACTCATTTACTACTCATTTCATACTACTAACTTGAGCGTCGGAGTGCCCCCGGCACCCACCACACCGGTGGGTAGTCTACTTCCGCTCACTCTACCTTTGTTTTGCAGGATCGCTAATGCCCCCAACCTACAAATTCTGATTGTGGACCTCGGCCGAAATCTAGCATCCACAAGTGCAAGGCAAGAACGAGTGCGTTAACTGGTGCTAGAGATTGAAAGCGAAGACTGCAAATGAGAGTTCTCTCTTTCTTTTTCTCTCTAGTTTATCTTTTATGAGTTCTTGTTTTGTATCTATAATGATTAGCTTGTTTTTATTGATTATCATTAGTAGCTAAATTATTACTCTAGAGTTGTAATAGATCCCGAGCATAATATTTAATTGATTTGCATATTTTTATTTTCTTGGGTTTGTTATTTATTATTTATTATTCTCCATATTTTATTGCATGTTTTATTGTCTGGCCAATAATAGAATAGTCTTGATAAATCCTTAGGAACTCGACGGAGGGAATTTGGGTTAGCCGTGGGAATAATAGTATGTGATCTAATTCTTATGAATAGATTTCTTTGCAGGATAGACATATACCTACAGGGCATGCGTAGCCAATATTAGAACATGACCTTAATGAATTTGGCTTAAATTAATTGACATAAACATATAGTTAATTGGTTTAAGTTGAATATTTCTACCTAACCATCAAAAGAATCTTATAGATAGTTTAGTGTTATAGGTTAATAATTCGTAACAATCTAATTGAATGAATAGTTCATGAACCCATCATGTGCATGATTAGATGAAGTTCAACCCTAGGTTCTTCACGCATATAAAGTTTATCTCCAAAATTATTGTTTGTTATTTATTTACTTTTAGTTAATTTCAAAATAAACACTCATTTCTCAACCAATAGTTTAGTTTCAGCTAAGTATGTTAGTTTTGGTATTAATAGGAGAAATAATAAATCCATGTGGGTATAATATCCGACTAATAGTCATTATATTACTTAAGCGATACGTGCGCTTGCGTGCAGTATAAAATCGCGATCACGTTTTTGGCGCCATTGTCAGAGACTTATTTTATTTTTCTTTATATATATTAGGACAACACTCTACTTTCTTTTTTTTTTCAAATCATTGGAAACCCCACCGCCAAACCACCCATTCCGGGCAGGTAAAACCACTGGATGTCCCAGGCTCTTACAAGAAACGTACTCACTGGATTCGAACCCAAGACCTCAACGTGAGATCCTGAACCCTACACCACCAAGCCACGCCCCTTGAGGACACAACACTCTACTTGCTTAAGTTAAACACCCTTTCTTTTTCTTTTTTCTTTTTTTTTTTGATTTCAGGTGGTCGAGATAATAGAGCATCATTGGGCGATGGGAGAACTAAGAGCTTCAAGAAATTATGCTATACCTCATGTTGGTGAGATACAGTCCAATTTTCTGAGGCCTGTTGTCCAAGCCAATAATTATACTTATCAATGGATTTCAGAGAGAAGTAACGTAATGTATGTTCAAGCCTTTCATAGCCCAAAAATGAGATGTGAGATGTATAGGGGCAACCACCCTAGTGATCATTTCACATTCAACTATAATCTAGGGTGGAAAAACTATCAGCATTTCATATGGCACAACAATGAATAGACCCGGCCACGGTTCCAGTTCGGAACCGGAACCGTGGCCGACCGATTCGGTAGGGGTTCGACCCCAATCCGAACCGATGGAACCGTAAGGTTTCACCGGTTCTACGGTTCCAACCGGAACCGAAACGGTTCCGGTTGGAACCGTAGGGTTCCAACAGGAACCGTAGGTTTCCAACATGAACCCTAAACCCCAACGGCTAGTAGCCGTTGGGGGAGGGCAGGGAGCCAACGCAATATTAAAAAAAATGTTATAAAAAAAAATTATAAATTACTAATATATCCCTAATAACGGTAATAAAACGGTTATATTTATGGGCATTTTTGGTATCAAAAAAATTCTAAAACTCAATAAATATGATTCATTTTTCATTATTTCAACACACCAAATTTCATTAAATTTTCAAGAGATGTTCCAACACGTTGGAATTCAACTTATTTCTTTTATGTCAAGCATTTCAATACAAAGATGCATTATGTAGTTTTTTTTCTCAACATGTTCAAAATATCACACTTTATCCTAGTCAATGGGATTTGTGAAAACATATTAGATATTTTAAAAGTTTTTAATGAAGCTACTTAACTTTTATCAGTGTTTATTATCCAACAGCTATTTTATTTCTTCTTGAAAGTTTGAATATTGTTGGTGCTCTCGATGAACATGCTGAAAGTAGCGATCCTAATGATATTGTTTTGTTAGAAGCCATTATTGTTAGGAAGGTAAAATGGTTGAATTATTTTAGAGACATTCATTTACTTTATCTTATTGCTGCTGTTTTTTATCCTAGATTTAAATTAGAAGGTTTGAATGGTGTTTTACAAGCTTACTATGGTTATTTAGAATATTAGAAGAAATTGATATTGCAAGAATAATGACGAAATTAAGAAATGATTTAATTGAGTTATTTAATGATTATATTGTAATATATAACTTAGGAACATTAGGTGAATCTAGTAGTAGCGACCCGGTAATTCAAATAAGACTTAGCGCAAGGGATCGTTGGTTATTGCAACGAAATAAAAAAGCTAGGGATACGACAACTAATAACCCCGAATTAGATAATTATTTATCTATAAATTTCGAGTTTCCTACTGAAAGTTTAGTTAGTAAAAATTTTAAAATCCTTGACTGGTGGAACCGACATCAAAATATATATCATGTTTTATCAATTATTGCTAAAGAGATATTGGCAGAACCTATTTCAACCGTTGCGGTTGAACAAGCCTTCAGCTTGGAAGGCAATATATTGGAAGTTAAACGATCTTCATTACATCCAAGCACTCTAGAAGCAACAGCTTGTGTGGATGATTGGACTCGAGCTGATCTGAGACAACAAGAAGATGCCCCCGATGATTTTGAAGATTTGTTCGATAATGCATCTGCAACAACAAGTGCAAGCGGAATCGAAGCTGAAGGATCAACTGATAATGATGATTGATAATTGTAAAATTGTAAATTTACAAAGGGGAAATGTCTCTCACCCCTGGAGGATACGTAGGCAACTTAAATTTTTAAAAATTTAAGCTCAAGCTCTTCAATGTAATAATTTTATTTATTTATAAAATTAATCTCATTTATTTTAATTTATTTTCGAAATTTAAAAAAAAGGTTCGGAACTGAACCGGAACCGGAACCTAACTGGTCAGTTCCACTTAAGTGTGGAACCGGAACCGAACCAGAATTAACTGGTTCGGTTCCGATTCCACACTTGTAGAACCGGAAACTGGCCGGTTCGGTTCGGTTCCGAACCGGAACCGAACCGTCGGCCGGGTCTAACAATGAAGGTCCCGAACATCCCACCGAACCACTACATCTTTTTTATCCACCGCGAGTTCAAGAATTCCCTCAAGAATCAAAACCATCATTGGATGACCTGCTTACGCAGATAACCAATCATAAATGAGGGAATCACGAAGAATATTACTAGATTGGAAGTAATGGTACAGAGTGAGACGACACCCTTGAACATGGAATTTGGAAACCCGAGCCAGAGGCCACCAAGAGCTTTCCCACGTAACATAGAAGAAAACCCTAGGAGAGAATGAAAAGACATTAGCAATGTCATCTCAATCTGCCATGAGGAAGCACAAATAGATGAGCCACTCATAACCTCCACACCAACAAAGCAATATGAGGGCATTAAAATAGACATATTAAATGATGTCATTTAAGATACATTCAATTTGCACTCTTAAACTGACAATCTTGAAGCATGGATTTTGCATATGTCTGATGAAGAGCTAGACAAAGAAATTTACATCAATGAGGAAGTGGTGGAATAAGGAATTATGCAATAGCAGCAATGTGAGCCTATTGGAAATCTCATGACACAAGGGGAGACATCGCGACATAAGGAAGCTAACATCATTGATACCGTATATAAGCTAGACATAATGGCACAACCATTCAAAGTCAAGCATCATACAATACCTTTTGACAATCTATCTTTCTATTCAAGACCCCTTAGATCTAAAAAGTTGAAGAATGTGGCATAGGCACTGAGTGGAAAAATTTATATTTTCCACCTCATTTTTGGAAGAGGCACTTGAAAAGTAATGTCTGTGGCATTTTCCTATGTAGGATATCCAAATCCATATCGAAACCTCCTTGAAAGAAGATCTTCAGAGAATGTCTGGCTGAAGACGTTAAACTTAGCGCTAGTAGGGAGGCAACCCACGTTTTTTTTTCTTTCCTTAGTTTTATTTTATTTTGTGTGTTATTTACGTGTGTAATAGTTTGCATGTTTATCTATGCAAGTACTAGTACAACCAGCACAACCCTCACAGCCAACTTCTGACCAGTAGGAGCCTGATCAACTTCATGCATGGTAGTGTTGTTCCTCACTCTTGTCTTCTTTATGCTTATCTTAAATTGAGGACAATGCAAATTTTAAGTTTGGGGGTGTGTACATGCTAGTGTTAGTTTGTGCTATTTAACAAAAATCGAAAAAAAAAAATTAGTCATAGGTTGTGAAGCATAGTTTAATGATGAGTTTGTTTACTTTAAGATGAAATCTTAGAAATGATAAGTGCCCAATTGACTTTTATCTGATGCCTTGAGTAGGAGATTTTGGTTAGACTTGTAAGCACTTAAAAGTAGGTTTCTAGCAGTAAGAGCCTAGGCAGTTGACAAAGTGACTAGTTGAGAAAATTATTTGAAGTTGAATGTCTGTTTGATTAAATATATGATTCTTTTTGTCATTATTAATGATATATGGTATGGCTAGAGCATAAGAAAGAAAGATCTTTTGAAAAAAATGAATGAAAAGATCAAAAAAGAAAACAAATACTTCGAAAAAAAACCACCTATAACCGATAAACGTGAATTATCCATGGTCGAGTGTTAGGACCACCATGAGGAGAAATGTTACCTTAAAATGTAGGTTCGAATTTAATAGATAAATACATAGCACTTTTGAGATATGTAGGTTGGTTAGACCCATTGGATGTAAATTTTTGAGACGAAATCACTGAGTTGACTTACTTATGAATCGTGTTGTGACCTGACCTTATCACACACACACACACTGTGAGTCTAACTTAGATGATTTATTCAAGAACTTGGATTTAAGTTACGTTAGGTACTTTGAAGGTTCTCTGATTTCATTGGTATGTATTCTTTGAAGACAATATTATGTGTAACTACTAAGACTGTTTTATGTGTTTTAGTATTTTTGCATGAATGCATGTGTGTGTTAAATGACGTTTGTGGATATCATTGTTGTAAGCCACCACGAGACTATAACTCATTCACTGGATCGACTTGGGGTTTAAAAGCTTATTGCATATGCTTATCATGATCCATACGAAAGTGGCCTAAATTAATTTATTTTTAGTTTGTTTAATTTAATTTTTTTTTTTTTTTTTTTACTCGAGGACTAGCAAAATGTTAAGTTTGGGGTGAGATGAGCAGCTAATATGTATATATTTCTTGCCCATTTATCTTAATATTTTGTGTATTATCTTAAGTTGTATAAGCGCTTTGATGTGTTTTGGGTGTATTTTACAGGTAAACATCATATTACAGTTTACCTGGACTCAACGAGGGATGAGACGATAAAATTGGAGTTGATTTGGGCCATATTTCAGAGTCAAGAACGCACGTCCCGACGTTGGAAGCGCATCGCAACTCATAACAGAACAAAAATCAGGCATAGAATAGCAACGCTTGGCGCGTCGCGACGCGGAGAAAAAGCCCAATTCATCTTGAATCCGATTTTTGATCAGAAAAGACCCCCAGTACCTCATATATAAGCATAAGTTCGTCCTAAAAGTTTAAAAAAAAAAGCCTCATAACATAATTTTGAAGTCCCAGAGTATAGAAGAACGTCTAGAGCAAAGCAGTGACGATTGCGTTAATTGGTGCTGCAGATTAAAGACGAAGACTGTAAATGAGAGTTCTCTCTTCCCTTTTCTCTCTAGTTTATCTTTTATGAGTTCTTGTTTTTTTTTATCTATAATGATTAAATTATTTTTATTGATTATCATGAGTAGTTAAATCATTACTCTAGGGTTGTAATGGATCCCGAGCATAATGTTTAATTGATTTGTATAATTTTATTTTCTTAGGTTTGTTATTTATTATTCTCTATATTTTATTGCATATTTTATTGTCTGGCCAACAATAAAATAGTCATGGTAAATCCTTAGGAACTCGACGGAGGGAATTTGGGTTAGCCGTGTGAATAATAACGCATGATCTCATTCTTTTGAATAGATTTCTTTGCATGAGACATATATCTGCAGGGCATGCGCAGCCAATATTAGAATCTGACCTTAATGAATTTGGCTTAAATTAACTGATATATACATATAGTTAATTGGTTTAAGTTGAATATTTATACCTGACCATCAAAAGAGACTTGTAGATGGTTTAGTGTTTTGGGTTAATAATTCGTAACAACCCAATTGAATGAATAGTATCTGAACCATCTTGTGCATTCTTAGGTGAAATTACAACTCTATGTTCTTCTCGCATATAAAGTTTATCTTCAAAATTGTTGTTTGCTATTTATTTACTTTTAGTTAATTTCAGAATAAACACTTCTTTCTCAACCAATAGTTTAATTTAAGTTAAGTAAGTTAGTCTTGCCATTAATAGGAGAACTAATAAGTCAATGTGAATACGATATCCGACTAATAGTCACTATACTACTTTATCGATACGTGCGCTTGCGTGCAGTATAAAATCGCGATCACAAACTAAACCAAATCAAACAAAGATTTTTTTGTCAATTGGAAATCATTTCATTATGCTCAATAAAATCCAGGTCACTTCTAATCATTTACGAAAAACAACAAATGAAACCTGTGGTCCTCCTCCAATCTTTTTCACCTTTTCCCTTCACTCAATTCATTACTTCAAGTTTCACCACCTTGCCTCACCGTTTCCCAACTTCACATTCACTCCATTGTAAGAACCACTCAACCACCTTCTATATCAATGGATGCTGCAAGCCTTGAAGCACAGCGCTTCCTAAAGGAAAAAACCAATCAGGGATTGCTTTATTGAAGACGATATGGACAACGATATGGAAGAAGAAGAAGAGGGTGTTGGTGATTGTTATGCAGAGGATGAAAGAAAGAAGAAGGTGCCTGTAAGAAGAGGGCCTGGTGGGATTTCACCACCTTGTTGCCTTGTGGAGAAATGTGGAACTGATTTAACAGATGCAAGACGATACCACAGGCGCCACAAGGTCTGTGAACTTCATTCCAAGTCTCCTGTTGTGATTGTTGCTGGTCTCAGGCAAAGGTTTTGTCAACAATGCAGCAGGTACCATATTTTCATATTCCTACAGTTTTTTTTTTGCTCTGTTACTGTCATCTGTTATTAACTTATTGTCATCGAGGATTAGCCTTGATATAACGATAAAGTTATTCCATTATAACCTAAAGGTTACAGGTTCAAGTCGCGAAAACAGTCTCTTTGTAAAAAAGTAAGAGTAAGACTGCATACATATTTAATCCTCCCCATAACTCACAGTGTGAGAAACCTCATGCGCTGGGCCATCCATTCTCTGTTACTGTCATCGTGTTTTGCTTGCATTCCAAGTCTTTCTAATTGATTCAAGTTTCTAAAAATGTTTCAGTATCTAGAGTCTAATTTAACATCACTCTTGAATTCTATTCCAGGTTCCATGAGCTATCTGAGTTTGATGAAATAAAAAGGAGTTGCCGCAGGCGTTTGGCTGGACACAATGAGAGGCGCAGGAAGAGCACAGCTGAAACAACAGGAGAAGGGCCAAGCAGCAGAGAGGTTGTTGGTTCTCATCAGTTGAAGGACAGCCAGGGTAGACAGGTCAGATAGATAGTGGTGATTGAACTTTAAGCTCTGCAATCAAGCTCCCTCTCTTCTGTCATGTCATCATAAAGCCTCCATTAGAGCCAGTAGTAGTGCGGTTTCTAATGCACCATTTCTAATAAGTTGTGTTTCACAGCAAGAATTTGTGTTCAAAATGGTGTGAAATATTAGAATTTTGCACTTGTTGATTCCCTGGTCTTTGCATTTGTACTGCAATAATATACTAAAATTTTCCTCTACAATCTTCAATTTTTCCTGTGTTTGATGCTGTACTCTCATTCTCAGACTCAATTTGCAGTGAAAAAGAGCAGTCTTTGGAGTTCAATGTTGAGCTTCATTTGTACTCTTTCCTTTGTTTATCCACTTATTAATATTTTGGAAAATGATGTTTTGTCGAAAGGATATATCTGATGATGGTATGTCGGAACAAGTAGTGTCTCACTTACGCCTGGCCGCAGTTCAGTTTCAAACCAGAATCGGAACCATCGGAATCTCCGATTCCGGAAACCGACGGTTTCGATACCAGGAATCGGAAAAATCAAATTAATTCTAGTTTCATTAAAAATGAAATCGGGAACCGCCGGTTCTTAGAACAGAATCGACGGTTCCGAACCAAAACCACAAAAAAAAAAAAAAAAATATGACTGTTTGGAGGCAATTTTTTACCTCCAAACGTCACTTGTTACTTTTGACCGTTAAAAGTATTTTTTTTATTTAATTAAATTATTTATATTTTTCCTATAAATACCCATATTCTCTCAATTATTTTCTCAACAACAATTTTCATAAATCTCAATTCTATTCTCTCAATTTCTATTTACAATTCCATTCTTTCTATTTCTTCTCAAATTCTCAAGTACTCTCTATTATTATTTTAATTTTCAAATATTAGCTAAATTTCTCATTGTTAGTTTATTTATTACAAATTATGAAAATTTCAAGTACAAGTCAGAATACATTAATAGATGAGCATTTGTATGAGCAATATTTAAAAAACATCAATCAATAGCGATATAATTGTTCGACATGTTGTCATATTCTAAAAAGTCTACTTCTACGGGTGTAACCCAACTTAAATTAAGAGAGACTGATTTAAACTTCAACAAAGGAAAAAAGTTAATAATTTTGTAACTAAAATCTTGAAAAAAAATATTTTAATTTTTGTTAAACTTTTTATTAAGAATGAGAAAATCTATAGAATAAATATTTTGAAAGTTCGATTTACACAGAGTTCTGACCTATGCGGAATTACAGACAATAAGCAGGACAAGTCCTGTTACTGCTACTATGGAATTGCAACATGCAATTTAACAAATCAACCAACTAAAATAATAAGCTGCAAATGTAAAAACAATAACAATAATTAAAGCAGCAAAAATAATCAAACCATACAAAATTCAACACAATGATTTTGGTGACGAAGTGGAAAACTCTTCCGAGTAAAAAACCACTCCGGGTATAGGCTACCACCCGAATCCACTATATCGAGAAAAACTTACAGCGATGGTCAAGACCTATGGTGGCAACTCCACCGACTCAAGTACCTCTATACTGCAAGAACTCAAGGCAACTCATCAAGCCCGTGACCCACGGTTTTCTTCAGAACCTCTGAAGTCTCTGAGTAGATTATATCACCAATGACGCCGGAACTCCGACTACCAAACTTCCTCCTAAAGAACTCTAAAGGATTAGGGAATTTGGGTTAAGTTTGTTGAAGTGTGTTAAGGTTAACAAGATGGAATCACACCATTAATGAAGAAGACAATAAGAAGAAGAAGTCTTCAGTGGTGGATTCAAATAAGGTTGAAAGCTTTGAGAGATTTAGGCTCAAGAAATAATTGCTTCAACTATTGGGGAATGTGCTTAATGTTTGTTTATATAGGTAGGGCCAAGGAAGGAAAAGGGTTCCTAGTCTTATTTTGGCTTAAAAACATGTCTAAGAAACCTACTTACGCAGGGACGTTCGAACGCACTTCAAACGCAACTCAAACGCAAAGTCTCTGCTCGAAACCGAACGAAATGACGAACGCAACTCGAACGCAGCGGAAAGCGGACTGGTTTTCAGGGGCAACTTAAAACGCTTGTAACTTTCTCGTCTCTTGTCCAAATCATGAGTTCTTTATATGTACGTGATCGTCTTCGAGTCTACTTTCCAATGCAACTGACCTCATGTCAATTGGAGCTCTAAATCTTCTGAAATATGCAAAAGAGTAAACGTCGACTCTGAAATCTCTATCTCATGTTGCCAAATACTTGTCCAATTGCTCCGAGATCTTCAAGACTCATTACAACTCAATTGAACTTGTTTTGTTACGGACATTGCCAATAAAAATGGAACTAACATATTTGATTCTGCTAGATGAGAAAGAAAGAAGTTGATACTGTTAAAAGAAAAATGGATTCTAAAATAAGATGAAATTGCCTACAAGCATTCAAATAAGAGCAATTATATACCCAAGAACGGGATGTATTAGGTATGTGACAAAATAATGCGAAATTAAAAATCTTTACGATTTTAAGTTACTTAGTTAGTACCTTTATCAAATAATCTTATAATTCAATTTCCACAATTGATATATGCAATCACAAAATCAAATATCAATTTACTCAATAACAAGTTTTACTAAATGATAAACTAATATAATATAAAACTTGCGATAAATAAAAGAGTTAGGGTTAGAGAAATTGACATCATAATTTATAGTGGTTCAACCAACAATGCCTACATTCATTCCTCCAAGTCATGTTTGAAGCTTTCCACTATTCAAAAGTGATTCCACACTTTACACTATGAGTTTTTCATGGCTCACTCACAAATCAAGAGTTTTGTTCATAGATTCACTTCAAACATTTACACAAGAGTTTTATCTTCTATACTCACTCAAAACCTTTACACAAATTCACCATTTTGAGTATACCCACTCAACAAAGAATTTCCACAACTACAAGTGTTTAAGATATGAAGGTTTTACAATATCACTTGAGTACTCACAAATGATAAAGAAGATTAAAGATGTGAGTTGTTAACCCAAGTAAATTCAAACTCTCTAAAATGATATGAAGATATATGTATTGAGCTTTGATAATCAATAGAGTATGTGAATGAGAAGATTTATCTCTCTTTGTTTTTAATTTTAAGAAAATGTTATAAGGTGTAAGAGGTTGACAAAAACGAAATTGGGGCTCAATATATAGTGAATGTGAAAATTGTCCTCGACTCTCTGTCTTGAGACCAGTATACCGATCTACAGTGGCCGGTATGCCGATCATGTAAATTCAAACGGCTATATCTAACATGACCGTTGAGCATCAAGCGGATTACTGACTGGTATGGTGACCGGTATGTCGATTAGCTAACCGGTATGTGGACCAGTATGATCCATGTCAGTTCCAATAGTTATGCAAACTCAAGACTGATTGATGTGGTGGACCGGTATGGATTAGTCCGGCTTCATAGAGCTTGTAAAACTGCCCAAAGTAGAGTATGGACACCGGTATGCCGGTTCAGAGGTTGGTGTGCCGGTCACAGTGTATAAATACAGGTTTTTAAGATTAAAATATTATGCACATGACCCAAAATACATTTTATGAATGTGTATGAATCTTATGAGTTTAGAATATTTGAATTATCAACTCACTTACATTGAGAGTCATAAGTTATAAGACTTCACTTGATTTTCTTCATTTTTTCTTGAATCTTTTACTTCGATTTCTTTTTGTAATGCTCCTGAAGTGCATCGAAGTCGCTAGCGTTGCATCATCAAAATCACTCATCGAGAATATGCCGCTAACATAAGATAAGAAATTGTGATAGTTTTGATAGTTCCAGAATTGACAAAGGTCATATATAATAAATTTTTTAAAAATATATTCAAGTATTAACCATTATAATATTAAAAATAAAAAAGAGTTAATCCCTATTTTTTTTCATAATTATCCATTAGATCTCTATTTCTTTTTATAATTACCCATCAAGTCTATGTTGTTTAACGGTATAGGTTAGTTGTTATATTATGTATTGTTATTATTTATAACAGTACAAATCTAAAGGGTAATTATGAAAAAATCAAAAACCTGAAAAAAAAAATGATACCCAAAAACATTTAAAAAATAAAAACTCAAGAACGAGGAAGCCCGTCCTGGACATATTATATGTCCGCATTTGAAATGGGTAAATCAAGTGAAGTCAGCTTGACTTGAGTGACTTTCAATTAGTTCTTCTATTTAATGAAAATTAGATTTTTTTTTTCTACCCCAAATTTTAAAAGATTTAAAAAAAAAATTGAAAGACAGATTGGATTCAAATAAATAACATAGTTTGCAGTTGCATTTTTAAAGTTTTTGCATGGTTACTTTCAATATTGTTAAAAGTCATTTTTCTAGCTAAAGTCATTGAGGGGTCCGTAAAATCGAATCGAAAAATCGTCAGATTTTTTCAACTATTAATAATCACACTTAAAACATGTAATATGATCAAATATAAAATTTCAAGTCTCAATGCTCAATAAATAAGTCTCCGAATATCAAATAAGTTAACAAATTAATAAAAGTCTCAAGGTTCCAAATAAAACAAACAAGCTAACAATAAAGAACAAACAGTTTGTTAACTTATTTCATTTTTAATATTGGATCAACAAAAGATAAAAATTAGAGAATATCAAGTTAAGTTTAACAAATAAGAACACCTATTTAATTTTTAACACTTGAAAACTTAGCTTTATCAAAATCGAAAAATCACCCCAAAACTCGACCCCAAAAAATTATGATTTGATACTTTTCATCCCTATTTGCGATTTTATTGCATTTCAACCAAATTTTGGCCCCTATGATCGTAAAAACGTAAGATTATAGAAGCTTTTTTTGCCAACCATGGTTACATTTCTGATTCAGAAACTGTCTATACAAAGGGAAGCAGCTCAGTTGCTTTTTTCTTGCATCTATGCCATCGAATAAGAACACAAACAAACTTCTTATATGGTATATATAGCACATGAACAATCTTCAATATACCGAAGGTAACAAAACATCACCGAAAAAGTCTTTACGAAACAGAAGAGGAATCACTCACATCTACGGCTATCATTGAAATCGTACAACAATGCAGGAAATGTCATCAGAGCTATTTCTACCAAGTGCTTCTTCAGTAAGGTGCTTTGCTGCAGATCGAGCATCCTTCACATTCTTGATGGCATCTGCTGCATCTTGGTTCGACATAACCTTCCATAATCCGTCACTTGCCAAGATAATAAACTCTGTATCATCATCGATCATCTCCATCGCTACATCTGGTTCTGAACTTAGATGCATTTTCAAGCCCCTGTCACCAAATGCCCTTGCCACCGCCAATTGTCCATCAACACGTGGAACATCTCCTGAATTCATAGAAAAGAATTGTCATCCTAATATCAATCATCGTATCCACAAGTAAAAGAACCACAAAAATCCATGTTAGCACATGTTTATTAGTAAACAGAATCATCTCTCATATACTATTTTAACGGCATTAAAGGTGCGCTCCTATCACCTCATTGAATTTTTTTAATTAAAAACTAAAACGTGAAATAATAAAAATCCTAAATAGTGCGCGCCTTTGATAACTTTGAATGTTTTTTATTTGAGTTATGACTTTTTTCCATGTGATATGATTGTTAATTTTACTTACTGACTTGAAATTTTAGGATAAATTTATTAAATACAATTTATATGAATTATTCCAATTAATAAATTAATATAAAAACTAAAAAAAATACGGGATGCGCCTCACTTCGATCAGGCGTTCGCCTCGCCTTGCGCCTAAGCTCCAAGAGGACCTTGGCGCCTCGGTGCTAAACAAATATAGGCGTTACAATGGTAAGTCATCTCAGATGGTAAAAAGCCCTTCATGGAATCCTCATTATCATCCAGATGAAAACAGATCAAAATTAGCTGGTCTCTTGGTAAAACTGATACCTGGAAAGTTTGACACAAAGCCTCCTCTGCCTTCAATATCCTCCCTTTCTGAGCTTGCCTCATGATCAACTGACAGTTGTTTTGCCACACCATTCTTGCATATAACTGCCCGAGAATCACCAATATTTGCTACTACCAGCCTCTCGCAGTTGATTAATATTGCAGTGACTGCAGTTGAGCCACCTTTACCAAAATCAACTGCTTTCTCCAAAATAGCAGTATCAGTAATACGGTAACCACTCCTGACTGCACTCTCCGGTTCTTCCCAGAAGCCAGGCTGATTGCAGGAGAAGAGGAAGAAGAAATGAAAGATACTCATGTATGTAAATCTTTATTTAGCCAGGAGGGTTTACAACTAGATAGATCAATATGCTAAAATTAGAAATTTAGAACTAAGAAATGCAAATGTAATCCAATCAAATGAATCAAAAGCAAATGATGAGATATTATTATAGAGGCTTCTACTGCAACTACTAGTAAACATGATGCTACTTGTAATGGAAATTATTTAATTCTACCATGAATTGAACAGATGTCACATTCTGCACTCCATTTCAATAATGACTGCTTTCATTCCATTTCTAGGCTAGGAAAAGAGAGATTACTACAATTTTTCATCCAGTTACAAGGCACGATGCAGCAGTCGAGGAATAAGATTTTAGAAAGCATATGTTACCTCGTTTAAGATGTTCTCGAACAAATGTGACTGCAGATAAACAGGAATATCATGGCTCAGATGACCATCAAATATGGCAAATAAACCCAGTTCATTCTCATCAACTTGCTTAAACTGTGCAACAATATAATCTTCCATAGGATGACACGACTTCCCCTTTACTAAGTGATAGCCATGAGTTATGTGCTTTTTCATCTTACTCTTTCCTTTTCCAGAATCAGGAGATGAGCCCAATACCTTTTCCTGCAATTGTAAAAAGCTCCATAATTAGAAGGCAAAGGGACAGAAAAGTGCTGACATTCTAAAACACTGACTGTAGCATCAGACTCATCATTACTAGTTATTTGGGTAATGAAAACATCAAGAAAGCAGAATCCTCTTCTCAGATTTGATAGAAGACAAGTTATTGGTGATTGAAATCTACTACTACTTCCTACTTTAATTGATAATAGAGATAAAATTATACAACTTATTCGACGCCAACTATATTGGTGTCTAGTTTATCTACCTCGCAGAAAACATGACCACAATTTGACAACCCAATTGGTTTGGCCTTGCAGTGAAAGCAAGAGGTGATTTGAATCCTCTATCTCATAGGGGATTAGTTAATTTGAGGAGGGATGGCTGGAATAGTTTGCATCACCTCTCCTAGGATGAAGTTTGACGCCTATCATGTACAAGTGGTAAAAACTTTGTCCCCAAGGATCAACAACAATATAAACTTAATAAATTAAGATAAAACCATACTACACAAAAGAAAATTCCCATTTTCCTTCTTTCATTGCCAAGCAAGAAACAGAATCTATCATAACATTCATTCAACTTTGTATCCTAATTCTCTAATTTGGAACCCCAAAAGGGTGCAGCAATAATGACTTATCTAACCACCAATTGAAGAGTTGCTCTATGCAATTCGTTACCAAGGATCTTAACCTAAGTTTTCAAAGCCATAACTTTACATTAAGGGCTAAAAAAAAACTGTATCTTCTGCATCAATAATGCAAATTACAATAACCCAGTTCCTAATTATCATAGAAAAGACTACCCATAAAGTCAAAAACAAAGTACAGAGCAAAACAAGAAACATGGCAACTGGGTATATATGATATTAAAATCTGCCCCCAAGCGGTGGCAAAGATCTGGAATTTGGTTCTCCAAAGTCTCATGTTCGAGTTCAGAGTACATTTCTAATAAGAATCAATTGGGTTTTTAACTGCTACACTTAATCTCGATTCCGGTGATATGACGGCGGAGTTTCATCGTTTCCAAAAAAAAAATATCAAAATCTGTAATGAAAGATAAATCCATACCTTCATCTTATTGAGGATTTTTCTTTTACCGGTCATGGCTTCGGCTGCCTCTGTTTATATATATACACACACACGTATATATGTATATGTAAATGTATATGTAACTGTTATGCTATGGAAAATTAATGGATAAACACAGCCAGTGGCCAAGAGGAAGAGGAAGAGGAGGGAAGAAACAAAAGAGGATGGTATGGATAGTGATACAAAGACAAGTGTAAATTGTAAACGCGTTTTTCGCTGTTAGTACCATGACGCGTTCTCCACTTACGTCACTTTCCTCTTTCTCGTTTCTCAAATACGAAATGAATTAAATCCCCCAACGGCTTTGGCACGTCAATGAAGAAACCTCTAAGTCAGGGGATTTTCTTTTTTCTTCCCCTGTCAAATCCCCCTTGTCCCCCACTTCGAATTACATTTTTACCCATCTCCCCAAAATCTATTATATATATTAATATATGTAATAATAATAATAATAGACATACTTATTTTATTTTATTAATCAAATATTTTTATTTTATAAATTAATTTTTTTAATTTTTGTTAAATTTATATTTTTTTTACTCTTTATACATCTATTTTTATATCTACAAATGACATAATTTTTTCCCCTTAATTATTTTTTAATACTTTTCTTTTTTATTTTTTCTCTTTAATTATTTTTTCCTTCACCGGCTGAAATGCGTTAATTTCCCCTTAATTTTTTTTCTTATTTTACTTTTAATTTAAATTTCTTATTAATTTATTTTACTTTATGATTTAATTCTTTATTTTTTATATTTGTATTTTTTATAGTTTATTTGTTTAATAAATCTTATATATTTTTTATTTATTTTAAAAGTAGACAAATTTACTTTTACTTTATTAAAGTCTGATTTTATTTTAATTTTTGCTTTATTAAAAATCGTGTTGATTCTGATTTTATTTTTGTTTTATTAAAAGTTATTTGTCTTATTTGCTTTCGTAAAGCAATGTCCATATCCACTTTAACATTATTAAAAGTTATTTGTTTTATTTGCTTTTACTTATATAAAGATTTGTAAGTTTGAAGGTAAAATCATTTAAAAAATCATGTGAGCCTCTCTCTTTTCCTATTCTCTTTCTCTTTCAGTTTATCATTATCTCTTCTTATAATAGAGTTATCCTCTTAGTAGAACATTATGAATTACTATAACTATAATTTGAGTTCATTTTCTTATAATTGGTCATGTGAGAATGGTATTCAAAATGGGGAGAGCATCTCCAACAATAGTCACGATTATACAACTGAATTTACTACAGACTATGTTAGTTATTATCGTTGTGTTATGCATATTCGTTATTTAATTTGAAAGTAGAGAAATTATGCATATTTTTTATTTATACATCTTCGTTATTTTTTTGTATAGATTTTTGAAAATAGAAAAGATATGATAAATTAGGCGATTAGAGTTGGTCTAGAAAATGGTATTGTGGTATTGATTAAAAATTTTGCCAATTTAAAAGACGGCAAGATGCCAAAGAGCAATTTTATGTGTGAAAGAGGAGGAAAGTGCAAACCGTCATGGTATCTTGTTGATGGGTAATCCATAATAAGGAATACTAAGACTTAAAAATATGATGTCCATTTGAGCTGCGAGGTATACCAATACCTCCAGACGGTGTTATGTGGGGATTAAATGTTACATGTGGTTTCCATAACCATCAAGTAGCAAAATGTATTGATGGCCATAAGTAGGGGTGGGCAAAAAAACCGACCAAACCGCAAACCGAACCAAACCGGATCGAATTTATGGTTTTTTTTTCTAACGGTTCGGTTTACGGTTCGGATTGGCCCACCCCAAACGGTTTACGGTTCGGTTTAGGAGCTAATCCGAACCGCACCTGTTAAACCGAACCGAACCGTTATAATTAAAAAAATTATATATTTTTATAAAAAAATTGTATTTTTCTTTTAATTTTATTTTATGTTTTCTTTTTTTAGTATGTTAATACTTTTATTCTTAAATTTTTGTTAATACTTTTATTCTTCAATTTATTTATTAATACTTTTATTCTTAAATTTTTTATTTTATGCTAGCATCATTATTCTTGAAAGTAAGATGTTGGATTTGTCTCATAATTAGAACGATGGTAGCATCATTATTCAATGTAATTTTTAAAAAATACAATAATAATTGTGCCTCATTTTTCAATCCTTAATGGAGTGCATGTGTTCCCTGGAGTCACAGCTTACACCCTAGCACTTCATACTATTTGTTGGATAGACTAATTTTTTTTTTCTTGTCTTCACTTAAGTGGATGAAAATTTGTTTTAAATATAATAATCCGTAAACCGAATCAAACCAATCTGTAAACCATTGGTTTAAAAAAATTTCAATCCGAACCAAACCGTTATTTAATGGTTTGGTTTGAGAGGTAAAAAATCTGAACCGTAAAATATGATTTGGTTCGGTTTTTAGCAAAAACCGAACCAAACCGAACCGCGCCCACCCCTAGCCATGAGTATTCGTCTAGGCTAAAACCAATAGAGAAATAATTTGTGCTCGACATGACTAACAGCACCGCACCTCGTGAAATTCTTAATATTTTGAAGGAAAGAGACTCGTCAAATACTACAGGAATCAAAAGCATTTATAATGTCATTTTCACAAACAAATAAGCTAAACGGGGTGGTCTAACTTCTATTCAATATGTCTCGAATCAATTAATAAAGAAAAAATATCATCATGATTACCTTCATAAAAAATAATAGTAGTAAATAATAATTAAGGGGGAAATAAAAAAGAAAAGTATGTCATTTGTAGATTAAGAATAGATATATAAAGAGCAAAAAAAATATAAATTTAATAAAAAATAATTTATAAAATAAATATATTTAATTAATAAAGTAAAATAAAATAATTAATTAATTAATTTAATAAATAAAATACTTATATATAATGGATTTTGGGAAAATGGACAAATTTATCATTTTTAGGGGGATTTGGGGGAGGGGGGAAGGACCACTATTAAATAAATGAGGAGTGTTTGCATCCAAATTTAAGTCAAGCCTGACCCACTATAAATTCAAGTCCAAATCTAGATAAAAGTGTTTATAAATGTGGAAAATTTCTTCATCAAGTCACTTCCTTGGGAGCTTATTCCTCCAATGGTGAAAAGTGTACACAGTTACAGGAAGTCATAAGTAGGGGATTGGCTATCTCTTGAGATGAGCTTATAAATTTGACAATAATGAGTTAGATAAAGGGCAAACCCAATCCAAAAAAAAATTACAACTCAAATTTAGTATATTAGCTAGTAACTTAAATATTTTAGGATTATAATTCTCTTTACAATTAGGTTTCTAATAGTTTTAATCTTTCAGTAATTCATGATTTCCTTATATAATTAGAATTTCAATAATTAAGGTATTCATTTTACAATTCCTATTGTACTAGATAAGAATTTATTTATTTCTCAACATATTAGCTTAAATCTAATTGTTCATCTCTTTTTTACTTTGAGGACATAGTTAACAATCGTTTGTTTAGAAGTCAATCATCATTAATTTTAATTTCGCTGACTCGCTCCTCTAGCACGCCCTCCCACTTTAGCAACCAACGATAATTTGCAACCCAAGAGTAATGTTTGGCATGCTCGATAGGACACACTAACAATATACAGCCAAAGGACAATAAGTAATATGGGAAAAGACGTTTCCACATCTTAGGAAGAGGAATTTGCGCCTACAACAGTAGGAAAAAAGAATTATTTCACATCTAAAGGAATAAATTTTGAGGAATTTTATTCCTCCAAAAATTCACAACCAAGAAATTCAAATCCCAATAGGACCTCATGTAGGGGTGTCAAGTGATGCAGTTACTCATATAAATTTCACTATTGCTGATTTAATTTTTATTACAAATAAAATAGTGAAGAGTATAGAAGTCGGCCAAGGAAAATTCCTACAAACATTGGAAAAAATTAAGCAACTCATTTCTTGTCGACCTCAATCCAATCCTAGGAATTTGAGGAATAAAGGTCAAGATGCAACTTTGAAACTTGTTAGGTAGAAGAACTCGGTAGGGCATTCCTCTATAGGTTCTCTCAAATAAAATGGCCTATCATGTCCTGATGTTCCTACTCCTCATGAAGATCGTCCAGTTGTTCCTCTTCCTCAAGAAGAAAGTTGCCAACCTCAAGTATCTCTCACAAGGGAGAAAGTTGCATGATTTGTCAGGATTACTACTATTAATTGTCGATATTTTGGCAATGACAGATATATGGCTCCTCAATAATTTATCGGGGCTATAAATCCAAACAATTATGTAATTTATAAAGAGGAAGCACATGCAGAAATAGGTTCAGGAGCATACTTTCAATGTCCAACGAATTAAATCCTCCATAAATTCATGGATCTCCTTATCGCAAAGAACTCAATGGAAGTTGTAGACATCATTTTTTTACGCATAACCCGATGATGAGTCTCCTATGAGAACACTCCTGAAAGTTTAGGAAAGTTGTAGGGTTTAATATTGTAAGGGAAAGAAACCCTGAATAAATCCAAAAGAATCAGCCAAATTCAGGACGAATGTCACCTTTGTCCGGCTAGACTTAGCCACCCAAATCAGGTCAGATGTCATCTAAATCTAGCCGGAGTTATCCACCAAACCTGGCAAGATGTCATCTATATCCGGTCGGACGTCTCCATGACATCTGGCTGGATATGTCTTACGCCAGGCCGAATATGCATCGGTTTCCAGTTTTGCAAAATGAATCAATCTTCTTCATTCTTTATCAATTTTCATAACAATTCAATTTCTTTCTTTAAAGTTTTCCTTAACATTTGATATTTTCTTCATATTAATTGGAACCATAAACACTATAAAAGATTACTAAACACATAGAAGGAATGATGACTTTTGGGACTTTGGGAAGGATCGACTTTTTTCAAAACCTACAAACAGTAAACACTAAACATTGTAACCATCTTTCGCTCTAGCAAGAGATCCAACATCAACCCTAAAGTTTTCAAATGTATTCTCATAGCCGAGTAATGCTTAAGATACGACCTAAGGGCCACAAACCATTAACTATGCTTCTGATTTTTCCAGCTAATTGACGATGTATATCTGGTCGGACATACTCTATGTCCAGTCGGACATACATTCGTCATACATTCGTTATATAATATTTAATAAATATATTTAGGTGAAATATGAATGAATTATCAATATTGGATATTGAATAATTTATTCGTAAGTTTAAAAATTTTAAAATACGATTTCGCCCGAACCGTGCTCCTTCCACTGCGCCTCCCTGATATGACCCCAACAAGCATAAGAAATGATAAGCTAAAGATAAGGACTTTGTCATTAAGCATCTAATGCTTTCTTTCATTGGAAAACACATAAATGTGAAGGTCATACCAAAGCATAAGAATATATTAGCTAATGACAAAACTATTAGGTGTATACAAGCCACCTAATAGACATAATAAATTGGAGAGCATAAGCCATATGGCTTTGTCTCCAAGGTAAATAAAAATCACTATCTCAATAATGATTAAATCACCTTCAATTATGTTGTAGTAATTATCTCAGAATTGTTACTAACTTGATTATCTCTTAATCAGGACTTGATTATCTCATAATCAAATAATTCTAGAAAACATTAAGTTAAACTAATTTAACATAGTTTTCATTTGTGACAATAAATATTATTAATCTCATCAATAATATATAAATATAATGTGAGCATATTATTAGACAATCTAATTATATTAGGTTTGCTATAGTTAATCGAGCTAGCACGGGGACCAAATGGACCTACAGTTCTGAGATCCAATAATTCTGAAATATTAATTAAACTCTTTAATCAAATATTACGAATTATTAAACTCTGTGTTATTCCACTAAAAACTCGAAGTTAAACTCGGATCAAGATCGTCATACAAGTATAGAATGGACCGCAGCTATAGATAAACCACAAACAAAGTACCTTCTTTGTTTGCTATCTATAGACTATTTAGATTACTAACTCCAGACTTAATGTTGGAAATCTAATAACCATGTCCCAAGATCAAAACAAGCAAAATATATATATAAGAATGAACTATATTGAAGTATGGCGGAAACAATACTCACAAAAACGGAATGTGGATGCGTTTGATGAAACAAATCTTGCTCCTTTGTGCAGTGAAGGATTCGGCCAAGCAGAAAAGAGAAGCTCCAAGCTTTAATTGATCCTTCCAAGCTCTAAGATGAGTTTCCCATAACACCTTGTATGATCCCTTGATGGTGCTAGCCAAATATGTGATTTAATGTTCCAAACACACACACTTTCTTCAAACCTTTTGCAACAAAAATGAAGAAATGGAGAGGGCTGTGAGAGCTTACTGTTTCGGTAAGCTTGAGAGGGAGAGAAGAAGTGATTTTTTGTTTCAAAAATCAATTTATATTTATGTCATAATAATTATTAAATAATAATATACTTATGACACAAACCATGCAAAGGCTTAGAGTGTCTAACACTCAATTTCCATGCAATACCCTTGAGTGCTTTGTACACTATCTTCATGCAATACATCAACAATTAAATAATGCAAATAATGACATGTGTCATGTGGGCCCCACACGTTTCCAAATGAAAGTGGGCCCACGTGCACTCACGCGTTCGGATCCGATATTTCCGAAATACCAAACTTACGTCGCGACGTTAATTAAATCGAATTTAAATAATAATTGCGCCTAGCGAAATTATTATTTACGTCGCTAACGAATTAATTCTAAATTAACTCGTTTGCCCGAATTAAAATCTAATTTTAATTTCGCGTCGAAATCGAATTCCGATTATTATATCGAATATAATAATTTTACGATTAATTCTAAATTAATCGTTCTCTCTCTTTTTATAGTACTTTATCCAAGATAAAGTCTCTCCGTAATTAATCCAAGATTAATCGAGTTTGAATCATACGTCATCGGTGAATCTTCGGGAAGCGACCCAAGAGACCTCTAGATATGTTGGCAGTAAATCCGGTTGTCGAACTATTCGAACACGTACGTACCAAGTACTACGTTTTTACCGATTTACAAGACAAGGTTAGCTTCTAGCAAAACGCCATGCCTACCCAATTCTCTAGAAATATTCTTACTGGAATATTAGATCTATAACAGGCGTAGTATACCGTAGTATAGTGTATATCGAACCAGTATCAGATGATCACATGTAAGGCCTGGGGCTGGATATGTGTCTGCCCCGTACGATACACATCGGACATCAAGCAACCAGTCTCTTTGAATCGGATAATCCTGACCTAGTCATATTATCCCGATGGTTGCAACCATTATAGAGTACTAGTTCTGTATCCCTCGCGATCATCATCTCCATATGTCTGAAGTGATACTTCCATCTTTGACATCACACCCAGTACACTACGATTCTCGATAAACCCAGAAGAGGTATACACAGAACCCGTTAAAGCCCTGGACCACCAAACCTAAATTTTACCGATTGTCGTAAGTACTAGCGATGCAAATCTCAGGTTAAGATCATATGCACCTACCCTGAAGCGGACTCCCATAGACACGCAGACATACTACCAATGGGACTCCGCGGGGTCTATCCAGAGCGAAGCTGTTTTCCGTACCATCGGTAAAACACAACCTCCTACCGTACTTGCATAAGTATCCAATACTTAAATATATGAGAACTATGATTTGTGCCATCACAACATGCACAAGTGCAGTACTAGTCTATTCCGCATTATCGATGTCCAATCTCGATAATACTACGACTAGGGATATTTAATGATTAAACCTTTATGGATTGATACTGTCTCATCCAATCACAATCCGGAACTACATAGGGACTTTTACCATTTATATATCAAAGTAATTAAATTACAAAACGGTAAAAGGCAATTTCATTACTACATAGTTAATTTTGTACAATAATACAATATCATTTACAAAATAGTGACGCTATGGGTCATTACTGTCTAACACTTAAATCCTCTTTTACATCAAACATACACTAAGTCTGAAGGTATAATAGTATCAAGGTAAACAAGACAATTGGACAATATGCAATATAAATCAAACAACTTTGATAAAATGAATAATGCATTTATTATTATTACAATAATCAATTCTATTTACAATATATGAAGCTTTAGGATATAAATCCCAACATTTAGGTTAAGGACCTAGCTAACAATCGTTTGTTTAGAAGTTAATCATTATTAATTTCAACTTCAAAGACCCGCTTCTCTAGCATGCCTGCGCACTCTAATAACCAACGATAACTTATGTTCCAACAAGCAAATCTATAATTTTAGACAAAAATATCATTCTTTATCTTCTTCAAAACTTAAGATTTTTTCTCTCTAAAATGACTGCAAGCCCGCTATCATGACATTTCGCATGGTAGTAAGCTCGCTGTCATGAAAATGATAACAAGCTCGATGCCATTTTCATGACAGCAGTTGTGCCATTTATTTGCTATGGGATATTTGTGATATTTGTAGCAAATATCGCAAAAACCTGTTGTAAATATCATAAATTTTTTATAGTAAATTTACGATGGGTTTTGTAATACTTGTGATTGGTATTTGATGAGCGGTTAATATCATTATATTTTCTGCCCTTTTATTTTATTATTTTGTGGGTGATATCGAGCTTTATGAGTGAATTAATGTGTTTTGGATGTGTTTGGCAGGTCGAAATAATATCACGACTCGAAGGATTTAACTGGATATGAAAACGGTAAGATAATGAGTCAAACTGAGGCAAATCCAGTGGGTCCTGGTGAGCTAGGCTCATCTCAACGTGACAAAGAACAAAAAGTGACTAGAGATCTATTTAAGTAGCAAGTCGCGACTCTCATTCCATGGAGTTGTGACACGCATAACACGCAACTTGAAGAAGATTTCACGCAGAGTTTCAAAATCAAATCATGAATAACATAAAAAGTAAGCAGATGCGCAACTGAAGAACATTAAGCGCGTTGAGATACATAGCATGCAAAGTCGCAACGCGAGAAATGCAATTTTGCAAAGTCGCGACATGTGACGCGCATCATAACCCGAATTTCAGCCCCAGTTTCACCTTGTATCCGATTTTTAACTAGTAAAGACTCTCATAACCTCCTATATAAGTAAAAATTCATCTCAAAACCTATTAAAAAGCCTCATAATATATTTTGGAGCTTCCATAGCATAAAAAAACATCTAGAACAATGCAAGAACGAGTGCATCAACGGGAGTTTGAGTTTGAAGCCCAATGCTACAAACGAGACTTTCTTCCATTTTCTCTCTAGCATTATCTTTTATGAGTTTTTGGCTTGTTATAATGATTAGCTTATTTTTATTGAATATTATGAGTACTTAATTCATTAAATATAGGGTTGTAATGGATCTTGAGCATTTTTAATTAATTTAATGACATATTTTATTCTTTTGGGTTTATTATTGATTATTTAATATTTTATGTGCTTTGATGCTTATTTTATTTATTTAGCCAACAATATAATAGTTTTGGTAAATCCATGGAATTTGGATTAGCCGTAGGAATAATAGTTTGTGATTTATTCGTTGAATAAAATTCTCTTAAGGATAGACATATACATGCAGGCCATGCGTAGCTATTATTAACATCTGACCTTAATTAATTCGATTTAATTTAATTAACATATACATATAATTAATTGATTTATTCTAGATATATTCAATTGATCATCGAAAAAGGCTTGTGAATACTTGTGGAGACTGATTTTGGTCGAGGTCCACAATCGAGATTATCAATTTGTAGGGCGCGAGCGAATCCTGCAAAACAAGTAGAGCAAATAAGGAGCTTACTGCCCACCGGTGTGGTGGAGACCGTAGGCACTCCGACGCTCAAGTTAGCCTAAGCAATAATCAGTGTGAAGTGAATAGATCAAGGCTTTTTAGGTACCTCAACCTTCGGTTGTATGCCGTGAGGGCGGTGTGTATTTGTTTTGCCTTGGTATTCGAGGTAGCTTGATTGAAGATCCCTTTTGTCGTTGTTCCTCCTTCTTTTATAGGTTTCTTAGTATGGTGTTCCATATTTGTCCGTTGGAGTCGTTATTAATGAGAGTTTAATTCAGGTGTTTCATGTTCGATAACTGACGATCTTCTCATCCTCTCGAAACTGTTGACTTCATGGTGGTATTTATGAATTCGGATTCTCTCTTGATTTCTGTAACGGGTGTCTGTTGGTATTTTTAACGGGTTTGGACCCTTGTGTGACGTCTTCGTCTGTGGACCCAGTCTGCTGATGGGCTTCTGGTCTTGCGGTGTAATATCGTTTTTGCCCCTGGGGTCAATTTTGGCCCAAACAGTTTGTCTCATACTCTCTAAGTCTGGTAATCCTAGGCTTGGAGAGTACTCGGCATGTCGTATGGATCCAGTGGATGGTTTCGGACGACCGAATCAGATAGTGGTTAGAAATAGATTTGCTTGAATGTCGTGTAGTGCTGATAAGTATTGTAATCTTTACTTGACTCGATATGAGTAGTCAGGGGATAATCCTCGGTTGTTTAGACTATGTGGTAGCTTTGGGAGAAACATTATTAAGCATGTTGCGCAGGTAGTGAGAGTCCATATATAACCATTGACATGTCGTGTAGATTGGGAATATTCTTTGCCCAGACATGGCCCATGGGAGGTCCCTGGGTGATTGGACCGGTTTTCATGAGTATCTTTACTCGACATTGTTCGTATGAGACGAGTGAATTCCGTATTTTGTTTAGACTCGACACGAGTAATTTGGGGAATGACCCCGGTTGACTGAACCGGGAAGTGGTTAAGGAGTGATTTCACTCGACTTTGTCGTATGGGACGAGTGAATACCATAACTCTGTTTTGACTCGACAAGAGTCATCTGGGGGATGTCCCCTGTCAACTGAACCGGGAGGTGGTCCAGGAGTGATTTCACTCGACACTGTCGTATGGACGAGTGAATACCAAAACTCTGATTTGACTCGACATGAGTCATCTGGGGATGTCCCCTGTCGACTGAACCGGGAGGTGGTTCAGGAGTGATTTCACTCGACACTCTCGTATGGGACGAGTGAATACCATAACTCTGTTTTGACTCGACAAGAGTCATCTGGGGGATGTCCCCTGTCAACTGAACCGGGAGGTGGTCCAGGAGTGATTTCACTCGACACTGTCGTATGGGACGAGTGAATACCAAAACTCTGATTTGACTCTACATGAGTCATCTGGGGATGTCCCATGTTGACTGAACCGGGAGGTGGTTCAGGAGTGATTTCACTCGACACTCTCGTATGGGACGAGTGACTACCAAAACTCTTATTTGACTCGACATGAGTCATATGGGGATGTCCCATGTCGACTGAATCGGGAGGTGGTTCAGGAGTGATTTCACTCGACACTGTCGTGTGGGGGAGTGAATATCATAACTCTGATTTGACTCGACAAGAGTCATCTGGGGATGTCCCTGTCGACTGAACCGGGAGGTGTTCAGGAGTGATTTCACTCGACACTGTCGTATGGGACGAGTGAATACCAAAACTCTGATTTGACTCGACATGAGTCATCTGGGGATGTCCCCTGTCGACTGAACCGGGAGGTGTTTCAGGAGTGATTTCACTCGACACTGTTGTGTAGGGCGAGTGAATACCATAACTCTAATTTGACTCGACAAGAGTCATCTGGGGATGTCCCATGTCGATTGAACCGGGAGGTGGTTCAGGAGTGATTTCACTCGACACTATCGTATGGGACGAGTAAATACCAAAACTCTGACTTGACTCGACATGAATCATCTGGGGATGTCCCCTGTCGACTGAACCGGGAGGTGGTTCAGGAGTGATTTCACTCGACACTGTCGTGTGGGGCGAGTGAATACCAAAACTCTGATTTGACTCGACAAGAGTCATCTGGGGATGTCCCCTGTCGACTGAACCGGGAGGTGGTTCAGGAGTGATTTCACTCGACACTGTCGTATGGGACGAGTGAATACCAAAACTCTGACTTGACTCGACATGAGTCATCTGGGGATGTCCCCTGTCGACTGAACCGGGAGGTGGTTCAGGAGTGATTTCACTCGACACTGTCGTGTGGGGCGAGTGAATACCAAAACTCTGACTTGACTCGACATGAATCATCAGGGGAAGTCCCTGGCCGACGTTCATAACACTTTAACTTTTTGATCTAGTTTGTTTCTGTCATTAATTGCAAACCCTAGCGCGGATTACGAGAAGTTTTTGGCGGGAATTTTGGCGCCAAATCAAATAGACGTGCATAAAAGGGCTGTGGGTGTTTCATTTTTCCTCATTTGGAAGTCGAGTAAGGAGAGCTCTCAGGTGTTTCTCAAGGTATTCTTCGTTAACTTCCTCTTGTTCTTCAATTTCTTTAAGCACTCATAGCAATAATTCAAGTTGTTCTTAGGTAAATTTGGCTGTTTGATCTTTGGGTTAGTGTGATTAGTTTAAGAATTGTGTTTGTGGGTTTTGATCTTTAAGAGGTAGATTACTTGGGAGTTTAAGTGTTTATATGCTTGTTGTTTGGAGAATGTCGAGTGAGGAGTCTTTAGGCAGCTTAGGCACCAAGATAGATAGTTATGTCGAATCATCAAGTGAGACCGAGGAGGATGTAGCGTACAAAGACTGGTCGTACGAGAAATTGATTGAGAGTGGAGTAGTTACCCTGGCCATGTCTCCTCGGGAGACTCTTACCGAGGCCATACCACTAAGATCTTTGCCTGCAATTGAGGAGCCGAGTGACTTTCCTTGCACCAGTGAGCCCACCAACTTATTGTCCAGAAATCCTGCTAGTCGTATGACCGGGAAAATGTTGAGGGAACTAAGCTGTATGTATAGATTTCCTGATTCTCTAGAACTTCGGGGAACTTCGTCGACTGAAAGAATTGATTACAAGATCCCGGGGTTGATGGGTTTTTACATTCGTCCGTTTCAGGTGGGATTGAGGTTTCCTATCCCGAGACTGGTCTGGGAAGTGTTAAACCACTTTGAAATTGCTCCGTCTCAATTGATGCCAAACGCGTGGAGGATCCTTCTGTCGATTGAGTGTTTAGCCTTCGAGTTGGGTGTACTCTTCGAGGTAAATGATGTTCTAGAGACATATTATTTAAAGGAGCACTTGAAGGAGAAAGGGAGATATACTATGATCCTTCGACAAAGAAAGAAGCATCTAGTAATTGGATTGCCGACTAATGATAGGGGAAATTGGCAGTCCTATTATTTCTTCGCAAAGGGTGAGGGTATATTTGGTTTGACTGGGGCTGGTCGAATCCCAGAGTTTTGGTGTTTGTCGAGTGAGTGACGTTCTTTTCTGAGTTGTAAGTTATAACTGTGTTTTTGTTTTTTTTCGAATAACCGAGGGTTTGTCGTTGCAGATCCTCTCCAAAATAGATCGTTCATCTCAACCGTACGTTCTACCTCAAACGTTGAAGCAATTCTATCTCTGTCGGATGACGTAAGGAATTGTAAGGCTATCTTAGCGGAGAAGAGACTAAGGGCGACTCCTTTGTGGAAGGAAATTTATCAGCGTGAAGGTAAAGTTCTGGCCCTTCTAACGACGTTTTGGCCGTGATAAACTGTAGGTGGTCGATTCAAAATTTGTATGGGGTGAATAAAAAATATCGAGAGCCCTTAAAAATTGAGGAATTTTCATGCGCAGAGGAGATGATGTCTGGTCCATTCACAGTAGCTTCGCTCGACGAAATGAAGAGTCGAAAAAAGTCAAGGAAACTGAAGAAGAGAGAGCTAGATGTTGAAAAAAAGGTCGGCACCCAACTTCGGGAGGTAATTTCAAGTGGGGGTGTCGCAGAAAAAATGAAGTCGACATAGATTATTTCAACCGGGAAGAAAAGGAAGACTGTCTCCGAGGTGGAAACTGAAGAGGACTCTGACACCCTTATCTTGAAAGTTCCAAAAGAGTCGACCGCAATTTCTGACCCCTTCAAGCATCGACTCATTCGTTGAGGGACTTCTACTCCAAGGGGATGAAGTGAGATTGGCACAAATTGGGCCGGCGGAGGCTATGAAGAAAGCCATCGCTCTAAACTACCAAGTGAGTATCATCATTACCTTTTTTTTTGCTTCGAATGACGTTCTGATTTGAATGTTTTAGGCCCTGGAATGTAGCTTGTTCTTGCGGAAGAATGCTGAGTCCAACCAAATGAGGGTCAAGGAGCTGGAGAAGACTGTGTCAGTGGTAAAGAAGGAGTAGTCTGATTTGAAGTCTGGACTGCTTGCTTCGCAGATAAAGGAAAAAGTTCTTGAGAGGGAGCTGAAGGAAGTGAAGGCAACTTTGAAGTTGGAAAAGGAAACTGCCGAAATGACAATTGAAGGTTACAAGGCGGGTTTTGAAAATTTGAAGAAGGAGAACGAGTCGCTACTGGACCAAGTGGAGGATATCGCCATTGAATCTATGATGAAGAATAGATACGACTTGATGAAAGAATATATTGCTGGAAAACATGTTGAATGGAAGCCCGAGAAATGGATTGGTGAATACGAAAGGCGCGTCGCTGGTATCTCTTCTTCGACGGAGGAAGATGATGTGGAATTAGGAACGGGAGTAGAGACGAGAAAGGAAGAGGCTGAGCCAGATCCAACCAACGTAGAAGCGACGGAGGTCGAAAAGGATACAGAAGAAGAAGAAGAAGTAAATGTCGGACAAGCCGCTGCTCAATCCGAACCCGTGAATGTGGAGAATGAAGGAGATGTTCCTGCTTGCCTTCCAACAACGACCGATATGGACGGAGCTAGTCTTTGAAGGCGAATTGTATAGGAATTATCTTGAACTTCTTTGTAAAGCTTGTATTTAGAATTGGTAGGACGACACAAAAGAGGTATTTTGAACCATTGGTGTTATGTTATATTGAAATGACGAATGGTTTGTTTATTTTGAAAGTGAAGAATGGAGCGAAAGTCCATTGGACAATTTTATTGCAATTTGTCGAACAACTTCTACAAATGTCTTTCTTTCTTTACTAAAGTATGATAACTCTAAAAAATAAATTGGAAAGAATTAATTGTCAAAACATAAATGTTACCGGACAAATCTCTTAAGGTGCACCGCGTTCCAGCTGTTGCGAACAGGATTTCCCTCCACGGTCTCTAGCTTGTAGGCCCTTTTCCCAACAACCTCAGCTATAAGATAAGGGCCTTCCCAATTAGGGCCCAACTTCCCATCTCCACCTTCTTTTGTGTTCTGGAACACTCTCCGTAGGACCCAATCACCAGTGCGGAAAGCCCTGGTCCTGACGTTTTTGTCGAAATATCTGGCCATGCTCTGTCGATAAGCGGCCAGTCGAATGGAAGTTGTATCCCTAGTCTCATCAATCGTATCGAGAGTGAAGTTCATCAGATGTCGGTTGCCTTCCTCGTCGAGCCACTAGAATCGTGGAGAATGGATGACTTCTTCAGATGGAATTACTGCTTCCGTCCCAAATGCCAATGAGAATGGAGTTTTTCGCCAGTTGAAGATCTCACTGTTGTTCGGTACGACCACAGGACTCCAGGTAATTCTTCCGCCCAAGCTCACTTTGCTTTCTCCAACCTTTTCTTCATAGTGTTCAAAATCGTCTTATTGAACGACTCTGCCTGTCCGTTCGCTTGTGGAAAGCGTGGCGTCGAGAAGTTCAGTTTGATGCCCCAGTTCCTGCAGAAATTTTGAAAGTGATGGCTGATGAATTGTGATCCATTGTCGGTCATAATTTCTCTTGGGATGCCGAACCGACATATGATATTCTTCCATACGAACGTTTGAACCTCTTGTCACGTATTCTGGCAAACGCTTCCGCTTCTATCCACTTCGAATAGTAATCCGTCATGACGAGTATGTAGACACGTTGGCCTGATGCGACTGGGAGTTTCCCAACAATATCCATCCCCCACTTCATGAACGGCCACGGAGATAAAATTGGGTTCAGCTTTTCTGGTGGTAGATGAGAATCGGTGCGAATCTCTGGCACTTATCGCATTTCTTTGTGAATTCAGCGGAATCTAGTCTCATTGTCGGCCAATAATATCCTGTCGAATGGGCTCGGATAGCCAAACTTCTGCCGCCTGAGTGGTTCCCACATTCTCCTTCATGCAATTCAGTCAACACATGCTGAGCTTCGTCGTGTGTTAAGCATTTCAAGTATGGTCCCGAGAATGATCTCCTTAACAGCTGACCATCGAATACCACGAACCTTGCAGATTGTCTCTGTATTTTCCTTGCTTGCACTTTGTCTTCTGGAAGTAGGCCTTTTTGCAAATATTCAACGATTGGTGTCATCCAACTGTCGACTGAACTGATGGCGGCCACAGCTGTCTCTTCCTTCCAGATTGCCGGCCAGCTCAAATATACTATAGGTATTGTTCATGGTTTGTCGCCTTCCAGAGTCGATCTGAGGGTCGCCAATGCATCTGCTTGGGAATTTTGGCTTATTGGGACCTGGGTTATGGAAAATTTGTCGAATGCTGTTCGTATGTCAGTTACCTTCTGTAAGTAAGAAGCCATTGTCTGACCCCTAGCATGATAAGATCCCTCGATTTGGTTGACAATCAACTGAGAGTCTGACGTCACTTCAATCTCATTTGCTCCCATTTCCTTGGCCAATAATAATCCTGCGATCAATGCTTCGTACTCGGCTTCATTGTTGGTTACTCTGAAACCGCATTTGACTGCCTGCTGCAGAACGTCGCCTGAGGGGGTAGTGATTACCATTCCGAGTCCGCATCCTTTTTGTTACTTGATCCGTCAACCGCCAACTTCCAAGGACTTTTCGGCTAAATGGAATTGATTTCAGCTTCGGCTGCAGCCATCATTCCGGGAGCGAAGTCGGTCACAAAATCAGCCAAAGCTTGCGATTTGATAGCCGTCCTGGGTTGGTAATCTATGTCGTGCTCCCCTAACTCAACGGCCCACTTCATCAATCTCCCAGATAACTCGGGTCTATGAAGTGACCGGTGCAAACACACGCGTATAACGCAAGCGCACGTATCGTTCAAGTAGTATAAAAATATCGATCCCACAAGGACTTAATTTCTACTGTTGTTATTAATTATTGAATCTATTTATTTACAGGTATCTAATTATAGGGAGAAGGGATTTGATTGCTTTGGTTGGTTGAATGTGGAATTGCTTAATTAAAATAAAAATAAAACAAAAGAAAATACTAAGGAAAATAAATAAAAAACTCAAAAGATCTAGGGTCGTGACTCCACACAATATTGTTAAAAAGATGAATTGATTCTCTTATTTATGTGTACTAATTCAGTTTGCTAACCTAGAACACAAAAATATGCAAAAGCCTCTGTCGATGGTCAGACGCAAATACCCAGTATAACCCAATTGAACCATATTCATATGTCAACCACATTACCTTACCTGGATTCATTAAGACCAAGTTCCAATTATGGCTACCCCCGCCCGACAGGTATATGCATATCCTGTAAGGAAATCTATTAAAGGGTTATCTATCCTTAAGGAAGATCGTGGGCTATTGAATCTAAGGTTGAAACCTAAAATCTCTATGTCTAGTTCATTTTAGAATTACCCCATCAATCTTATTAATTGCCAGTTAACAAGACGCATTAAGCTTAAGACTCAATAAACAAACTAAAGAACTACCCATAAAAAGAAAATCAATTATTAAGTGTGTGTATTGTGTTTCATCACTTCCCTAGAATAAAAATAAAATGATGGGGGTTGGGGATCCACTTTTACTAATTATAATTTAGATATCTCCCTTAATATAATACAGAAATTAAACATGATATTACCGACCAGCCATAAAGGCGGTATTCCTTATTAAGTCAAATTAAGTCCGACCAGCCATAAAGGCGGTAATAGTATTTGAACATAAACCAGCCATATAGGCGGTAATTATCTGTCACCTAAAGACCAGCCATATAGGCGGTGCCACATTATGTCAAATAAATAACACCAGCCATTAAGGCGGTAATCTTTTATATTTTGAATTATAATTTCCATATTATATTTAAGGGAGATTAATCTAAATTAAAATAATAAAAGCTTCACCTTATCCCCAGCGGAAAATTAACTACAAAACAGTAAAGAAATGTAGAAGAAAAGAACTACTATTACTGAAAATTAAAATACATAAATTAAAATAATAATTTATATACAAAAATAGATGCTTCCTATAATATTAGAGATAATTCTCCAAGGAAAGCATGAAGAAAAATGAATCTGGCGGCCTCCTTTTATAGGCATATTTTGGTCTAGCGTCGCGACTCTGGAATTGCACTAGCGTCGCGACGCTGGGTGCAGTAATAGGAGTCCACGCGTACGTTGACCACGCAGCTGTCAGCTGCAATAATTGTGACACGTGTCATGCTCTGGTTGGCTGGCGATGCGGTCCAATGAAATCCTACCACGTGTCAGCTTGTGATTGGGTGGAAATTCGGTCTAATATAATGGTGACACGTGGCGTGCTCTGATTCATCGATTATTCGGTCCAATAGGAAGAAGACACGTGGCACGCGCTTGGGTTGGTCGAATATGATGTTGACACGCGGCGGCCGGCGCACGTTAGCAGAACCGTTGTGATGGTGACACGTGGCACGACGCACGTTAGCATGATCGGCGCACGTTAGCAAATTTTGACCAATCAGATTTTGACACGTGTCACATGGCGTAAGTTAGCAAGTCCGGCCATGCTGGGAGTCGCGACGCGCAAGGCTTCAGCGTCGCGACGCCGAAATGACGAAAATGACATTTGGTCCAATTTTGTCAAATTTTGTCCATTTTGCCCCCAAATTGTCTCCAATGCTTCCCAAACTTTATTTATCTACAAAATAACACAAAACACATAAAAACATTCACAAAACTCAAGAAACTATACAAAATATTAGGTTAAAATGAGTGGGAAATAGTGATATAAATACCACTCATCACACCCCAATGCTCCTCAAATGGTACGTTGTGTAAACTGTGATCGCATGCCCTTGAAAATAGGGTCTGAGTTTCCTTGCGGCCGTAACAAGTGCGTAGACCAACTTCTGCATCAGCGGGTACGCGTCTCTGCTTCCAACAATGCTCTGCTTACATAGTATACTGGTTGTTGACTCCCTGATTCTTCTCTTACTAAGACTCCACTGATCGCGTGCTCCGAGACTCCCAAATAAAGGTAGAGCCTCTCACAGTCGAGTGATTTTGATAACAAGGGCGGTGAAGTCAAATACTGTTTCAGTTGCTTCAGTGCTTCCTCACAAGCAGGAATCCATTCGAATTTACTTGTTTTTTTTAAAACTGAGAAGAATAAAAAGCTCTTATCGGTGGATTTAGAGATGAACCTATTTAACGCCGCGATCCTCCCAGTCAGTCGCTTGACATCCTTTGGGTTGGAAGGGGAATGGATGTCGAGGATTGATCGAATCTGATCTGGATTTGCTTCAATGCCTCGTCGAGTGACTATGTACCCCAAAAATTTTCCTGAAGCGACACCAAACGCACATTTAGTAGGATTTAATTTCATTCCGTACCTGTCCATGATGTCGAAGGCTTCTTCCAAATGGCTGAGATGTTTTCTGATTTGACGGTTTCACCAACATGTCGTCAATATAGACTTCCATTGTCTTCCCTATTTGACGGTCGAACATCCTATTGACTATTCGCTGTTATGTTGCTCCTGCGTTTTTCAAGCCAAACGACATGACTTTGTAACAGAATATTCCTCGACTTGTGACAAAAGTTGTCTTCTCTTGATCTTGAGGATGCATGAGGATCTGATTTTAGCCCGAATACGCATACATGAAGCTTAATAACTCGTGCCCTGCAGTCACATCCACCATCGAATCAATATATGGTAAAGGAAACGAGTCATTTGGACAGGCTTTGTTCAAATCCGTGAAGTCGATGCAAACTCTCCACTTCTCATTCTTCTTTTTCACTACTACAACATTGGCAAGCCACTCGGGAAACTGCACTTCTCTAACCGCTCCGTTCTGTAGTAACTTCTGCACCTCTTCGTCAATGATCTGGTTTCTTTCTGGAGCGAACTTCCTTCTTTCTGTCTGACAGGTGTGTGGTCTGGATCCACATGCAATTCGTGAGTGATGAGTTCCGGGTCAACTCCAATCATATCTTTGTGTACCATGTGAATGTGTCGTGTCGTCTTTTCAAGAACTCTACCAGGTCGGCTCGCAGTTTCGGACCTAAACCCGCTCCAACCAAAGCCTTGTGATCTGTGAATTGAGGGTGAATCTGGACCTCGTCGAGCTTCTCAATATTTGGTAAAGAAGGCTCTGATGCGCAAGGCCCAGACGGTAATTGCTATGCCGGATCAGCTTTAGCCTTCAATGTAGTTTGGTAACAACTCATTGACGCCAATCGATCTCCCTTTATCTCCTGAACCCCCATTTAGTAAGGAATTTAATTGCTTGGTGATAGGTAGATGAAACCGCCCTCATGTCATGAATCCAGGGTCTGCCCACAATAAGATTGTAGGCTGAAGGGCTGTCCAATACCAGGTTAGTAGTCATTTTATTGACTCCTGCAACATAAACTGGGAGCCGTATTTCCCCCATAGTGAATTTTTGTTCTCCACTAAAACCGATTAATACTGTCGTTCGCCTATTGATGTTATCCAACTCCGTACCCATGTCTGCTAGAGCACTGGCGAAGATTATATTGGCTGAGGAGCCCGTGTCGACCAACACACGTTTGACCATGAAGTTCGCCACTTGTAGGGAAATGACCAGAGCGTCATGGTGAGGATTTAAATCGTGTGAATCCCCGTCGTCTGGAAACCCGATTACCAAACCTGTGGTGATTCCCTCTACAGACATCAAGGTGTGAGAAGCGTTGGTGGCCAATGCCCTTGAATGCCTTTTAGCTGCAGAATAGGTAGCTCCACTAACTCCCGATCCTCCAGAAATAACATTAACAGTGTTATCAATCGGGGGTGGCGGGGTTGGAATTTCTCCATGTCTGTCTCTTTCATCCCTTCGTGTCAATGTAGCCTTCCCCTTGTCCGTAAGCAAATCTTTCAAGAACCCCTTGTTTAGTAGTTCCAAGACTTCTAATCTCAGGGCAACACATTCCGCCGTTGTATGACCGTAGTCCCTGTGGAACTCACACCATTTCCTAGTGTCCTTTTTGGATGAACTATCTCTGGACCGTGGAGGCCACTTTACTTCATTCCCCAATTTCTTTAGCACCGAGACCAATTCTCCTGGAGAAATCGTGAAATTGTAGTCTGGAAGCCGAGGCTTGCTTGCCGGTAGTTCCTCCCTGTTTTTATATGGCCTTGGTCGTCTGTCCATATTCTTGTAGAACGGTTGACGTTCGCCCCTACTTTGGTTCCTCCCTTCGGTTTGAGAGGGGAAGTCCATTTCGTGTCGCCTGGAAGCAGTTGGCCTTCGGTCCACCTGTGCATTTGTTTCATCCACTCTTCTCTGGTTTCTTTTGTCTTCTTCCCACCTTATCTCTAATTGGGCTCGCGCCATGACCTGGTCCATTGTATAGCACCTGAATTTCGTCAATTTCTTGTAGAGCCTGTTGTCATATAGAAGTCCATTTCTGAAGGCTTCGATTGCTGTAGGCTGATGGAGATCCGGGATGGTTATTCTCTCACGGTTGAACCGGGCCACGTAGCTCCGTAATGATTCCCATTTTCTCTGCTGTACTGAGTTAAGGTCGTCTGTTGTCCTTTCCAACTTGCACGAACTTGCAAAGTGTTGCACGAACTTATCTGCCAGTTCTTGGTAGGATTTGATTGATCTGTACGGAAGACTGATGAACCACGTCAAGGCCGGTCCCGCCAAAGTTTCTCCAAAGCACCTGCACATTCCAGCTTCCCACTGGCTCGGAGACAGGCCGGTCGACATCATTTTGAATTTATAATGTATGACGTGGTCGTCTGGGTCCGTGGTCCCGTCGTATAGCTTCATTTCAGGTGGGTTGAATTTCTGTGGCAACTCTACTGCTACTATTGATTCCTCGAAAGGGGTATCTGAAATTGCTCCGGCCCTGCTTTTCCTGATTGGGAGCTTGACTTCTGGTAGTCATGACATAATGGCTTCTTTGAATTCTACCATTTCCCTTCTGATAGAACTGGCCATTAGATGGGCCTGATCAACAAGAGGATCTGAGTGTAGTGTAACTGGAGGGTGATCACTATTTGGTTCGTCTGATATGGGTGGAACAGTTGGATTGCTTCGGTTACCTCCATTGCTGGTTTGGCCTTGAAGGTTGTGCAGAGGGTCGGATGATAGGTGATCTAGCTTTTGCTGTAAACTTTCGTTGATATTTCGCATCGTGAGATTTTCTTCTTCCAGGTTTGTGAGTCACTCTTGGAGCATGGAAAATTGTGCTGCTAGTGGATCTGAGATTTGTTCGTTGCTTGAGGCCATTCCTGATTACTTCGTTAATAAGTTCTACCTCTGGTCGATTCGCTCGTTTGCCCCCACAGTGGGCGCCAAATGTGGAGACTGATTTTGGTCGAGGTCCACAATCGAGATTATCAATTTGTAGGGCGCGAGCGAATCCTGCAAAACAAGTAGAGCAAATAAGGAGTTTACTGCCCACCGGTGTGGTGGAGAGACCGTAGGCACTCCGACGCTCAAGTTAGCCTAAGCAATAATCAGTGTGAAGTGAATAGATCAAGGCTTTTTAGGTACCTCAACCTTCTGTTGTATGCCGTGAGGGCGGTGTGTATTTGTTTTGCCTTGGTATTCGGGGTAGCTTGATTGAAGATCCATTTGTCGTTGTTCCTCCTTCTTTTATAGGTTTCTTAGTATGGTGTTCCATATCTGTCCGTTGGAGTCGTTATTAATGAGAGTTTAATTCAGGTGTTTCATGTTCGATAACTGACGATCTTCTCCTCCTCTCGAAACTGTTGACTTCATGGTGGTATTTATGAATTCAGATTCTCTCTTGATTTCTGTAACGGGTGTCTGTTGGTATTTTTAACGGGCTTGGACCTTGTGTGACGTCTTCATCTGTGGACCTAGTCTGCTGATGGGCTTCTGGTCTTGCAGTGTAATGTCGTTTTTGCCCCTGGGGTCAATTTTGGCCCAAACAATACTTTAGTGTTCTAGGTTAATAATTAGTAACAACAACCCAATTGAATAAAAAATGTATGAACTTACTGTGTGCGTGCTTAAGTGAAGTTGCAACCATAGATAATTTTATCTATAAGATTTTCCCAATGTGTATTATTTGCTTTTTATTTACTCTTCACTCTGATCATTCATCAAATTCTCTTTTCAATAGTTAGTTTTAAGTTAAGTATATTAGTTTTTGTATTAATAAAATAAATATTAAGTTTCTGTGGGCAAGATATCCGAATTTTGTCACTGTATTACTTGAGCGATACGTACGCTTACGTGCTAAATTTATAAAATCGCGATTAGTATTGCAAATACAATTTGGAATAAATAAATTGGGCAGCAATTGCTGACTTGCTGTCGTTTTCATGGCAGCATTCTGGCATTTTATAAAGAGAGGGGGGAAATATGTTAAAAGGATGATAAGGGTATTTTTGTCCAGATGTATTTACTTATTTTATAAAGAAAAAATTTAATGGCCAAATTTGATTAAAAAAAAATTGAAATGCCCAATATATTAATTTCCCTTAATCCAAACATATTTTCCACTATCTTCCATCTCTCTCTAAAATATTAAAAGTTAAAAATTCAAACCAAACAACCCTTTTTAAATTTATGATTTGTTTACTTTTACAAATGATTCTTTCTTTTTTTTTTAGTATTACACTTGAACATGTCAAAATCTATCTCTAAATAATTGAAAGAAAAATAACTTAACATGTAGGGACTGGAGACATGAATCCCTAGTTATTATATATGTGAGAAGGAAGATGATTTAATAGTCCACTATTAAGTTGATTCCATTTTTTGAATTAGATTCAACTCATTGGTGAATTAAAATTTGTTTTTTATATTCATTCTTTATTATCAAATTACCAAATTTTTTTTTTTTTTTGCACTTGTATGGGCAAAAAAACCGACAGAACCGAACCAAACCGCAAACCGGACCGAATTTACGGTTTTTTTCTAACGTTCGGTTTGCGGTTCGGATTGGCCCACCCCAAACGGTTTACGGTTCGGTTCAGGAGCTAATCTGAACCGCATCTGTTAAACCGAACCGAACCGAACCGTATATTAAAAAAATTATATATTTTTATAAAAAAAATTGTATTTTTCTTTTAATTTTATTCTATGTTTTCTTTTTATTATTAGTATGTTAATACTTTTATCTTAAATTGTTGTTAATATATTTATTTATTAATACTTTTATTCTTCAATTTATTTGTTAATACTTTTATTCTTAAATTTTTTTGTTTTATGGTAGCATCATTATTCTTGAAAGTAAGATGTTGGATTTGTCTCTTAATTAGAATGATGGTAGCATCATTGTTCAAGGTAATTTTTAAAAAATACAAGAATTAATTGTGCCTCATTTTTCAATCCTTTATGGAGTGCATGTATTCCCTGTAGTCACAGTTTACACCCTAACACTTCATACTATTTGTTGGATATACTAGTTTTTTTTTTTTTTTTTTACACTTAAGTGGATGAAAAATTTGTTTTAAATATAATAATCCGTAACCAAATCGAACCAATCCGTAAACCGTTGGTTTAAAAAATTTTCAAACCGAACCAAACCGTTATTTAATGGTTTGGTTTGAGAGGTAAAAAATCCAAAACGTAAAATACTAAAAACCGAACCAAACCGAACCGCGCCCACCCCTAAGTATTACTCTTGTAAAGGTTCACTTATATTGCAGGCATGGAGCAATGAGGAAGTAATTGCAGTAGCTTCTTCTTCTATTCTTTTTTTTTTCTTTTTTTGCAATTGCAGTAGCTTATAGGGATGGCAATTTTGGTTAAGATTTGTTTATTAGTTAGATTCGATTCGTTTAAAAGCGAATACGGGTTTGAAAAAATGGATTCGTTTAATAAATGAGTCGATTCAATTCGATTCGTTTATTAAACAAATCGAATATGAATTGAAGCTCATTGATTCGTTTATTCGTTTAGGATTCGTTTTATTATTTTCTTTTACTAGTTATTGTTATTTTTCAATTAAGATTCTAGAAATTATGGCTAATTACCATATAAAAAATAATATTGTCGATGTTTGGTGAAGTATTTTTAGTAAATATATTAATTACATATTCATATGTATATATTTATGAAAAATTACGGTAAATTATATTATTGAATAATATAATGACTAATAAATGAATCGAATACGAATCATGATATTACGATTCGTTTAATAAACAAATCGAATACGAATTCATCACATTTTGATTTGATCCTTTAGGATTCGATACAAATTTAATTCGTTATTCGTTTTGCCACCGTAGTAGCCTATTCTTTCATAAGCCCCATTTGGGTTACTAGCATTTGTATTTGTTTCCTAATGTTGGGCTAAAGTTATGGGTTTGACTTCTAAATTGGCCCAAAAAAGGCCCAGACCAAAAAAAAAATCATAAGATAATTCTTGGTCAAAAGTTGGCTAATAGTCAAGCAAATTCTACTTTGGAAAAAAAAGGTGAATCAGATTGACTGCCACATCAAAGAATTATAGTATCAACAATGGAAGAGCATTATCATCACTACTACCAAAATGACTTTCTTTGCTTGTGGGGACAAAATGTTGGGCCTTACATTGGCTGACTGGTGATCCTTAGAACATGAAATGCTGAAATGGGCCCAAATGGGAGACAAAAGGATTATTCTAATATCTGCTTTGTCATTATTTTATAGCCCGTGGTGGCCACCGGTACGGTTCAATTTCGGTTACACATTTATGTGGAATCGGAATTGAAATTGAAATCGAACCGAACGGTTCCAGTTTGGTTCCAGTATCATTCCGGTTTTTTTTTTTTTTACTTTTAATAATGATTTAAAAAAATTAAAACGGTTCCAACGATACCGGTTCGAACCGCTAGAACCGTCTGGTTCTTTTCGGTTCGGTCAGGGGTGAACCCTAACCAAACCAAAAAATTTTCATTCCGGTTCCAGAATCGGAATCGTGACCACCTCTATTTATAGGAGCTATCATAGTATTTGATGAAATTAATTATTTTTTGATAATTGATAGTTTTGATTCTTCTTTGCTGATAATCACTTAACTGTCCCTACAGAGCCTTTGCTTTGCTTCCCACAACACAAAGAAGAAGAAGAAAAAGCTCTATCAGTCTTTGTTGATCCCATCATATCATTGCATTTGTTCTTGTGAAAGCATATAAACAAATACAACCCATTAATACCTTATTGATTCTGTTGATAGATTTAAAGGTATCTTTTGCTTTACATATCAAAGAGTATATTTGGGAGGATGTGTCCTTCAAAGAAACAAAAGCAAATGGATAAAAGATTATATGCTAAAAAAAAAAAAATAGTACAGATTTCCCACACAATATGTTCTGAGATGATTTAATATATATAAAATTTTACTCTTTTTTTTTTTACGAAGATATTGTTTCCACGATTTAAAGTTGTGACTTTCTAATTATAATCAGGGGCAAAACCTCACAAGCTTCAGACCTCCTCAATTTTTTCCAATTGTTATTACTAAATAAATAATAAGATATCATTCTGAAAGTCAGCCGACCCCCTTCAATTTTTTTCCAACAGTTCTTATTAAGTAAATATTAAAGATATCACCTCAAACAAATTTTGATGAATAGTTATCATCCTTGCTCTCCTCCGCTCAATTAATCTCCTAACTTCGCCCATAATTACAATTAAATAACCTTATCGTTACACAAAAGATTAACGGCTCATCTATTAAATTAAGAACAAAACAAAAGTATAGAGATAGCATTTTCTTGAAGTTTCTTTTTCTTACAACAAAATGATAGAATAAGCAAATACCATATGATAAGATTAATTGATAATTTCCTTGCATTTTTATACACCATTTAAGAATTTTGGCTGACATGGCATCTTCATTAGGATGCTAATTCCACACTAAGCTACATCATTCAGCAACACTTAACAATATAATTACAATACCATGTGCTAATTTGAGGGTGAGTTGGCAAGTATATGACTACATTATTTAGACCACCAAGCTTATCAAAATCACCCAACACAAGGGCCCCAAATTATAAGCATTGTATATATACACATATATATATACACAATTGTAAGTATGCAACCTCACTCCTGCACCTCAACTAGCTCCCTCACAGAAACCACCATGGAGAACCGCCGGAAAAAGTCTAGCTCCGGCGAGATATTCTCCTTTCCTAGCACCCCAAATCAAGAACAAGATTCTGACTTTGAATTCGGTTGCTTGACGCCAGATTCTCCCTCTCAAGATCCATCAAGAAACTCACCTGCTGATCATCTTTTCTTCAATGGAAGGCTCTTGCCTCATTCTTTCCCATGTCCACAACAAACAACTGTTAGTATATCTCGT